>VZRW01011833.1:46252-225411 GCA_013398125.1 Aegotheles bennettii | reverse complement strand
AAAAAAATGCAACCGCCACAGCTGCCACACGAGTCCCGTTAAAAAATAAAGCACCAAACCCTCACAAGGTGTAGGAGAGATCTTTTATTGGACCAACTTAAATGCAAGAATTTACAGCCAGAATTACACGTTCTTCATCAGCCCAACATGCACCAGAGGCACAGGCAGCAATTTGTGTATTCCCTGGGTCTGCAGGAGCTGAGATGGTTTTGGTGGAGGAAGGGGATGGGAGAGAGGACAGACCCTCTTTCCCCCCCAAAGAGCCTCAGTTCGTGGCTTAGTCAAAAAAAAAATAGGAAAAAGAAAAAAAAAACCAACAACCAAAAATGTCTCCAGTGCCTCATTTTGCTCCATCTTTAAGTCCAGTCCAGGATCAATTCTCTCCCTTACATCCCCAGCCATAAACAAACAGCTTCCAGCTAAATCTTTTAAAGGTTAAAAGGAACAAAAATAGAAATAATAATCAAGGGTTTTTTTCTTCTCCTTCTGCTTGTTGGACAGTGCATTTTGGTCAGTCTAGCCTTGCATTTAGGGATGCTACTTGCATTTGAATAGCTGCCTGGCTGGTTATGGATCGGGAGGCTATGAGAGGAATCAGTATGCAAATTGTTTCAGTTACAATCGAAGGGTTCGATCTGGAGAAGGTGCCTGAGCGGAAGTCGCTGTCAGCCAGCGGTGCATTAGGCTGCCATTGCCTCCACCGTCTGGGCCTGCTCTCCCTTTCCCTCACCCTTTTTTATGCTTGTGTACAGGTTTCTCTGGCGGTAATTAAAACACACACACAAATCGGGGGCTGCTGCATATCACGTTGGTGCCTTTTGCAGGCTGCAGGCGCAGGGAAAGGGGGAGCACAGAGAATATATCGCCATGCTGCTGGGGTTGTTATTATGCAGCAAGGGTGACGCGATCAGTGAAATAAAACATTTATAAATGGTTTCGTGCTTACAGTAGGAGAGGTGGGCCGGGGGGGCCGCCCGGGCGCTGATCACACAGTGCAGGCTGCAAATCGATAACCCTTTCCTTGTAATCCTAGTAATTGTGGGAATCACGGCTCTCTGTTAAAGGGACAGCGGGCTGCAGCGGGGGCTACGCTTGGCGGCTGGTCTGCACAGCCCCTGCCCCTGAAAGTCCCACCCAGGCCTGCCCAGCTTTGTCTAGAAGGAAGCCGGCAGGCTTGCAGGCAGGGCCAGGTTCTGGTCCCACCTAGAACCATTTCCACAGTCCCCTTTGCAGAAAGGTTGCAGCAAGGCCCCTTCCTGTCACCTGTGGCATCCTCCACCCAGGGCAGAACATGTCCAGCACCCCTGGCTTGAGACATGGGGGGGGAGAGAGAGCAGCCCCGTGGGGTACAGGCAGGAGAAGGGGCTGGCCACAGCACTGCCTCCCCTGCCCAGGCTGCCTGCAGCTGCCCCATGTCCCTGCAGAGGCCCCGCAGCTCAGCTCCTTGTCTTCCCCAGCTTTAGCACTGCCAGGAGCAGAGGGAGGCCTTGGCTGCTCTGTACCCATCAGATCTCCATGAATTTAGGGATGTTTTGTTGCATGACAGGGGATGGAAAGGACTGGTGAGGAGCTGGCAAGGGCTGCTCCTGGCCCCAGGCTGCCCCCAGTGCAGCACCCCACACTAATCCCTGCCTGCTGCCCCGTCTGCCCCAGGCACATGGCTACAGGGCTGTGGTGCCAGGCAGCCTCGGGGGCAACCAGTGAGGCGGGTGCATGGGCAGGAGTGCTGGGGGCGTGGGGCCCTGCTCCTGTCCTCTCCCTGCCGCTGACCATCTGTCATTCAATTAGGGCTGGGAGGCAGCTGAGGGACTGGGGGGAGTGGGGCTGGGGGTCAGCGACCCCGCGCACAACGGCCTGCTGCCTCGCAGACGAGAAGAAGTTCAAATGTTAAATGGTCTCCGGCCCCGGCTCATCCAGGGCACTCGCCTTTGGAGGCAGCGGAGGGGTGAAGGGCATCAGTCATTAGCACTTAGATTTCAGCTCTGAGGCTGACCCTGCCTTCTGTTGGGGGATTTTGGCCTGAAAAGCCTTAACCCTTCCAAGGCAGCCCATCCCCTCCCTGGATGCTGCACAGGCAGCCCCAGGCTGATGCTGCCTGGCCAGGCTGCTCTCTGCAGCTTCCCCAGTGGCCTGGGGCTGCCCGCTGGGCAGGTGGGGTTGGGGGAGAGGAGGGATCCCCGCAGCCCTGCCCCACAGCCAGCCTCTTCCCTGACCCTGCCAAAGGAGCAAGCTGGGGCAACAGCTCTTGGTGCCAGCAGGGAGCTGCGCTGGGGACTCGTGACAGAGACAGCACGCATGCCCTTGCCCACACATGGCTGCATCTCCTGCGGGGTGCCTGATACCCCCTTCCCATCTTACAAACAGACCAGAACAAATTGATGAATTGAGCTTTCACTATGCTGATTTGGACATTATAAATATTTAACTATCCACCCTAACAGCCAGCCAGAGAGGGCTCTTCTTTCCTTTACATTCCACTTAATCTAAAGTAAATGTTTGCCTCAGATGTAGCTGGGGCAATCTGAGCATCACACTGCCTGCCCCTTCTTCCCTCAGGGAAGCCAGGTGGGTCCAAAAGGGGAGTCTTGTCCTGTCTGACTCAGTTCCGACAGCCTCCCTGATTTGGGTGTGCTAGGAAGCTAAGCTGAGCCAGAGACACAGCACTACTCTGGCTAGGAGGATGCTAACACCATGCCCCAAATCAGAGAGGGTCTCTGACCACATCACCCAACACTGGGGCTGCTCTGCTTGATGCAGCTCTCGAATATACTCAGGGAGGTAGAAATTTCTGACATGGGATTAAGGCAATGAAAAATGAGTTTCCACTGTCTATCAATGGCACCTGACTCCTCTGCCTCATGTAAGCCCACAGCATTCATCATTCCAGTGGGACAGCACCTCACAAGAGAACCCCGTGATCCTCATTCTGAGGGCAGGTTATATACCCCTCATGACATCAGCATCTGATACAGTTAATAGATTTTCTTGTTTGATACACTTACCATTTGCTGCTGAAGGGGAGTAGTTTTCTCTTTCAACGTGGTAGCACATCACAAGTATTTATTAATGATTTCAGAGCTTTGCTTTTCCTGAAGAGCTTGAGCAGCTGTTTGATACTCCTGTCTGTAACAGTTTTCCGAGGTATGTGGAGGCTGTGGAAGCAAAAGAAAACATCTCTCAGAGTGTTGTAGGGTTTGTCAGGCTTCAAATGGCTCAGGTAGGGCTTGGTCTGGCAGTTTCAAAGCCTTTGTGTAGCAAATGTGCCACTCACGCCAAGCAGCAGGCTGTGGGAAGCTGCTTTTCTCTTTATGAACTCTGTTAATTTGTTAATGAGAAAGTTATGGTACCTATTACTTGTTCTGACTCTCTCACCTGCTAGGAAAAAGGGAAGTTCTTTAAGGAAGAGTGCCCTGGAGTTTAGGTATCCAGCTCGTGCAGGTACCGTGTGCCATTGCACAGCCAGGGCTCACAGCCCCATGTGACAACCTCCTGCCCAAGTGCAGAGTGTGCCGTGATAAGATGAAGGCTCATATTGTACTGCGAGTGTCAAGAGAGAGTATGGGAATAACTGTGGGTTGTCATTACCTGAGCATGCACAGGGACTTGGCATCAATCCCTATGTTAAAATACATACAGGAACAGGAAACGGTACTCCGGAATGATACTGCAAATCCAGGTGCCTTCCCTCCCACCCTTATCCCTCAGTTATTTAGAAATGCAGGATATGTTGGTGTATTTTTGTGCTCAGTTGCTCTCTCTTGCTGGGACAAGCTGGCAGCAGCCTGGTAAGGTTACAGGGGGAGGGAGGATCCAGCCTGGAAGACTGCCCCGAGCTCAGGCTGCAAAAGAGGGGTGCATGCCCCACCAGAGATGGGGCACAAGTTACTTTGCTATAGGGTCAGATATTAGATTATCAGCGAAAGGTAATTCCAGTCACATGATAGATCTTATATTTGCTGTCATAAAATCTATCATTATTTAATAGACATGGAAATAAAATCCTTCTATGGACTATGCAACAGGAATCTTTTAAAAATGTCTGTTTACCATGACAGACAACATATTGATCATTAGTTTTGAGACCTCACAGACAATCTGAAGATGTTTGTGAACACAGCTACTTTGCTATACTCACTGTCCAAAATCAACCCTCACCAAATGGCTGCACACCCAGCTTTCCAAGCAGGTAGATTTTAATTTCTTTACTTTAAAGACTGTTTTGTTAAAGACACATAACAGTGAAATTATACAGCATCGACCTGCAGTCAGTGATGCTGCTGTTTGCGTTGATACTCACAGGTATACACAGTGAGGAGATGTACTCCTGCCTTTTGCCAAAGAAGAAAATCCAGCTTCTTTGGATGCAGCTGACCTGGTATTTACTACTGTGAACAGCCTCATTTATTCTGGCTGATCTCATCCCGACTGGAGTCAATGCAAATTGTTTCCCTGGTATTAGGAGCACTGGACAGATCAGAAGGTGGCCAAGTTGCTTTTTTGCTTTGCAAAGGTTATGATTGCCACCTTTTTCCCCCTCCACAATTATTGACTGTTTTCTCCCCTCAGTCGCCCGTTTACTGCTGTGGGATCCCTGAATGGGAGTTGTGGCATGGAATTGAAAGGCAATGTTGCAATGCTGATGCAGGGCAGGTGGAGCTCTGACATGTTACAGCACCATCCCAGCACCCAGGCTCCTCCAGCAGGTGACAGAAGAGTGCTCCTCCTTCCTCCGTGCCATGGTTCATTAATGAGAAAGTGCTCTCCTGGGTATCATAGAGTCATAGAATCACAGAATCATAGGACATGCCGAGTTGGAAGGGACCCTCCAGGGTAAGGACTATTAACTGCAGGTGATTTGTGATTTGCATCAGATCTCCTGATAGAGATGCTAAACAATTTCATATGGATTGCGATAGAGTATTTGTAAATGTGGTTTTCCCAGTCCCTGTTTGTGGACACTTTGGGGCACTCCACGAGCTGCTTTGGCTCCAGGTTCCCCAGGCTGAGCCTGCTCTGCCCCTGCCAGCCAGTGGCACTGCTGTGACACCCAGGCACTGAGGAGGGCAGAGGGCATGAGTGCTATCTCCCTCCAGCTTTGGAATTAGCACGGTCTCTAATCTGCGCATGTTTGAAAGTGTGGGGGTCCCATAAATCCTTCCACATCTGGGATCACTTGTAATGGTCAGTGTCAGGAGTTTACAGAGGAGCTTTCCTAAGATCTAGTGCCCAGAATCAATAGCAGCTGCAATTCCAGGCAGGGGGATAGGCTGAATCCCGATTTGATTCTCAGGTGTTTTCAATTGTATTTCCAGCAAAAAAATATTGTTGTTAAGCGATTCTGCTGGTCTGCTTGTGCCTTTTGAAGTTGCCTTTATTTCTTTGAGCTCAGATTCCTTGAGATCCTCTTGCTTCTCCATCCCCAAACCCGCATGTATCCAATAAACCTGACAGCTTCCCAGCAGATGTCTCCATCTTCTCCATTTTCTCCTTTGTTGAGAAGATAGACTTCACTGGAGAGTGTATCTTAGTGTGTGGGGCCAATGCAGGCTCTTCAGAGAGCTCCCAGAGGCCCAGGTCATCTGCTCTAGCCATGGAGGAGCAAGCAACCATTGCCTGGCAAGGCAGGATTTGAAATGCCCGGCAGCTCACACTCCCTTAAGTTTCCATTTTCCCACTTGCCCTTGCACAGTACATCAGCTCCCATCTGCCCGGAAGCGTGTATGCTGTTCTGGGCTGAATTTTTGAAGGTTTCAGCTACCCCAACCCCCCTACAGGGACTGCCCCTCGTCATTAACATTGCTCCCTTTTCTGTCTATGCAGAGCACTGCCAGGGAGCACCAGGAAAATGGAGCCTGGAGAAAAGCGCTCCGTGGTGCAGCATGTCCTTGGCCTGTGTCACAGCGTGCTGGCTGGGACTGCTGGCTGGACTCTGCTCTTTCTGCAAGGTCCTTCCTCTGGGTCTGTGCTAAACCACAGGCAAGCTGGGGCCAGACTCCTTTGGCTGTCCCAGTTTGCTCTGAAGTGCTCACATCTGAGTTCCTTGTGAGTGGAAGAAAGGAACATGGAGGTGATGGGCAGCATCTGTAATAGGAAATTGCTGTCTGCAGATGTGTGTGTGAAAGAAAGCCTCTGTCAGACAATAGTATCAAGGGATAAATTCCGTAAGTGAGTGAATCCATCTGAGTGTAAGACACAGGTTGTGCATTTTCCTCAAGAAGAAGCTGGACAGCTTCAAGGACATCAATCCACTTTATGAATGAAACGGTTTCCCCAGCATTGCCCATGATTACTCAGTAGGAGAGAACACAACATGCAAATAAACAGATGTTTGGCTCATCTTGGACCAGGTTTTGAATCCTTGCTCTCTTTGCACTTAGATGGAGCTATGCTGGGAATTTTGCTTGAATAAGGAGCTTGATTACATTCCTCGTCGGTAGGAGCAATGTGATAGCATCCAAGCTGAAACACTTCCTGGAAAATGCAGCTTCCTCTCCTGGCTTGCTCTGCAAGTGTTCAGAGGGAGATGCTCCAGCTCTTTTAGATCGAGGCATTGCCCATTGAATACAATGGAAAGCACCTCATTACCACCTGTAAGTATAGAAATTTCTCTTGCCTTTTATCCTAACAAATGGAAATCTGATTGCTACTTCCAATCTTCTGCTGTACACCTGGTGTTGCAGGGACCAGTGACAACTTGGCCCTGATAAAGACTTCAAGAGTGGACCTATTATCTACATCCCAGAAAAACTCTGATCATGTGGGAATAGTTAAAGGTAAGAAAATATATAACAGGTCATCTGTCTTTCAGCTGTAGTTAGCTCAGAGGTGGAAACAGATTGACACGGCTGGGTGCAGCCATCACACTGGAGCCTGCAAATGCCGGTCAGCAGAGCGGCAGCAGGCACACAGCGCAGCCGTGCATTTCCCTGGAAAGCTGTTTGTCTGCAGGGAGTTTGGCCACCGGCTTTGGGGAGCCTGGCCAAAGCACTGAAGTTGTTTTCTGTTGACCCCGCTCTGCTGAGTCAGTGAGACATAAAACCAAGTTTGGTTCTCTTCCTGTAGAGCTTTTCTTGATCCAGCAGCCTCTGTAGCTGCTGGCACTGCACCGAGGCCAGTGCTTGCTGGCAGAGGCAGGGAGCTGGCTGGCACCTGTGGGCAAGGGCTCTTGGGCATGTCAGGCAGAGCAGACCCTCCCTGCCACCCAGCACTGAGGCTGAGGAAAGTGGCTGAATGCCCGAGAGGTGCAAGTCTTCATCGGTACCTTGCTCTCTTGGTATTTGCTTGTACACGGTACCATCATGGGCACGGTGTAACCCCTGGCCTCCAGTGCTGATGGTTGCACAAAAACAATACAACTTTTGGAGAGCAGCAAATGGAAACATTAGTGCCTCCATCTCTAACACAGGTGAGTGTCACTGCCTGATGCAAAGGCTTGTTTGCACAGGGAGCTTTCCTGACTGCTAGCTTTTGGAGGCTTGTGGTTCTGTAAGGAAAGGCAGAGAAGGTTGGAGAAATGGATATAGGTAAGGAGAGAAACATCACATTCATCCTAGGCAAGCACTGGGGCAGGAGCCGTGAGGAAAGCCAGGGACCCCTGCTTGGTGTGGGCTGGCTGAGGGGCTGGAAGAGGCAGGCAGCAAATAGCTCTCACTCCGATTCCTGCCGTGGAAGAGGCAGCACGACACAGCTGTTTGCTCCTGGCAGATAACCTGGAAGCCATCTAACAAATACCCCAGCGTCACCTATTTCTTCTCCCAGGAGGAATCAACCATCTACAGTTCTGCTAGCTGTGCTGGACAGGAAGGGATTGTTCATTAGTAATTTATACATTTGGTTTGCCTCCTAAAATGGATCCTTCCAGCAGCAGGGATGTGTCATTTCCCCATTGAGATGCCCCTGCTTTCACAGTAGTGACTCCCAGGCAATCACTCTCAGTTTGAGCTGGAGTCGCCAGCGTATGTAAATGATGTAAACAAGCTGCAGGAGTGGGGTCACATAACCGTTTTGTTAGGTTCTGCCCTGTCAGTCCTATTTCATGGATTCTGACAGAATATTAATGTGCTTGCATATGTAAATGTGTTAAAGAGAGCATCAGCTGAGGGAATACATTCAACTCAGTCATCCTTCCAAGTTGATTTAATCTGACAGCACCTCCATTAAAAAAATAAAAAGCATCAGTTTTCCCTTTGTGACTTGATGTACAGTAATTAGCTTGTTAGAGCAGGAAACACCTCCTTTCATAATTGATTTTGCACCCCTTTTACTTGGATATCTCTGACAAGCTGTTTCTAGTTCCCCAAGGACACCATCAGTACTTCCCATGTGTTTGGAATTTCATGAATGTGAATAATGAATATGATTTATCCCTCCCACACTCCCATGCACAGATAATATATGTAGCTAATTTGTGAACTGGACCCTGCATGAGAAAGATCGGTGTCAAAGTATTAATTGTGTAGTGACCAACCTTGTGCAGGAATTAGGGCACCGCTAAGCAGTGATTTTCTGGGCATTAGTGAGATGGGAACAGGTTGCACCATGTGTTTGTCCACCGGCGAGGAAAAAAAATAGAGGAAGATTTTCTGAATGGTCCTGTGTATCTAAGTTAGCATGCCAAATTGGTTGCTTATTACAGCTGGCACAGTGCCTTAGTGGGCTAATGTGTTAATAATGTGTAATGTTTCTCTTAGGCAATGGCACCACTCTTCATTAGCGCTTCCCAAGCCCTGTCACTGTTGCTTAGCTCGACATTTTGTTTCTGATGTTCGAGTGAGGGTATTTGAAATCAGGATTTCAGATCTGCTAATACATGTCACACACTCTTTAAAAATGGATTTTAAAAGGGCCTCGATAATTTTATGGCTACTAATAACATTTGTAGCTATGTGAGCTAAGCTAATGATAAGAGTAATCAAATTTCATGTTTCACGGCATAAAATGAGCAACTGCAGGGGTCAGGAAGGTATTCACTCCCTGCCCTCCTCCCCTGGGAACCACTGTCTTTTCCAGTTGGTTCAGTAGACCAGCAGTGTTTGGGATGTGAAATAGCACAGTAGTGCAGGAAAGTTCAGGATCTCGCACTGCACAGAGCAAAGATCTTATTTATAAGCATAGGAATTGTGGTTCTGTTTGGCAAATAGAGTGAAACATTTGAACGATGCATTTGTCTCACACTGATTACCTCCCATGTTAGCATCAAATACATGGGGCTGATTCTCCCCATTTTTGTGTCTGTTTGCTCAAGCCCCCTGACCTGGGACACATAAGCCTTGTATTTCTGAGCAGCCCCAGCACGGCCATGTAACTCACATCCTGATTTTTCCATCAATGAAGGTGCTCACTTCGGCTTTCCTCACATTTCTGTGTTTTCACTCACTGTAGTAACAAGTCTGTTTTGAGCACTTCTTTAACACTGAGAAAAACCGTGAGAGGCAGCCAAGGAAGCCTGGAGCCACCAGCAAACAGCATCCTCAGCAGCCACCACTGCAGGACCACAGCGGGGAGAAGTGTTGGTGCTGCTGCAGGTTCTGGAGCGAGGCCGTGGGGCCGCTTGCAGATGGGTACCGGTGGGTCAGCCCTCCCATGCCCGTATCATGGCTGCAGTTTGCTCCTGGTGTGCTGTGACAAGGCTGTGCTCTGCCTGTGGTGGCTGTGCCCACTCCTGGCAGGCCATGGTACACGGCCATGCAGTGTTCACCCTGCGCTGGGCGGCAGGGCCAGAGCCAGGAGGCTGGGGTTTGGCAAGGCAGCACCCTGTTTAACCAATGTCTGGTTCTGATAAAGACTTTCAGTCCTGCGTTTGGCCATATAGCACCTAGAGCATTTTCTAGCACCCATACTTTTAGTGCGATGTGTTTTCTAAAGCCTTTTAGTGCATCGTACCAGTGATGTACTGATGAGTCTAAAAGGACTCACTTAACATAATGTGTAATAAACTAGAAAGGAGATGCACTGAGTAAAAAAATCCAGCAGAGACAGCCAAAAATCTCTCTGTATTTTTTAAAGAGGGAAATAGTTCTTATTTTTTTAAAAAGATCTTTTCCAGAAAATATCTTCTTTTTCTTCTAAATGTAAATATTCATTTAAATGTGTAAATAATTTGAGAACTTTTTTGTTCAGCTACATCTAACCTGAGATCTTTTGATTCCTGAAGCGTAGTTTTCAGGAGTTTGGTACTATCTTACCAAAATGCAAAAAAAAATTTAAAAGCATCTAACATAGTTTCAAAACCATTTTTTGTAGAAAAAGTGCTCTCCATCAGCTCCATCTAACCAGACGTGATTTGTCTTCAGGATGTGTGTCCAGGCAGAGGTCCAGCAGGCAGGATGGTGGCAGGTAGCCTGCGTACAGCAGGGCAACAGCTCAGGGCAGATGCTGCCCCACAGACTGCTCGTGGGGGCTCTGCAGGGCTGCCCAGGGCAGCTAAGCTTCCGAACATGAGCAAAGAGCATGCAAACCCACAAACAAATAGAGAAGGTTTACAAAGGAAGCCTTGGAGGTAATAAAATTAAAGGCAGAGATCAGAAGTGTGCCGCAGGAAACATTTTTGCTTAGCATAATTTGACAGTTAGAACTGAACACAGATAGTGTGAGACTGTAATAAGGAGCCAGATCTAACACAGCAAACAAAGTCCTGGTCAATTCAGACTTCTCGAATGCTGCTCCCACGGCTGGGCTGGAGCAGTGTTGGGGATTTCTTCCCACAGCCTCTGACTGGGGTCCGGCTGTGCCCCTTCCTGGGGACTAACTGCCTATGTACTAGCAAGTGTCGCCTGGTCCCATCCCTTGGGCATGTGGCTCTTACAGGCAAGAAATGCAGGGCTAAAATTCTGTGATTCTGGGTAGAAACAATGCCACAGAGACTCCCCTGGTTTTGCTTCCCTTCTCCTTGTTGCTCTTGTGTTGGGTTTTCCAGGAGGCTAGGGAGAAGCCGTTCCCGCCTGTCCATGCCCCTGCTCACACACAGGGCACAACTGGCGTGTCCCAGGCAGCCGGGGTGAGTTGTCACACCCCAGCCCACCAAGGGCTGCTGCGGCCCCTGCTGCTGCTGCTGCCGCTGCTGCCTGCCCTGGGCCCCTTCTCACACCCCCTCAGTGGTGCCTGGGGCTGCCCGCAGAGCTGCTCAGCTCAGGGGACCTGCAGGAGATGTGGGGTGATGGGTGATGCTGAGGTGCCTGCTCCCCCCCTCCCCGTGCTGGCCAGGACAGCTAATTCAGCGCCAGGGAAGGGAAGTGGGCTGCCAAGGGAGGGCTAAAGCTTAGCTGAGCAGCATCAGACACTGCCCAAAGCATTTTTTTGAGACTCAGAGTAGGCTGCCATAAGGAGGGGGCTCCATGATATGTCAAGGAACATAATGGGAAAGGCTGGAGTTAAAGACCCTTTAATTGAGGCCTTCAGAATGGGAAGTATAACACCACATTGCTCTGTTTAGGGGATTTTGCGTATCTCTACCATCAAGCCTACATTTGTCTGTAGGATTAATCACTTTTTGATCCAGAGGGTTTAAGACAGACAGCTTACTAGAAATGTGCCACATGGCTCTCCCAGGCTGGCAATTAGCTTGGTTTCTTCATATTATCTTGTTTATTATGCCCTTCTCCATCTCTTTTTTTCTGACCAGCATGTTAATACACTAATTCATTTTCAATCCATTTTTAACTGCACCTTTAGAAGACTTTTTAATAGAGGATTTTTAGCAAAAGCTCTATGACAAATACAGAAAATGAAAAACTCTTGCTGCTGAGCAGAGAACAGGTTTGTATATAGATGACACCATAAAGAAATCCTTGGAGAAACTCAAAGACATAATTTTGTTCTATTTTAGAGCTTTATCTCTGGACTTGCTGAGATTCTCCTACTTGCCAGAAGGTCATCAAGAACCTGAATTATACCCATTGCCATTTAACTTGCATGCAAGCAGGTTTCTTTGGAACATTATTTGTACCTCACATGAAAGAAAAAATTTGTCCCAGGAGCTGTATGTGTACATGTCCACTTGGTTTCCTTCAGATGATAAGAAGCATTTTCCTGCTCTTGACAGGCTGCTTTCTCCTGCGTATCACTGGCTCTGAGTGGCAGAGAATGCTCATGTCCCTGTGTTCCGTCATGGAGCCTTTCTTCCCATACTCCTGGTCCTTTACTGCCTAGGACAGAGGTGGACAACATATTTATGTTCTTCTCATGTGTGCTGTTTGAATGTAGGGGACAAGCAGGAAACTGTCCTTGAGTTCTAGACCAAAAATGTTCATCAGGGCTGTGGCTGGGAGGTATCCACGTGCTGTTCTCACATGGAGTTGCACACGAATGGGACCTGAGAGCTGCCAGCAAGAAACATGGCACTTGGTAAAGCCTCTCCAGATCTGGCAGCTTACTTTGTGGTGGGAACCAACCCAAATGTACTTGAACACTACCTGTGGGCTCAGAGTTTTCCTGTTTCCAGACATGGCTTTGCCCTGAATCATCTGATTGATCTTGGTCAAGAAAGTTCACTGCTCTGCATTCATTTCTTGCTCAGTAACCTGTGGTAATGATGCTGACCACCTTTAGACAGCATTTTGCTATGCCCTGAGGACAAGCACAATCTAAGGACTGAATGTTGCTGCGTAGAGCAGCACACGGTTGGTGTAACTATGGCATACAGAGCCAAAGCTTATTGAAATTCATGGCAGCTTTGCTCTGACTTTGGTCAGTTTTGGATCAGATGCTAAAAGCTGTAAAATTTTGTTGGCCTTTTGACATCTCCAGTGTGGAGTTACTAGCACAGTCGGAGCTGGATGTGGCAGAAGCCATGCTTTTCTGTCACAGGCAGTTTGTCTTCCTTTTTCTTGGCTCTTCTTTTAATAAATGTAACCTTTTCTCCTATGGCTCAGGCATTGTGTTGAACCACTGCGACAAATGTTCTCAGGTTTTTAAAATATTCGGTATTAAAGAGATCAAGCCAGATGTGTTCTGCTGCCTTCATCACTCTAGGTTGTGTACTCTGTGTTGAAATGATTATTGTCATCAATCGGTGAGAGGCAGCTGATGAAAGACTCTGTCCCTCTGATGAGCTATCCATCCGCCCATGCCCGGTGCAGAGTGCACGGGTTTTGTTTTTGAATGATATATTGCTGTGTCAAAGTGGCTTATGTGCTGCTTAAACTTATGCTGGTGAATGGTAGAGAGTATGTATTAAACAATCTCATTGCAAGGGGAGCTGTATTTTCTCATCTCCAGCTTTGGGAGTGCTGTAGCTGTGAGCCTGGCAGGGGCTCCTGGAGCGGGGTGTCTGGGTACGTCTGCCTTCACACTTGGGTGTTCACACTGGGCATTTTTAGAGAAATGCAATTGGATACCAACTGTTTTGTCTTTCTAGAAAAACATGGCTGTTCTTTCTGCCCACCCTACTCTGTTGATGAAGGAAATTGTTTTACATAAGACATTTTGAAACCTTTTGGGTTTGAATGTATTCCCCCTGAAACCTTTTCCGTTCTCAAGTTGTGTAGCTTTTGTTTTCCCACTTCTGCCCCTTTTAATCCACTTTATCCCTCTTTTTCTTTGCAAGGCTCAGTGACAATAGCTAAGATGGGATAGAAGAAGGGGAAGCTATAATGTTTCCATTTTGGTTCTATTGCCAGTCACCTAAACCATCTCCAAAGGAAGCATTTGATGAGCAAAACATACTAAAAACACCATTTTGCCTTGAAAAATGTTTTGAATTGAAAATTCTGTTCTCAAAGCCTTCCACACCTCCACAGTTCTTCAGTGCATCTGGCCAATTCCAGCAATGTTGAGCAGAGTCCATAACATGAATAAGACCTTTCCAAACAACTGAGAATAATTAAAAAACCCAAGACATAGATATTTGTTGTGTGTCGTGACAGAATCAAATACTTAACCAAAAACAACATAATGAAAAGTCTAGGTCACAAAATGGAGTACTGCAGACTGGAAAAACTGTTTTCTGACCTTCTGGATTTCCTCTATTAGAGGACTACTGTGCAGTGAGCAAACCCTATTTCTTACAACAAAGAAATTTAGCAATCTGGGAGGCTATGTCACCTTGCTGGCAGAAACACTCAGCGGCAATAGTGCTGAAAGTCAACACTAATAGCTGACACCAAATTAAACTGCCAGAGTTTGTGTAATGTAGTTCTGTCACCCTTTGACACATTTGATGTGAATTCAGAGGCTTCTGCTGTAAACTCATCAGCAGAGCTCATGATGCATCATCTTTACATATCTGTCCATCCACATTTGTCAGCAGCCCGCGCGCCTCAAATGACTCCAGCGATTGGGATACAGATTGCTTTACCTTCACATATAGTAAATAGAGTGTTTTAACACTTGTGATACCCTCAGCTCTAGCTTTTAACTGACAAAGTCTTGTTAGTCGCACTTCAGCCTTTCTGTGTCCACACTGAACGTGGTGATTGATGAGGGCTGATTATGGCAGTGGGGTGGCCCATCCCTTCTTAACCTGTGGATCAAATCATCTCCAGTTTGCCCATGCAGAAGAGCAGCAGGCACACTCCTAAGTGTCTTCATGAAGTGCCTGATTGAAAGGCCACAGCCAATTAGGCTGAGCTGAAACGGACACTTGCAGGATGTCTTTTCCTCTCAATTCCCCACGCAGTGCCTGTAGAGAGCAGGCACTAAACAAGCACAGATAACCCTCAATCTGCTTGCACACACCCAGCAACTCTCAAACCTGGGGGCTGGTGTTTCAGGCTGGGAAACACCGCAGGGTGGCTGCACTCTCACTTTGCAGCCCTGGACTAGGAATGGTTCAGCAAGCACAAGGTCGGATCCTGATGCAGCAAACGGTGCTCACAAATGGAAGTCACTCTGCTGAGGCAGTCACTCACCAGTGACAAATACATAATCTGCCCCCACAATAACATGGCATTTCAAAACACACAACTCCCCCTACCCTTTCTTCCTGGGCAATCTGAAAAGCATTGCCAATATTAATTTTTTTTCCTCTAAACTAGTTAGCATTACTGTAGTGTGAGATTGATGCCTTTTGGTTATCAGTTCCTAATGTTCCTGTTAATTTTGGACTTACTGAAGTAATGAAAGCAGATACTCTCAGATAACAGCAAATCCCTGCTGGAGAGCGTGTGGGTGCTGGAGTTGATGCGATGCTCTGAGCGATGCTGAAGAGGCTCCACAGATCTGCACCATGCTTGTGTCTGCCCTATGGACCAGAGAGGAAAAAGGCCTGCAGTTTCTGTCTATGACTCCATGGTATTTAACACACTTGCTAGCTTTGATAGCACCTTATTTGCCACATAATGGTCTAGAATATTTAATATCTTGAGTCTTTTTCTTCTAGTGGCTAGCTTTGCTGCCAGTGCAAATCGCTACTGAGAGAAAGCTGCATTTATACACACAAGAGGAGTAAACAGAGCAAGAACCATAATTCAGCCTTTTTTCTTTTATGGGTTTAAGTCCTATAAGTCTACTTTAACATATGGTTTAAAATACCCCCTCATAAGGTAGTATGCATCAGACTGTATGTATTCAAGTGTGAGTTAGAATAGAATAGAAACTTGATGTCCTACAAGAAAAGCCACTCCATTTTCACCCAAATCACAAATATTCTGTTTAAATAATACTGGCATAAAAACACAGCATAAAGTCCCATGTCCCAGTAATCCTTTGTGCCACTAGAATTATCTCTGAAAAATGATAATAGAAGATTTCCACGTCTGGAAGAAGACTGTGCAGACTGAACCAGGCAATATCTTTTTCCTATAAGTAAGTTATTAACCTGTGTCAATAATAAAACTTTCTGACAAAAAGCAGGGGAAAAAAGCCTGCTGAATTTTTTACATTTGCTCTTAAAAATTCTAAACTGGAAAACTTTGAAAAAAAAATTGGAAAGAAAAGTAAAAGCTTTAAAAACATTTCCCAGCACTTCAGCTGCTGCTTTGTGATCTGCTCTGTCTGGAGACTCTTGTACCGTGCCACTCTGCTCGTGTGAAGGAAGCAGTTCGAGCTTTCAGACCCAGCACCTGGAATTTAATTTGACGTCCTAGGCATCATACTCCTGTCTTCTAGAAATGTCTTTCCTTGTTACAATTCAATTCAAGGTCCACGAGATCTGAGTATATCATTACAACATGACTTGGAGCAGGTAATTCTCTCCGTGCCCAGTGCAGAGCAGCTCCTGCACTGGGTGCACTGGGAACACCCAGGTGGCCGGGAGAATCTCGGGTGGCTGAATTGATGCAGCCAAGAGCCATGCACTGCAATCTGCATGCAGCCTCCAGCCCAACATGTCTTGAGGCATCTGAGGCTCACTCTGGGCACAAAGGGGATTGTAATGGAAATGCTGACAGCTCTTAATAATTATGACGCTTCTAGACATCTCTGTAATTACTGTACAGAGGCTTTTGGCATGCAAACAATATTAGGGTACATCTTGTGCCTGACTTGTTTTATCTGTCTGTGTGGCAAAGCTCCTGAGGACAGCAAACCATAGCTTCTCCGTGTGCTTTTTAAAACACTAGTTGCTCTCTCAGCAGTTTACAATTACTAACAGCAGTGGCAATTGGGCTAATTCAATGCGTATTTCAGTTTCCAGAATTCCTGTTAATAGACTGCAGGGTCAAGTAGCCCAGCTCAAGGTGCTTGATGGACTAGAGCTTTTACTGCAGTGTCCTAAGGAGGAGAAACACGAAGCCGGCAGCTACAGAAACTATTTATAAATGCACCCGACTTTGGCTTTTGTGTCATGTCATCACTGGGACCAGAGCTGTTTGTCCTTTCTTGCATGCTCCTGGTTGGCAGCAGGGAAAGATAATTCCCTATCTGCAAAGAGGCTTGTCCCAACACCCTGTATTTGGCACTTTCTGAAGTAATGAACAATATAGGTCTTACGAGTACATTTTATGGCACTCTTGGTCAGGTGAAGGTTTAAATTAGACAAGTTAAAATGGATCATGAGATGCAAAGCAGCCATCTCTGATATTACCTGGACTACAGCCAGTACACCACAGTGTTTCTGCAATTGCACTGCTCGTATGAGGAATAATTACCTGGAGATAATGCCACAATGACAAGCAAAAATAGAGCCACTAAGCAACAGTTCCTTGCCTTCCCTTAAATCTCACCTCCAAATGCTGACACCACCAGCGCATTAAAGGGCACAACTGGTGTAAAGCAGGTGGTGGTGACCAGGGAAGTGATGGTGCTCAGGGAGGTGTTTTCCACCCAGCCCACAGCTCCCATCATGGTAACTTTATCCTGCATTTTCTTCTTAGATGCAGTCTCCAGCTCAAACTGCATTAGCTCAGTAACATGTGTCACACTGCTGGGGTCCCACCGACCCCTGAGGTAACCAAATTTAGACCGTGGCTCAGTTGGGATCAGTTGGGTTGTGTGCATGACAGATGGAGGGCTTCACAGCCCTGTCAGAGAAGTATTTAAACAAAGTTATTTAAATAAGTTCTCTGGATAATTAGATATTGTAGCACCCTCTTCTGGCTCTCTGCATTCCCTGGGTTGTGACGGCCTCTCCCCTTTGAGACCATTCAGCTCCCTCAGGTTTGCTGGTTACGGTTTCAGAGGTGTGTCAGTCTCGATCCTCTCCTGCTTTCTATAACCTCGTGACTTTCTAGGAGAACTGCTCCTCAGACTCGTATTTCCCACACTGAGTCCCTTCACAATTAACCTTTTTGTGCAACCTTTTTAGAGCAAAATCCTTTTTCTTATTTTTTGAGTTGGTGATCATGGAAAAAACCCCTAACTTGGCACATTTTCTGTGGTTCTGACCATACCGTTACGGAGAGGGTTACTGTAAACCCATGACATCAGGGGGAGGGATCCTGAGCGAGGTGCAGGGGCTGTTGCAGCTCTCAGCAGCTCAAAGGACATGGTGGCCTCGGGGAGCAGCAGAGCAGGGAGGGCCCCCACCAGCCTCAGTGCTGCAGCTAAGGCAGCCGGGGGCCTTTGTACAGGTGTTGGGGGGTACTGCTTCCCCTCAAGGACCTCACTGTAAACTCAGAAACGGGTCATTGTAACTCATAATGTGGGTGTGCAAAATTCCATCTAAGAGCTAATTAATTGTGAGGACTAATATTTCTGTTTTAGGGTCCAAAAATGTCATTATACCATTATAAAATAAACTCTTGAAAAATAATTCACTTTTAAAATAACACATTGCTTTCCTTTTATCCAATAGGTTAAAGTACTTTGTTCCATGGTACCAGCTTTAAATTTTTCATGTCAGGGTGAAAAGCAATTTTTAAATTATAATTTTAATGCATCTGACCATATTTCGTAATGATACATTTTGAACCTAACTTGTAAAGGTGTCAGAAGAAAATATGACTATTCCATAGAAATATCTGAACCATAAGAACACAGTTGAAATAACATAGTGCTTTTAAAAGTGCCAATTATTTATTTTAACTGTGATATTACACCTGTCATTAGCACCATGTGAAATATTTGGTGTGTTATTAGGAAAGTTTCAAGTTCACCGGTTTTAACGCTCACAGAATTTGCAGGAACACAAGGTACCAGGTTGTGTCTCCTCTGAAACAGGTCTGGTGCCAAAATCAGCCTTAAATCCATTATAAGTAGTTTCCCTTGCTTTCCCCCTTCAGGTGACAAAGCCACCCCCCCTGCGCTGCACCGTCCCACATCCTTTGCTTTATTCTCTGGGGGCACCGGGTAGGTCAAACACTGTGTAACTGGGAAGGGGATTATCTTTGCTTTGCAGGCTTAGCAGCTGAAGAATGGGAATCATCACTGTGTCCCGCTAGCAGCAAGCCAGGAGAGGGGCTGGGAGGTGCAGGAGGAAGGTCCTGTCAGCACCCAAGGCAACAGGGGAGCTCGCCAAGGGGCTCCCACTTGCACGGGTGTATCGTGGCCTTCTCAGGCCCTGCAAAGCAGCAGTTTCCCAGGTGCTGCTGCTGTGCATTGTTGTGTTCTGAGCCTGACGAGGTCACAGATCTCCTCCCTGGGTCTTGGGTTCATGGATTGTCATTTTTAGTGCCAAGATTATGTGTGGGGAGAGAATGTGGCAGGCAGGATTGGCTGTGGCTGAGGATGTTCCCAAAGACCACTGAGGTGACGGGCTGCTCTGCAGCATCGCCCCCCTGGCGTGCACCTCGCACAGTCATGGGCTGCAGGTCAGGTTGCCTACGTGGAGCTGGGAACACCTGGCAAATGTTACCTGTACTAAACTCTTTTGGGGGCTGCAGCTTCATTTTGTCTGGCTCGGCTTCGTTTCCGTAGGGTGACCCGTGTCTCTCCTCACTCTCTCCTTGCAAAGGCAGCAAAACTGTTGGGAGTTATTTTTTTTCCATTTTGGCTGCCTGACTTAAGCTATGGGGTTTTAAAAACCCTTAAATCCCAGCATACTCATAGATCAGTGATAGGACTAGCACTGCTCTGAGAGCAACAGGAGATCACAGTGAGCATACTGACGGGACACTCATGCAGCACCCAAGAAAAATGTATTCCTACCAGGAGGATGCTCTGAAGCTGTGAATGAAAATACAGCTTCATCACTCTCCTGAGTACGGAGTCAGTGGGAAAAGTCTGCTTAGATGCCTGGCAGTCAGACAGGAAAATGAGAGCCTCTTGGAGAGCAAAAGCGGATGGGACCAGGTTGGAGTACAATGAGGTTTTGATCAGCACAAGCAAAACATTATCAGCAGCATCTCCAAATACAGGCAAAAAAGAGGATTGCAGAGGATAGCACAGATTGGGATCTTCCTTTGTTATTTATACAATGAAACTGGACCTGCCTCAACCCTAAGATAAACCAGAAGTCTCTGGTACTTTGTATTTCCTTAATGCTTTCTGTGCCCAGCTCCTCAAGGCTCTTAAAAACATCTTGAAGTAGGACTCAGAGGTAGTACTTCCTCAGACCTATGGCTTGGTACTGATGCTCACTCAGCACAAACCACTCAGCCCTGTTTGGTGACTGCTTTTTGGCATATCATGCTGATTACCCCGTATAGTTTATACACCTCAAACACCTAATCAGGGTGCTCTTCCCATCTGTCTTGCTCAAGAGGGTTTGGTTCAGACCTATTTTCGCATTTCTGCTTCAAATTTTCTCCTCCATCCTTATACCACTCAGTATAACTCCTTGTTGGGTGTGTGAGCCCCACAAGCTGGTGCTGGAGGAGCACAGCTAACCAGGAGCCTGCTGCTTTAATAAAAGCAGCAACAGCCTCCCGAAGCATGACACTTTCTCCCTTTCACGCAAACATCTCTTTCCCCATTTACGATGGACCAAAGGTCGAAGATAGCTGCTCTACCACTTCCACAACTCTGCAGAAATTTTGTGCCCTGGAATTGCTGTCAAGTTTAATGTTCTCATTTTATATAATGAAATAGAAATTGTTCCAGCTCTGCAGGCTGAATGAATTAACACTGAAAAAGATTGAAAACTTTAGGTGAAATTTCACAAACTGTTCAGACCTTTAGCCAGTGGTCTTACATTGGATTAAAAGCAGAGATAAGCAGTATTTGCTTGGAAAACTAAGCACCAGACATACCTAGCGAAATCTTTCTGAACCTAGTATCAATGCATTTGAGGGGAAACCATCAGAATATTTACCCTTCTGTACAACTTCATCGACCTTTTCTTACAACCTCTTGTTAGCTTTTCCCATTACAGGTTTTTGGTATAGATCCTTGGCTATAAGTCTACGGTTCTCTGACATGTTATTGCTTTGTAGAAAGGAAGGTCTTTTTGTTTTACACTTTTAAAATACAAAAACTCAAAATGATTGCCTCTTCAGTAGTATTTTTACATAAGTGTGGTTCCATTGACAAAATTCCCATTGACTTTGATGGATACAAAAACCACAGTTGAACTTTAAGGAGAAAACATTGTTATGCCTTAAAGGTGACAGTCTGATGTTCACAGTATCTTCAAATCTGGTAGAGCCAGTGGTTTACCTAAATGCCAAACACACGGTCCTTACGGTAACAAGTCACAACTCAGGGCTGCCTGGAAGCCCCTCTGAAACACCTGAGGACAATTTCCAGCACTTACAAAGCAAACTGAGAGCTGCTGAAGTACTCCAGAGTTTTTTTTTTTCCATGGTTCTTTTTATAATTGCTGTGAACAATCCCAGAGGAACCTTGCTCTTCACCCCAGTGAGAGAAGCAGCACCCTAAGGTCTAGCTACATTGGCAGATCTTGACATTTTCCTTCATCCCCCTCCTGGCAAATGGAAACTGAGCTAAGTCTAAAGGCACAAGGTGTAGCTGTGATGCTGAAGCAGAGCCAATGAGCAGAAAACACAGAGCCTCAGAGTTACCTTTGGTCCCTCTGAATTTACTTGCAAGTCCACAGCAGTGCTAGGGGTCACAGGTTCACTGCCGCGGCACCAAGCCTGCTGCAGAGCTGTGCCTAAGCCTGTCCCTGGGGTGTCAAAGTAGCTTATGCTGCGCTAGGAAGAGAGGAAGAAAAATGTCTCCGTGACTAGTAAGTCTAAAATCTGTATTATTGTCAAAGAAACAAAAGCGGCATCAGCTGCTGCTGCTGCCCAGGAGCGGAGCAGCATCATTAGTGGTGCAGGGCAGGGGGAGGCAGTGATGCCTCCGGCACCACGTTCCCGCTCCACAGCCCTGGGAGGCAGCGGCAGCAGCAGCTCGGCTTGTGGGGCAGAGCCACGGAAGAAACCAGCCCGTTGGGAAATGCTTTTCCTGCTCCAAAGGACACCATGAACAAACTCATCACCAGCAGCTCTGGAAAACACAGCGGGCTATGCTGTTCCTCTAGCTCTTATTTCACTGGCAATTTGCCTTATGCTTTTCAGCAGACTGTTAGTGGCCATATTTCCAAGCGGCCCCGTGCTGCTGATTGCTGCTGCCATGCTTCAGACATGTTTGAAATGTCCTTATTTGAATTATGACTCGCAACAGCTGTATTTAAAATCATATACTTCACCTTCACTTTCCACAATCAATATTGTTAACAGGGATAAAGCTAT
Source organism: Aegotheles bennettii (assembly GCA_013398125.1). NCBI lineage: Eukaryota > Metazoa > Chordata > Aves > Caprimulgiformes > Aegothelidae > Aegotheles > Aegotheles bennettii. Next base: position 203,461 of record VZRW01011833.1, on the reverse strand, counting down.
GGAGGGATAATAGAAAATATTTACTCATTTCTCTCTGTGCAGTCCTCCCCAGCCCTTCATTACTGCATCCCTGATCTCCCTCACCTTCCTCCAGGGGATGCATCTCATCCCTGGACGTGGACAGTGTGTCGGCACTGCTTCCAGCAGTACGAGCACAGCAGCAGCGGGTGATGCCGGCAGTGTTCCCAAAGCAGCTGGGAGAGGTGTTCCCAAAGGACCAGGATCTTTCCCTCATGTGCTGCCCCTGGCTACGGAGGCTCACACATTCCCTTACACCTTACAGGAGAGCTCACCAAAAAGAACCACCAATCTCCCTGTGCCTCTGGGTGCTCATACACTGTTGCGGAGGGACCGAGGGCAGGGGCTCACCACGGAGGGTGCTGCTCACTGGGCTGATGTATGGTGCCACATCTGCCATGTGCCAGGGGACTGCTCTGCCCGCTGCATATCAGACTGTGCCACCCTGTGCAACTACGTTGCCTAAAGGCCATGCAAGTCCTTCCCAGATCCTGGTAAGGCTTTTAAGCCCAGACTTGTCTGATGTAAACTGGTGCAGCTCCGTCCAGTCAATGGAGTGATGTCATTGTGTAGTAGCTAAAGCCTTCACTTGCTAGTTTCTGTAACTGAATATACAACTCTCCCAACCTCAGGTAACAGACACCTTCACTTCCACATTGGCAAGGGGTTGATTTACTCCAATAAATAAATACTGACCTGCTGTGATGAAGTATTCTTATTGTCACGATGCATTGGTATAGCACAGATAAATTGATAGATTTTCAGCTCAGTGTTGTATAAACATTTTACAATGGCGTATTTTGAACTTATGCTGACATATCTCTGAAAATATTTGTGCCGCCAAGGAAGCTGTGAGCTCACTCAGTTATCTCTGACGTGGCAAGGGCTGGGAGGCTGACCGAGGATTCACTAGAGTTTCGGGCTGTTATCAGTTGTTTTGCTCATACAAGCCCAAGCATGGGTCAGGAGTCTGTTTGCAGTGGGAACCCCGCTTTCAAAATTTGCCCCATAAATCATCCTTCATTCTATCCATTTATAAATAATGAGTTACTGAAGCCTAAAATTCTCACACTGATTTGTACAGAAAGTTGTTTATTTGTTTTTCAGAAATGTCAATATTTGTGTTTTGCTTGTCCTGAGGGCTGTATGGTGAAGCTGGGATCCACGCCTCCTGTCCACGGGCAGGCTGATATTTCAGTTCCAAAGCACATTACTAAGATAGCCTTCACCCCCTTGTATTTGTAAATAAAATCCATGAGGTTGCAGTGTAAAAGCACCCTGAGATGACAAGCAGAATGGTATGTAGAGTAAAACATGGAACCTAAATTGTGTCCAGGATTTTTTTTTTCTGAGAGCACGATACATTTCTTTTTCTCAAAATGACCAACTAAGCTACCAACCCCCTTACGGAGCGGGGGCACTTTCACAGGAGTCACCAGCCTGGGCAAGGCATCAGCGAGAACCTCTAGCTCTGTCTGTCCCACTGCACAAGTGCACGAAATACTAGAGGAGGAACAGCCTATTTTTAAATTGCTGTAATGGGCAAATTTTAGCTGCTCATTGGCGAAAGGCAATTCTCTAATCCCAGAAGAACCAGTATCATTTGAGCTGTCAGCAACTGGCAGGCGGGATGGATTGTGCCTCTGGCTGTCAGGCGGTGCTGCAAACCTTGCGGCGGACTTTGCTCCGTGACAGCGTGTTGGCATGCAGGATCCCCAAACTTTTCTGAACTTGTTTGGTTTATCTTGATTTATAAGCTCAAGTATTCGCAAAGCTGAGGCCTGCCATTAAAGAGGCGATAAGCCATAATTTGTAATAAAAGAGCTACCTTTCCCAATTGTCTTCAGCTGAAGCAGAGAGTCCCTGTAATGATTTATTGCCTTACTGCCAGGCTCTTGATAAGTGGACACCAAATGGCTTCTCATTACTCAAAAGCTCCTCTGATTTCTTGAACCAAAGTCCTTTCCAAGCTTCACTTAGTCCACTTTCCTTCCGAAGAAAATGAATCAGGGCCCTTCTCTCAGTAGCCTATAAACTATTTTAGCATAAAAAATATCATAAATGAGAAAGGAGAAAATCTTGTTTGCTAAAGGGCTGCTGGATGAACTGCCTCTTGCCCTTTTGATAGCATCTTTGAAATGGAAATGGCCAGCTGCCTGACCTTCTGTTCAATGACCCTTTTTGTACAAAGTCAAATTGCAGTGGCTTCACAGCAGCAATTCACCTATGGACATAAACTAGATTTCAGGGTGGTATGGAAGAGGAGGCTTCTATCTGCACTTTAGAATATTTCTTCTGTATTAGTATTTCCTACGTGCACATCAAGTATGAAGCTTATAAAACAAATTACTGTGCATAAAAGGTATCTAGGATTTTACCTCAATAGCTTACATCTTTACTTTTTTACATTATGGATGTAAGAAGCCTTCTTTAAAAATCATTAATCAAAAAGATTTAGTATGTGAACAGTGCTACGTGCAATTTTGAAAAAGAATTCTATAATCAGTTATTGGATTGTGCCATTAATTATTTAACTTATTTTATTAGAACTCAAGGAAAAAAATGTAATTCTAAGCAGGGTGAAAGGTCAGCAAAACAAACGAACAGAACAAATATAATATTTTTAAATGTGTTGAGACATAGGTGCCCAAATTTAGAAATTGGCTGCCCACGTGAGATGTCCGAGTACTGTGAAAACTGGCTTCCCCATCCAATTTATGCCCTTAAAGCTTAGTTAATCCTGTGATACAATTGCTTTTTGAGAGCAGCCATTCTTTGTTAAATGTATTTGCTAAATTCAAACCCATTCTTCCAGCTGGGGTAAATCACTCGTGCTCTATTACACCAGCTGAGAAGCTGTCCAAGGAGGTTTCCCAGATATTCATAGAAACATCAGACTCGGGGTGGCTGTGGGCAGGAGCCAGGACTGGTGTGGACCATGGTGGGGTTTCTCTGACTGGGAATCTGGTCCTTTGCCTTGCATCACCATCACGGCGACTCATCCTTTATCTTTCGGCTCCACGTCTGTCTCTTTGCCAACTGGCAAACATCATATGCCCATAAAGAAAAAGAAAGGGATCTGTTTTTTTAAGCAGCACATTTAACAGTATTTCAACTTCATCTAAAATTATGCCCAGATCATGTAAGCATAAGCAATCACTCATAGTTGTCAAAAAAATTAGACCCTTAAGGTAGTTAGTACATTTTCTGATTAAAGAGCAGCCCTGATTGTTACTTTACAGCTAACAGCTGGTATGTTAAAGCTAAAATTTGAGTGTCAATTAATTCTGTATCAGATCAGCTAAGAAAGACAACTGTGCGCAAGCATATGGTCATTGCAGGAATAAAGCTGCTGAAAGCTGAGGGTGTTTGATGGTTTCAGCCTGTCGCTCTTCACTTATGATATTGTAAATGAGGCTAAAACAGTTTAATTCGTGTAACTGGCAGTCAGAAGGAGTGTTTAATTGAAGGAGAGGGGAGGGCTGGCAGCACTGGCAGGTTCTCCCGCGGTTACTTGATGCACCGTGGATTGTGCCCGGTGGCAAGTTGCCCAGTCTTGTAGCACACACAAAAACAGTTCATAATTACACCATAATTCAATCCGAAGCCTTGTTTCCAATAAATCCCTCATGAAATTAGTATTCTACCCAGCAGCAGCCCATGCAGCCGCCAGCCTTGCCACCCTGGGATGTGGCACGGGAGGGATCCCACAGCTGAGTGAGTGCCCTTCACTCTTGGTGAGAGTGTGGTGGTGGCCAAGGCCACTAGCCAGGCCCCTGATGTGCTGCTGTGGTGCCCTATCCTCCTGTTCTTTGGCAGTGGGTAGACATGGCTTTCCTGTTTGGGATACACTAATGGCTTGGAAATTTCCTAGTTGATCGGTTACAATGCAACTTTAAAGAAGGAAAACAACAAGCAAAATGAGAAGGTAGAGACAGAGGGAGACAAGCCTCCTTCCATTCCTGCTGACACAAGTCAAGTCAGAATTTTCAAGACATATTCTTGGCCCCTAAATTCAAAGAGGCATTTTGCTTTAAGCATATGCTTATGTCCATTCCTACACAACAGCACTCTCGAATCGTGTGGAAACTCTGTCAAAGCCAACAAAAAGCATTTTTATATAACATTTTATAGAAGCTGTCAAAGATTTGATCCAAAAAGAGGTTTAAGTGAGATTCAGGTTCTTAATTTCAGAAATATGATCCTCAGAGTTACCACCTGGCTGTATCCTGACTTCTGAGGTGCTTAAAATTCATTTTCAAAGTGAAGGTTTGAGTGGCCATAGCTCCATGCTGCCAGAAACTCCTCTGGCACAGCCAGGCTCAGCAAGTCAGTGCCTCTTGCTCTTAGGGTCCAAAAAGGGGATCTCTTCCACCTGCTGTGCTTTACTTTGTACCCACAGCCTTGTCTGTGTTGTCTGGTCTCTCTTTCCACACAGCTGTGGGAAGAGGTGCTGCCTCTCTATTCCAGTGGTTAAGGCAGAGGGAAACCTGGGTTTCTCCTCTTCTGCCTGAGAGACTTGCATACAGGGATGTTGTGGCTATTGAACTGTACTCTTCTAGGGGAAAAGCTCGTGGGGAGGCCACGACAAATTGCTCTTCACCCCTCCTGTTGAGAAATGCAATTCGGAAGGGTCCCTGGAGGCAGTGAGAACAGCCATGAGCCCAACCATCTCGCTGAGAGAGTAAGGCACTCACTTAGGAGGCAGGATGGGCCTCGCTGGCTGTGCACTTCATCCAAGGACTGATGTAATTAAAAAAGACACAAGCAAATAGTCATCTGATGTTACCTCTTGTATAAAAGCATCTGAAATACTACTGACAGAGAAGGAAGTGTCTTTTCAAGTCCCATATGTGAAGGTCTCTAAAATGACCAAGAAGTATTTCACAGATGTTTAGAAGAAAATAAAAATCCCTCTCTGAGCTGAGGACGAGGATGAAATATTTAGACCAAAGGTTAGTGTCCTCCCATATAAATAAACCTCCCGGGTCACCGGCTGTTAAGATAAAAATGTTTCCTCTGTAATGGAGCCCCACAAAGCTGCAGCACCACTGCATTTACAGGAGAAGTAGCAAAAGGAAGCAGACATGTTCCTGAACAGAGTCAAAACACAGAGTTACCCAGAGAGCAGATCATGCACCCAGGCTTGGACATGTGTACATGGTGTGGTCAGCTCAGGGTGGACCAGGACAGGGAGCAGAGTCGGTCTCTGGGGACAGGCAAGCAGGGGACCTGCTGCCCCTCTGCAACCCTGCATGGCCACGCACCCCCTGCACTGCCTGGGTTGGGTGGCAGCCTCATCCAGAGGGTTTCACCCAAGCCAAGTGGGAGGAAAAATGTCAAAGTACAAACCCTGTTGCAGAATAAGGCCAGGCCCTGCCTGCAGCTCCTGGGGAGCTGAGGAGCTGTGTGTCCATCACTCCAAACTGAGAAGAACTTTTAGAAACCTTTCCAGAGAAAAAGAGTGATTTTTTTCCCCCCCTGTCTGGAGCTTGTCCCCATCACCACTGCCTGTGAGCAGCTCCCAAGAAAATGCCCAGCACTTCACCTACGTGACCCATGTGGTTGGGGGGAGGCCCTGTAAGGAACCCGGAGGGATGCCCCCATCAGCCATCCCCACGATCCAGCATCCAAGGACAAGCTTGCCAGCAGCTACCAGCAATTACCTCCACAGCTACAAAACAAAATGCTTATGCTTCCTTTTCATCCATACTGTCCCACCCAACATAAGGCTAAAATAACCATGCCAGTGCCTTGTTTGAAATGAAAATGGCAGCACCTTTTCATTGGAGAGGTCTTTTATCACCTCCCTTTTCACCGATGGCACCGTGACAGTGCACGGTTAATGCAATCCTCACAAATCAGCACTAACCCTGCAGATGCCGCGAACCTTTGACAGAAGAGCTTCGTACCCTGGAGGAAGTTACCTAATTCCTAAAGATCTTTACAAGTTTGGCACTCCCTGTTGTTTCTGCACAGAGGTGGTGCAGGATTAGGGGCACGACACAGACACTACCGCAGACAGAAATGCTGTGCTAATACCTCTCTGAAAATCATCTGTTGGCTCTGCTTAAAATCCAGGGCTCCCAGGTTAAGGAACAAACACTGTTGTACTCAGATTAAATATGGTTATCTCCCAAAAATGTATAATTATGGAATCTCAGATTAATTCAATTATTTTACTTAAAATAACAAGCTGAATCCTGCAGTGCAGCTTAACCAGACTAATGAGCACAACAGCGAGGATGAGCAGAGTGCTAGGTAGGGGGAAGGAAAAAGTGGTTCAGAAACCAGTGTGAGAACATGCAAACAAAACACCTACCAGTTTTTATGCCTTGACCTTATAATCATTGCCTATGTTTTGGGGGATTCTGCAATGCATAATTGCTGATGCACCGCTATTGTCTCCCAAACAGCTGATTGTTTATTTTTAATGACAGAAGTATCACGCAGACCGCAGTACATGGATTGAAGATGCTGCTTCTATATTTTTCTGCTTGTTGCTATTATTCCTGGGTTGTGAATATTTTAAAGGACATGCCAACTCTTTGCCTCTGAAAATCAATGGAAGTTTGGCCATTGACTTTAACAGAGCTGGATCAGATCTGAAGGTCTGTACCCCCCACCCCCTTTTTAAATAAGCGGGCATTTTATAGGATAATGGTCCTGGAGCGTATTGATTGTCCTCAGCTAGGCTGTACATTGCCCTCACTGGAAAATGTAAAACCTGTAATGGGCTCAACACAATGGGGATGTGACTGATGTGTGCTGAGGGCATTTTGGGGCTCAGGGCTGCTTAGGGTGTTGCAGTGGTGGGAGGCATCACGCAGGATGCTCGACAGACCAGGCATGACCGAGCTGCATGGAGCACAAACATCCATAAACCTGCATCTGCTCTGCAGGGATGGTGACCTCAATGTGATGGGCTTTGTGCCAGTCTGCAAGGATGGCACACAAGGCTGCATGTTTCTCTGCTCACGCCAGAGGGATAGTGCCCGTGCCAGGGGGACAGTGCACCGTACAAAATGCAGCAGGATGCAGCAAAATGGTGATGTGAAAACACATCAATGACATTTTGTCTTATTGCTTGCTTTATGTATCAGTAGTGTTGAATATTACCCTGACTAAGGTAAGTATGGAGAGGTCTGTGAGGTTCTGCAGAGACAGTGTGAGCCCTAGAGAAGTGCTGATAAATATGTCAGTCATATGCCAGCCTCACCACTGCCTTAAATCAGCCCCTGCCTTGTCCGGTGGCTGGGTACTCATATTTGTTGGCTCTGTGCAAAGAACATTCAAACCAGAACCACTGTCCTGGAAAAAAATCTTTCCAATATAACAACTGATGATGTGAGCCCACGTCAGCGGTAGCCTCTTATTGACTGGTGGGGGTTTTGGATCAGGCCCTCCCCCGTGGTCATTTCCAGAGGCAATTATCCTGATATCTCCTGCTCTGCCTTCTGTCACGTAGTGTGATTGCTCTGGGGCTGGCCAGGCTACTGCGCTCTCCTGGAAGCCATTTCCCTTCACTGAACTTTGATTGTGAGGAATAGGTTATTGTCCAGGGTTTGAAAAGGAGACCGTGCATGGACCGTGCCAGATTGAGGTGCCAGCTCTTTTCATAGTTAAAACCAAAACAAACCACAGCTTTCTCCTGACAGCCACGTACAATTGCAATGCAATCTACACGTGCACACTTGTTCACCTGAATAAGGGAATATGCTGTGTGTGACTATCTGCTAGAAAAATCACATATTGTCTATTGCTTCCAAGACCTAAGAGTACACACACAGGGAATAAAATCTTAGTTTTGCAGAAATCAGAGGAACTTTACTATTTTTTTTTTAACCTGACTTCAGTGTTTTAGGCACAGTATTAATGAAAAGCTACTGCCATAAAAGCAGAGAACATGGGTGTCAGCCAGTGAAATAAAGGTAATGTAAAAATCATAGAAAGTTGATGCGTGGCATGTACTAGTCCTATTACAAAGGCTGTACACGCACGTGCATGATATTCAGGACACTCTCTTATCAGGTTTAATTATATTAGTACCCACTGCTCATCTATATCCTGTATAAAAGCAGCAAGGCAATCATTAGAAATAAGCATCTCTAGGTAAACCAGAGAACGGAGCACAGCAGTGGCTTCTCTCTTGCGGTTTGATTTGACATGCCTGCATAAACACATACAGGACAATTCTTTATTGTTTTATTTTGAGTAACAAACAACCAAAAAACCCCCATACCTGAAATAATTGGATCACATTTTTTCATAAAGGAAGAAGCTGAACTACTTATGGCTACAAAGACAGAGGAGATTGTATTAAAGGACTGTGAATCTAGACCTCTTTGTTGTGTTCGCAGGGGTTTTCAGGGTGATTTAGTGTGGATTGATTTGCAGTTTATTCTGCAGCCATTGTTTGTAATGTGCTTTGCAAGCTCATGTACTCTGAACCTTAATTGTTCTAAATTAAACTATAGGGACCAGACAGAACACATTTCAATCAGAATTACAAAATATTGCACCAAATTCCTTTGGGATGCATAATCTCTCGCTGTGTCTGCAGTGCTTGTATGCAGGAAGGAGAAGTGAGAAAGCATATTTAGGAAGACATTTTACTATAATTTAATTTACTCTTTTCCATTGGTAAAGCAAACAAGGATGGGGATATTGGCAGAAACAAGCAAGTGAAGTCATTCTGAAGCTGCCTCACAGTGCTATTTTTCACACTCTGCTTAAGCAACTGCTTGTGCATAATTCTCCGTACAGGGCATGGCAGATAGAAAAGTGCTGCCAGCAGTGAATGACTGGGTACTGACTGGGATCACAATGACTTCGGCAAGGTATAGAAGGTAATAAAAGCTTACTTGGGCTAGAAGGGGAGAAAGGAGCAATATAACTTGCATTGATTTGAGAAATTCTGGGTGAACAAAGCTCAGATATGAGTAGGGTTGGAGTCCTTTTAAGCCTTAAGTGAAAGAGCTCTGTAGTATTTGCTTGAAAAATACCTTTGTGTATCCTCATATGGGACTGACCTGGCTCCTGGAAAGTTGACATCCAAGGAAAATTTTTTTTTCCTTTTTTTTTTTTTTCCTACAGACAATTGCTTCCCAGCTGAAGTTTCTTCAAAGAACCAAGCAGAGGCTTTGCTGATAAACAAGTTATACATGAAGATATAATTTGGGAGGAAGATACTTGATGAGGATGAGAAGGAGTGTGAGAGGAGGGGTGGCAAAAGCACAGAGGGATTTTGGGAAAGAGCAGGTGATGCCTGTGTAAAACCCATGGCCAAAGAGAAATGAGGGCTCAGGATAGGTCTGACACTCAGAATCAGATGTCTGGCCTGCACAAAGATCTTCTGCCAGGGTACCAGAACCCAGACAGAAGTTTCCTTTTTTATTTAACACTAGACTGGGTTAAAGTTATAAAAGAGCATTTGGAGATTACCAGCAGAAAATTCTTTCTGTGTCCCTGCCCCAGCCAAGCGGAGGGTGCCTGATCCAGAGCCCCATGGGCACCTCAGTATTCCATGCCTGGAACGTCATCATTTTAGGCTATGTGCTGCATTGTTATTTGGGGGATTTGAGCTGGGACCTCCCAGCAGCGGGGTGTCTCAGCAGCTTTGGAGTTAGAAGCAATATCAGGATGCAAATCTGCCCAAGGCTGCACTCTTAAGGAGACCACCTGAGCCTCCCTGAGGTGGGCAGAGGGGGAAAGAGGGGTCACCCCAGCTCATGGGGCAGGTGGTGTAAGAGCTTCTGAGTCTGTCCTGGAACAACAGTGAACTTTTGTGGCAGAAGTAAGAAAGGACGTGATAAAGGACAGCGCCTGGCAAGCCTTGGCCTAGGCTGAGGGGACAGTCACTGTTTACATGGCCAGTCCTTGGAGGGCACCATGATTTTGGGATAGGAATTTAAGTCCTTCCCAAGCTCACAAGTATCAGTGCCTCTTCCTGTCACTTCCAGTCTAGAGAAATACAGATCAGCTGAACAACAGCTCGACAAACTCTGGAAAGTCACAAGTGATTTGTCAGAGCGTTTTTGCTGGGAGGTCACTACGAATGAGAGTGTATTTAGGCACCGTATGTGTCCCTATTTATCGACTGCACCTGTGCTTCCATGCCGAGCCTGAAACAAACCCGCTCATACTCAATTTAGCATAGCAGTCAGAATTAGTTAATTTTAGTCAGTTGGTGATTGTTATTGCTAAGATCCACCACTGTTCTGCATTGCACAGGCATTAAAATTAGTGTGAAGATTGACAGCCTTTTTCCGGAAAGAATAAAAGTATCCGCACATTCATGATGAATATAAACAGAAAGGTCAAGACTCAAAACCCAGCAGTCACCTATATAGTCTCCAAACAGTAGACTGTCTCATAAGGTCACAACTCATTTAAGCCCAACGCTTCCTATGAATGCCCTGGCAGATGTACATAAGTGAATGGCTTATTTATCATCCAAGACTGAGCTCAAATATATCTTTATTGAAAACACTAAATTTTCACTCTTGTGTTTTAATTTAGACTACCAAATTAAATTCAATAGTATTAGAAGAATAGATTCAAATGTTCAGACTGAATATACTGTTCTCAGTGCCTGTAATGGTCTGCCTGTCTCTTTATGTCAATGGTTTTCAATCTCTTCAGCATTTATACATCTAAAATCTTCTGCTGGTGGTAAGGATCCTTATACTGAAAATTTAAGCCAATTGACAATGGGTTTGCTATCCTTGGTTATCTTTTATAGTGCTCTCAGTCATAGTTTTTGGACCACAGGTAAAAACCTGCTGACTGGGGTATTTATATAGCCCTCCTCCTCATGGTACCTGAATACCCCAGTCACCATGGATTTATTTTTATTGAAACAATGTGAATTAGAAGAGCACTATTTTTTTCATTCTACCTACCCAAAGAAAAGAGGTATCAAGGGTAAGATTTTAAACATAAACAAACAGAAATCAAAGATTAGCTGCCCAAAACCATCCTTATGAGCCTACTTAATGTAAAAAAATAACAACCCAGCAATTCTTGTCTGCAATATCCATGGGTAGGCCAGTATTCTCAGCCCCATTTATGTTTTCCACCAGTGATTCGATCTACTGAGTCCTTATTCACAGTGTTATTATTTGTTCAGTGTTGAGATTTGGCTTCTTAACTTTTCAGAGTACAAATGAAGACAGACAAGATGTGAATAGCAGGCGCAAAAAATGAGGTAAGAGCAGTCATTTATAGCAGTAATAAGGTTAGCTCAGCCACAGATTTTAGGTTTGGTACTAACTTAAAAAATAAAAATATGTTAAAATCCTTTCTTACTACCGAAGGCATCCTGTACACCTACCTAATTAGTCTTTGTGGGATCTCTATCACCACAGTGCTCCAAAAATGTAAGTTCATTTTTGTTACAACTGGCTAATTTAGAGAGAGGCATGAATACAGCTAACTGCACCAAGAGAGACCTGCTCTGTGCCCTGCTGGTAAGCAAATGAGAAGGTGATTTGGTGACTTAAAAGGAAGGATTTCAGTGGGTCCAGCACAGTGTATTTCATATGTGAAAAAAACCCAGTGTCACACAACTGACAGCCTTGGCACAAAGGAAAATGCTTGGCAGTCACAGACATGGATTTGCCCCTGCTAAATGCTGCTGAAATCCCACTTCCAAGGGACATGCCTTGTGTTGAGAGTGCTGATCCCACCCCCACTTCAAGATGCATAGGACAATGCGCATAAAATATATGCTGATTACAGAACTGCTTCCTTTTCTTTCCTCTCGTGTTACCATTAGGACAGAAAGTGAAAAATATTTTTTGGGGAAAACAACTCGGCACCTACAGTTTCTAAGTAAAGCTTATTATTTGTACAGCAAAAATCAAAACAACCTTTTATTTGCCACTGCAGGGAGAAGAAGAAATATGATTCCTGTCTCCTGGCTCTATAATGTCCTCTTCTTCAGCTGTGCATTTTGTCCAGTTGTGTCTTATCATGTCAGTGAAAGGAGGGTTTCTGCTTCTTTCTTTCTCCCCATCTTTCTCTCTCTCTCTCTCTTTCTTTTTAATGCCTCCCTGTTCTTGACCTGACCTCTTGCTCATGTAACATCTCAGTTTTTAAATGGTCATTCACTATCACCATTTCTTTTGGAAAACACTATTCTAAGCCCAAGCATACAAGATTATAGCAGATTTCTTAGCTTACTGTGTAGTGTGTTTCCCATGTGATAGCTTCTCCTCAGGAAAGCTATTCTTTCATGCAGCCATAGCACCAGCATTGATCAGTGGAAAAGTTCAAGGCAGCAACTCATCAAGCACAGCTTCAATACTAGATTCCAGACAAGGTCTGCAATAAATAAGACCAGTAACAAAGCATCATATTTCCTCCTTACACAGAAAACCAACAGTGACACAGTTCTAAATTTCAGAATATGAGGACAATTTCTTCTCTGCATTGGAGCAAGATGAAAGCTGGAGGTATACTCCCTTTTAATATAAACTATCTTAAAGTAATCACGAATTTTTAGGATGCTAGTCTTTGAAGTCTGCTAGCATATGATTTTAAATGCACGGGTCCTTACTGTATGAGATTTTTCAGTGCCTTCACTGAATAGGATTTTGCTGTCTGAACATCATGATATTATTGAATATGAATGTTTAGAATATATTGTTCTGACCCCAGTGTTAGTTACTGCTTTTTATAAAATAAAATAATGGTTCCAAGATTTCAATGTTAGCTAACAAAAAAAGAACAATCTAGTGCTGTAAGCAGATAGGAAAAAAATTCCAAATAGCAGTGCGATAAAAAAATATACACCCTATGAGGCCCTCACAGATTATTGCTATTGATTTCTTTCCTGGAGACGTGGAAATGTTACCAGATGGGGTGTTAGGCAGTAAGTGTGTGGGTGCAAACGCAGTTTATTGCTTGCTGTCTAGAAATCACTGAAAACCTTCACAATTCTGTTTGGCTGTGTCATATGAAAAGGTAAATTTTTTGCCCTACACCAGTCCTTACAAAAAGCTACATGACATGCTATAGCAATGAGCATACTGTATATTTGTCTCTAAGGAAAAACACATCAACAAGGGAATTAAACACATACAGATACATGCACCTTCTTTCCAGGGACCATAAAATGCCTTGCACATATTTGAGTATTTGTCCTCATCTTCTCATATCCTTGCACTATGTTGATTTAAATTCATCTGAGAGACTAAATTGATTTACTTCATGGTTTTTCTCTTTTACTTCTGCCTGGAACACTGGGCTCTGTCCTGTATTTTATGCTTATGGAACTGCTAATAAGATTTGCTGTAGGTTTCTAAAAGTCAGGTACTGGAGCTGGAGTATAATGCACAACTGTGTCTGACCCCCTCGGGGATGCACCCATTAAAAAAAAAAAGGCTGACCTTCTGTCACTTTCTTCCTCCTCCCTTTTAATGATTCCTTCTATATCCTTTTGAGAAGATCTTTACAGCCCTTTGACCCCTGTTAGAACAGGAAGACTTAAACAGCTAAAAGTACCCTCAATATCAGTGGTTGCCAACAGGAGCTCAAGAGGCTTTTTAGGAAATGCCAAAAGACAATAACCTACATTTTCAATGCATTTAGAGACAGGTCCACATTCAATATTGTATAATTCCCCTTTCGTTTGCTTTAGAGCAGCACACGCTCGCGCTGAGCCGAGGCCTGACAGTACAAACAGACATTCCCCCAGCAGCAAAGCTGCTGTTTTGGCAGCAAACCCATTTTTAATGACAAAGCAGCAAATCTGTGCTAATTCTACACGTTATGTTACTTCTTATTTAGCCTTCAGAAAAACAGAATTGTGTGCTTTGGAAGGATCAAGTGGCTCTGGCTTTGCTCCAGTGGCAATGGTCACCTCCACCTCCTCTCCACTGAAACTCATGCCTTGATTGTTCTGAACCTTGTAAAATCTTCCAGCACCTCGAGCCCAGCACATGCCACTGTGCTCTGTGAAGAGAAGCAGCACAGCAGAACCGGGTCATGCCAAGCTGAAACCAGCCTTTGCCTGTTCTCTGTGGATTTTTCTCAAGTGGTGGGGAACAAGCCAGCAACCTGTAGCAAAGCAGATCAGTGCTCAGAGCTGGGTCACAGCTTGGTGCTAAACTCAGACATAGGCATGAGCAGCCGGTGGGGGGAAGCCTGTACAGGCCAGCTAGAACAATGCTGAGACGAAACCAAGGGGTGAAAGCACGTTTGCAAACAACTGCTTAAGGAGGTTTGACCAGAGAGCACAAGAGAATCTTTTCTTTGTGCCATTCTGCAACATTGTAGATTCTCCTCTCTTTCTGTGGAAGAGCAGTCTCATTCTGCTCTGAGCTTCTGCTTAGATCAACAAGCAGGAGGACTCATCTGAGTAGGACAGCTGATTAAATGGCCAGTGCTAGGCTGGGGCCAGGGTGCTGAAGAGCAGTGAAGTGATGGTGGAGTAAAAATCACCTGGAAAATTACATGGACTGTTGCAATGGTAACATGAAATCTCACAGAGATCTCATTATGTGTGTCATCTAATAAAACATCATCAAAACAAGTGATGTAGCCATCCTCTTCAAAATTCAGCGAATAGTGTTTTGGGATAACATACAATTTAACAGAAACTGAGGCAAATCCACTCAAGTCCCCCATACTACTTTGCATCTGCTCTTTAGGGACACTAAGAATAAGAGAAGAGCTGGAGCTGTGCTAAAATTGATCTGACCCATCTCACTAAGAGTTTGCAAAATGTTCCCTGATACAGCCAAGCACCTGGGCTGTCAACAGATCCAAGAAAGAAAGAAAAACTTGAGTTAGATTGAGGAAATTAAGTGAACAACAGGGATGTGTAATAAAAAGGTATTTCAGGAAGGACAGATAAACACAGACACTTAGGTATTTTTTCTGTATCTCCCCAGACTCCGGTTAATGTTCATTGCTCGCAGCACATACTAACTTTGATAGCTCAAGCAGTTTTCTGCTAAAGTGACTTGAAAGAATTTATCTTGATTCAAGTGTGCCTGCATACTGCAAAGGAGTTCAGCCCCTTTTGCTGCTGAGAATAAAGATACTCTTTTAAGCACACAAAACAACTCTCTATGGTCTGTTTGAGCAGTTCAGTATGAAGACTGAACTGCCATGGATGACCTGATCGGGTCATTTGTAGACCAGTAGGCTTGGAAAATTGATGAAACTAGTCTTCATGGTAGAGATTTCAAAGACAGTAACAAGGAGATCTCCATATGAGTGATGTTCAAGCCCTACAAAATGGATGGCCATGAATATAATTGGGCAATATCCCACTTAAAATGTGATCCTCCAGACAATGAGATATTTTATATACAATTCATTCTAAAGGAAAGAGAGCTTGCTGTTTACACGTTTGTGACCTAGTGGACAATGCAATAATAACCAGGTAGCCTTGGTGTCAACACTGACAAAAGATGAAACTTAGTCTGATACTTTCCATAGAAAAATCCCCGTGCACTCAGAACACACACCTGGCTTCACTTCCTTCCGACTTCTGCAGACTCTGTGGTGGCCACACAATAAATACAGATACAGAAGTTATCCTTTTTTCCCTTAAAAACATTAACAAGTGAGGTCAGGTATTTCCTCTTTTGTGAATTTGCAAGCCTGGTAAAGGGCAGCAATTTTACAATTTCCAGTGAAAAAAGTAGCAGGAAAAGAAAAAAGGTAAAATTTTCCTGCAAGCTTCTTGCTGCAGATGAAAAATGAATCACAATACGGGTCTGATAAGCCTCATAGGCCAAAACAAAGCACAGCCGAGAGTCCCCAGCTCTTGCTTTGTCCTCTCCAAGGCGTCATGTCCCTTGGGGACCAATTGTGCTGCTCAGAGAGTCCATTTGCCTGGTGGCCTGTCATGGAGTCTGTTGGACTATAACTCACAGCTGCTATTTCAGAAACATTTATTTTTGTTTATCTGTTTTAATATATGTCATACACACGCATGTGCGCGTGCGTGCACACACATACACATACACACACACATACACACACACATACACATACACACACACATACACACACACACACACATACACACACACATACACACACACACACATATACACACACACACATACATAGACATACACATACAAGCCTGGCTCTGCTTTTTCAAGAGGCCTAAAGTGCCCAGGCGTTTCATTGTTTTTCATGCATTAGCTTCAGAGGGCTTCAGGAGTAGAGGAGTATTTACTTATGGATTAGATTGACAGAGTGCTCCCTACAAGTGCTCCGGATTCAGCTCTATTGAATTTGGTGCACTTACACTGAGGTCCTGATCCTGCAGAGCATGGGGAAGCAGCCCCAGTGATGTTCTCAGTCCAGATGTTAAAGCTAAGAATATGTTTAAAGTGTTTGGGGACTGGAGCTCCAGCCTCTAAATATCACATGAAAATAAATGTCCTATGATTCTCACCAGCTCCTGAAGCTGTAAATCTTTTAAGTTTACCATGAAATATTAAATAAGTAAAGCCAACATTACAGTCAAGAATGAATCTGACACTCAGCTCAGACCTTCCAGCTAACAATTGTCATGGGGTGCATATTTACATAAGCATTTGGAAATTATTAGTATTTAGGCGTATTACAAAGCACTTTTTACTATAAAAAGGCAAAAATATTCGCTTGATTTGCATCAGTACTCAACTATCAAAGAACCACCAAACCTTAGTTTTTTACTAAGTACATAAATCTTGTATATCAGGGGGAATATGCTTCACATTAGCAAAAAGCTCCCAGCACAATAATGCTTCACATTAGCAAAAAGCTCCCAGCAGAAGCAGTTAGTACCATGTAATAGCAGTCACTTGTTAATGAAATCCATCCTTCGAAGGAGTGGTTTTAGAATTCTGCAATAGCCAATGAAAATTACATGCAAACATTATGGTCATTTGTTATCATTATAAATTGTGATAATGTCATGGCTGACTTACAAAGATGATGACCTGAAAGGCCATGACATTATGACATTACATTTTATCAATAATGAAAAATTGCTTCTTTTGCATGATTGTACCAGAGGTGAGCCAGGACCCCGGAAGGCTGCTGGCTCATGCAGACTGGTCTCAGTGCTAGGGAGGATAACAGACTGATATAGAAGTACTTGGGGAAAACAAACAAACCAACTATAACAAGACTAGAGACAAGAGAATATACTCCTCTCACAGTATTTGAGTTTCGGAAGGCCTAGATGATATATGTCTTGAAGACAGCACAGCACTCACCCAATGCAAGGAGCTTACAATAGGCTCTTTCTAGTACACAGTGAAAACCTTGAGGACCAACAGAACCCTTATTAGAGGAGTTTAATTTTTTCAGTGGCATTAACTGACAATTCTGATGTGTTTGTTTTCTTATCCAGCCTCTCCCTCCATTGCCTAGAGTGCTCCTCTGCCATGTACCTCAGACAATCAGCTGTAAGCTGGATCTTACTGATGCACAGTACCCTGAACTGTGTGCCAGGCAGAGCTAGGGTGAACGGGCCATTATGCAGGGAATTCATTTGAAATAAAAATGGCTCAGCTATTACCACTGGTACAAGTGCTGTAATTTGACAGCTGTTCCAACAGCCGAAAAACGGGAGCCCTGCAGGACATGCATTTCTGCTGCGCTCATGGCATGCGGTTTCTCTTAACTGTACAGAAACATCAGCTCTCAGGTGCCTGAGTCTGGGTGGGTGTTTACACCTGTAAGAACACGTAAAGTCAAACCTCCAGCCTCATCATAGCCAGGGCATGGGAGAGCTGGACCCCCTGAGGAATGAAGGTGTGGTGACCTCTGCGTACTTTCCAGCACACTGGGAGCCCCAAACTACTTACAGGTACAGCATGGTCCCTTCTGCATGTTTCCCACACGGAATTTCTTGCCTTCGCTCCTAGAGCACAATATATATCTGAGAAGCATGATAGAGAGTCCTTCTCCTCAGATACACCCAGCCCTGACACACACTGCAAAGGGGACAGTGCTGTGCAGCCTTTGCACTTCCGCATGCTCTTTTCCAGGACCAAAGTAAAAATTACTTTCACAGTCACTAAAATGCTGTGTGAAGCTGCTCCTGCACTCCTGCCTGCTGTTGTTTCGCTGTGAGAGAGCTAAGTCCACAGCAGGATCTCCCACCAGCTGCCCCTCGGCCCCTGCCCCATGCAAAGCCCTGAGCAAACAGGTGGGCTTTGCCCCGTGCCTGGTGCTCCTGCTGGTGTGGGCCCTATGAGCAACAAAGGCCGAGGCTGTACACTCCTCAGCTGGAAGTGAATAGGGGCTATAACCTGAGTTTAGACCCAACCCTAAATTCCTCAAGCCCCTGGAGCAACGGTGGGGGAGCATTTAACAAGCAGGGCTGCCTGCCTGGCAGCATCCCCTCTGCCAGCCCCACGTGCCTGCCCACCTGGGACATGGCTGTACTCTGCTCCAAGGTGTGTGTGTTAGTGTTGCAGAGATGCCTCTGTGTAAAAATGTGTCCTGACTGTAATGGTTTTGAGAACATCAGCCAAATAAACATTGCATTTGTAGTAATATTTATGAGGACAGTGTTATGGTGAATACGAAAAGAAATGCCCATAGTGATTCTCTTACATGCTACTGACATGAAGATCAAAAAAGGAAAGCTGATCATTTTACTTGCTGGTTTTTCAAGGCTGTTATGCTTCAAGCAGGTCTATATGGTGATGGTTTCTCAGTAAATTAAGACATAGCAGGGTTTTTTTTTTGGTCTTTGTTGTTTTGTTTGTTTGTTTGCTTTTTTGGTAGTGCTTGAAAAATATAATTTTAAAAAGAAATTTGAGGCACCGTGGTACCTTGTCTGTTCTCAGCTCCACTTACTCTCCCAGGTAGCAGTAAAGAGATAAATGCTGTACTACACATATATACCACAGGCTGAAATTCCTAAAATAAAGAATAGAAGAAAACTAAAATCTTTACATTTGGGTGCAAAGTACATTTTATTTTGTTTTATCTTTCATGCAGCTATTTCATGGCAGAAACATATAAGACCTGATTATTTGATGCCATTTCCTCACAGTAATGGCTTTTGTACATGTTCTCTTGATGCCACTGTTTCAAGCAATCTGTGTGGAAATTAAAAGCACTTTATACCTGAAAAATATTACAGAAACTCTGCCTTAATTCTAGCAGAAAGGATGGCAGCGGCAGCAGTGCAAGACAGCTGCTTGCCAACACACAATACAGGAGCAGAGAGGGAGAAAGGCTTGACCAGTTTTCACCTAAGAGGTTCACTTTTTGTGTGCATATGGGCTTCTGCTGGTGGTATGAAATCCCAGGGCATCTGCCAAGACGTATTGCTTAATGTTCTCTGCTTTTCAAAGGTTCAGTAAGCAAAAGGGGTTATCCTGAGCAAGCTGCTGTGACCATGACAGGAGCAAAACACCTCTGTGTATAAATTTGAAACCTTTAACCTCCTAACTGTCAAATTTCAATATTTCTGGTCACGGTGTTAAATGCACCCTAGCATTTTTATTGAAAGAGTTTTAAGTGTATCCGGATGGAAAAATCAAAGTTTGATTTTATATTTACACACTGCTACTAAGTTGTTAAAAGAAGAATAAAACAAGGTGACTGCCAGCAACGTTTTGTATTAGTGTAAGCTTTACAGCTTCAGCATAATAAAATAGCATCTCTGTTTTCTCTGTAACCTGTGATGTACACTTTAAATGACTTATTGCTATTGCTGCTTTAATATACACTACATCTTACTAATGACAAACAGACTGTACCTTGTCGGGGGTTCAAACTAGACAGAAAGGAATACAGAAAAAGATGAGATGAGATAAAATTTCGCTTTAAAAGAAACAACTTTAAGTCAAAATCTAGTTTCCAAGTACTTCACATATCAGTGCTCATATTACCTATTTATTTTTAGTTTGCATTTTTTGCCTTTGCACATACAAAGGGCATGACTGCCACTGATAGACACATTTCCCTACCTAAAGATGCCCTAAAATTTTGGTGTCTCTTCCTCCTCTGTCTGGTTTTGTGCATGAACCCTCTATCATTCCATCCGGAAGACCTTTATGACAGCAGACGGGTGAAAGAAATAATGGCTTTAGAAAGCCATTTTCCTTTCAAACAGTAAGTAAATATTATCAGAGATATGTGTGGCAGTGTTGGAGAAACCTGACATGGAGCTGTCCCTTCCAGGGGAATCACTTGGCTCCTGCTCCCTTCAGTACAGCCACCACCAGGAGCTCCAGCAGGGAGTGTTGAGGATGACATTTATGAAGCCTCTACAAAGTAAAACCTTCTGAAATATCATAATTGGCAGCAGTTATGACTGCAGGGGCTGCTCCCTGCAAGCCCTTCATGGCCAGGGCATGAGTGGAAGTCCACCCTGCTCCCCTTGTTGCCCCTAGGACAGCTGCTGCCCTTGCGGCACGGTGCAGCTGCTGAATGCAGAGCAGCCCTCACAAGGCTGCCTGTCTTGTGCTCCTAAGCCGTGTACGAGTTGGGATTGAATCGTTAAGCCCTGCTGCCAAGAAGAAAATTTATTTTGGGGCAATGAAAGGATTACAACCTGGCTTCTGATCTGCCACGATCCCATTTTACACTGGGGTGACTGTTGGCTTGAGTTAAGTTACTGTGCTTTATGTGGAGTAGATGCAATCAGAACAAGGCTTTAAGTGCCTGTTTCTTCTGCAGAAGTGTCTCTGCCTCTGGCTCACAAGGACAACAGGATGGCAGCACTGGCATCTCTTAGGATCAGCAAACAGAGACCTGTTGCTAAATGGCCCAGCTTTTTCAGAGATGAAAGCAGCAGCACTGTTGGAAGGGAACCTTTTCTTGGGTTGCCAACACAGACATTTTGTGGGTGGGTGATAAAGAGAGACCCCCAAGCTCCATGGAGATTTGCAGAACTGCATACGCAGCTCTGGGCACACATTCCTCCTCCCCTCCTAACCAAATCATCATGGGCATTTCTGTCCACGAGCTGCAAGGGTATCACCTGTACCACAGCTTTGTATGTTTAAAGCTCAGTCCTCTCCTCAGCTCTGTATGGATACAACACTGGTATGTGCAACCAGGGCCTGCATGCAGCTTCACTGCAAAACTGATTCTCAGCAGTCAGTCTTTAAAGTAAAAGGGCAATGAGGATGAGAAAGCAGCCAACCCTCCTCTGCTAAATGTAGAGGAAGATGCTTCTCAAAGTGGGTGAGGAATGTTCCCTCCCTCCCTGGCTGCATGCAGGAGGGCTTCATCACCTCCATCTGCTCTCTCCTATGTCCCCCTGGATATTGCCCCTCTCCACGAGGGATACCAATCTAAGCTGGAGGACCCTCTAAATGCAGCAGGGTGTATTTACTGGTGAGCAGTTTTAGCTGTGGGAAAAGGTGTCTCACTGCCCTTCAACCTGTGACTGAGCTTGAAGAAAATTGGATGTTATAATGCTCCTGCACTGAACGTGCAGACAACAGCAGTTACCAGAGCCAAGAGGTTACATTCACCTGTTAAATTAATGATGTTTTCAATAGCATTCACAGAAAAAGACAAAAATGCATTTTCATATGAAAAGGCAATTGGACCTACATTTGCCTCATTTCATGTGGCATTACCAGGCAGCAGCTCAGGTAGCTCCTGCCTGCTGGAGTGGGACCTCCTGCTTCACTCCTCTGCCAGTCCCTGATGGTGCCCACAGTCTCACTAGGAACTTCTTGTGGCCTTATTGAATTTCACACAGCTCAAAATGTCAACACAACCTGAAAATCAACAATTCTGCCGTTCTGATCAGAAAAGAAAGGCTGGTAAAATCTGCCTTCAGTGCCATAAAATAAAGGGAGGTCTCATGCACAAAAAATAAAACAACGTACAAAGAAATGGTGGTTCTGCCCACATGATTCACTAGGGCCATATAGTCCTAATAGCCCTTTGATATTCCCTATTCAAAAAGGTATTTGGAGTCCTCATCACGTTTAGGAACTTGCTTAAAACATTTCTGGATTTATCCGAAATCCATTACTAATTGTGATCGGTTTAGTCTGTCAAAAAGCAGGCACTGGAGCCTGTAGAAAGTCCTTGGGTTTAGCAACATTTTCTAAATGTAGTTTGATACTGAAAAAGAAACTTAATAAATGTTTGTTCATTGCCTATTTATTTACCACGAGTTATAATGAAATTCAGGCTTCTCAGTCCTAAAAGAGTCTTCACCACAAAACGTGCCCACGGACTACAAGCAGCACTGCAAGCAGATCCAAGCATTTCCCATGTAGGAAAGTGTGTGCCAGTGGCGAGGGCACTGGCTGGGAGGGAGGAAACTTGAGAGCTATCCCATGCTTTGCCACAATGCATGGGGTGACATTGGAAAGGTCACTGAAGCTCTGCACCTCCTGTTTGCTGTCTGTAAAGCAGCAGCACTGAGGAGGGCTTTCACAGAGCGCAGTGGGATCAAAGCAGTGCTGCTTTGCAGCTTCTAATTTCATACTTTTCTAGGGACATGACTTCCACTGTTGATGCTTTTGTTTGCAAAACATACAATAATCTGAGTTTGGTTAAATAACAACCAAATACTATAATTTTAACCATGAAATCAATAGTCATGAAAATGGCCCTGGCTCATTACAGCTCTCTCGGGGTGTTTTCAAACAGATAAGGATAATGGCAGAACACTGAAACTAGAGTGGATCAAGCACTAATTGTAAAAAAGATGCAGGACAATTTTCATGACTAAATGTAGGAATATTGCTCAGTTGTGACTGAAATTACGCTCCCTGTTTGCAAGAGTTCAGGTAGATTCTTTTGTACTTCTCAAAATACTCCTTAATTTCAAAACATGCTCAGTTTCAGCTCAGATGACTGCTTGGTGTTCATCTGCCATGTTGTGACTAAAACCTTCATTGCACATTGGGAGGCACGGAACAATACTGTATTTGTATTGTGTAACCAGCACAAACTCAGCCTAAACCAAAATCCCATATCCACTGGGCACCCGTCAAAGCCATAACCAATAAAAGAGCAACTGGTGCAAGCAACCCAGGGACAAGCTGTGCCTGAAATTCATATAAAACATGATGGAAATATTTAGGAATAACCATTCCCATTCTGTGTATTTATAAAGATGCCGGCCAGCTCACAGTTTCCATAGCAAAGAAACATACATGTTCTATATCATTAGAGCCATCAGAACTTTGAAGGAGGAAGAGTGCCTGTCTTTGCTGCAGACCCGTGATTGCTGGGATTTCCTTCAGCATCCCCTTAAATTGCTGGCGTTTGGCTCATTTGAGCCGCTTCTATTCAATTGTTGTCTGTGTGATTCAATTTACCATTTAGAGCCATTACCGTGTGTCATGAACTTTCTTAATCTGAAATGTGAGAATCTTCTCTTAAATACAGGGCTGCTGAGAGGGAGGTGTCGTGGGGGCAGGTCCCTCAGGACCCAGCAAGGGGAAGGAGGCGGAGAGACCTGAGGAGCTCTCCCAGCACCACTTCCTCCTCTTCCTCCTCCTCCCTCCTCACCATTTTCTTCCCTCCTCACTGCTTCACTTTGTGTCATTCACCTCCCAACAACCTATGGAGTCCTATGGTGTTCAGTATGGATGTAGGAACCTACAGGATGCACGGGTGGTTTTTCATACAAGGAGGAGTAAAAGGCATGTTTATCACCAGCTGGAGAGCATTCCAGCTCGGAACTGAAATGTGGAAAAATTAAGAATATTATTTCACTCCTTCCAGGATCTATTTCCCTGCTCTGTAGCAATATTAGCAACAACTAACAAGAAAAACATATCTGCAGAGGAAATTTCTGGGCTTGATTAATGCTGTTTGTCAGTTCAGCTGGGCAGAGCGTGGCTGTGTGGTGGGGAGTCTTGGAGAACAATCCTTCAGGCGAGGCTGAAGGGGCTGTAAACAAGCTATGAAAGTTTAATGACATTCAAATATCTGAATGACTCCTCAAATGGTGTAGTGGTTAGGAATTGTCCTGTACAGCTTTTGTAAAGAATTCACAGGGTTAATGACTAAAGAATGGAGTTCTGGTAATCAATATAGTCCTCTGGCTCTATTGATTGGAATCGCCTGCTTATTTTGCAGCTAAGATTTTTTTAGCCCATTCAGAACAAAGACACCCTAGGGGACTGTTAAGTAAATAGGCATTTAAGACTTTTTCGTTGCTAAGAAAGTAGTTAATTATTATTAGTGCTTAAAAGTCTCAATTTAGACAGAACATCCCAATGAACATCATGATTTCAGTAGTTTTCTGTATGTTTTATGCAAATTCATGTGTATTGGCAGCTGTTCAGAAGCATGCACCTATTTGGTGGGGCGAGGTGCAGAGGGATGCATGCTTCAACCCAGGAATGGCTGAAAGCACTGAGTATCTTTGCAGGGGACCTTTATACTGAGAAGGATCAGGTACTCCAGACAGGTTCAATATTTGTAGGGTGACGGCTGCTAAACAACACGAATATGCCAAGGAATTCTCATTGATCTTTTGCTGAAAGATGACATTCAAAGAGGTTGAAGAAGATGAGCTCCTCAAAAGGGAGCTGGGCTTTACACATACAATGCTCTTCCTCAAGAAAGTGCTTCACAAAATAAACATCTTTCTCTTTTGCCATACACATAAAGACTTTCTGCTGCTGCCATTGTTTTTGCAGGCCAAATTTGCAGAGGATCACCAAATCACTTAAGACAGACGCCAGTGCAGAGGATTCTGTGACAGAGGAGGGAAAGACACAACTCCTTGCTCCTTGACTGTTGAGCAGCATGGCCCACAGCCTCTGAAAGCAGCCAGTACCCGACTGCCTTTCCTTTAGCCCATGCTTGGCTGCAAAGTTGCCCTGACCCTGTGCTCCTGCTTAGATGCCTCCTGCAGAAGCCAGCTGCAAACTCTGTCACACACTTGGCCCTCAGACCAACCAAAGCTGACAGGTCCTCTAAGATCTCTACTATTTTCACAGTAGAGCTGGAATCATTAGCACTAACATTCTTACTGCCATACAAATCGTAACTTCTTTTTGTCTTTTTTTTTTCTTCATTTCAAACCAAAAGCTGCTCCTTGCTGAGCAGATGAAGGAGTGTGGAACAGCACTTCCCCACTGAACTGCTGAGTGCAATGGAGCTGCTTTACATTTTGATGCCACTCTAGCTTCCTTTGCTCTTTGCTTGTTCAACCATTTTTGCTTGTTACACTTAAAGCTGTGAACCCAGTGGATCAGAGAAAAGATGGCCATTTGGGACTGCAAGCATAGCTGATCTTTTTCATCCCCCTTAAAAATTAATTATCATAGCTGCTTGCTAGTATGGGCATTTGATAAAAACACAGAGATCGTGCACCAGTCAACAAGCACTTATTCACCAGCTGAGACATTAAGAAAACATCACATTTAGTATATGATCCAATTAACAGCCTTTTTCCCCGACAATGCTTTCCTACATACTTAGGCTATTATGTACAATTTGGTAATATGTGGAAGTATTCATCACGCTTGCATTCCCTGACACTAATCCTGTTTGTAGATTCTCCTCGCTTTCCCCTTCCTGGGATTTAGAGTTGAGATTCCTGACTGTAGCCTGTACAGAGCAATGGTTGGATTTTAGCCATAAATGATGTTGCAAATCCATAAAGCAATAGATAAAGGCAGGAGGGCAGCTGTGTGCCTAGTTTTACACACATCTTAATTTTGTCCCCCCTGTAGTATGGTACCCACAGTACCTTTGCCCAGTGTTTCTCTCCATCCTTGGTGGATTGTTTACTGACACTTGGAAACCTCCATTCCTTATTTGGTCCAACTCTTAATGTAGATATTGTCCAAATACAAGCCCTGAATCTGAATTTAAATCTCAACCCAGATCTGCAGCTGTCAAAAATCCTGGCAAGTGAATTCTGAAGGTTCCAGCATAACTAAATAGCAGTCCCTCATGTGGGTTACTGCTGAGGTCTAACCTCTAGGAATACCAGCAGGCAAAAGATCCGAGTTAGTTGGTCTGAAAATGTTTGGAAGCATTTCAGGTTGAATAAAACACTGAATTTGACCCCAAAAGCTTTTAAATTTTTAAGGTTTTTTTTTGAATCACCAGTGAAGAAAAATAATCTGATTTGTTAGGCAGTGTAAAGACCTGTTGCACATTGCCAGGAACGTGATGCTGAAGGAGTAGCTGTAAACAGTGCATATTGATATTGGATGTATAGACATTAAGAAAGGAGAAAAAGGAAGGTCCAAAGCGAGGGAATTAATGCAATGCTGCCCAAGGGCTACACTTACATACATTTATTTTTTTGTAGTTCTAACAATTTGTAGTTCTAGCTTGGCTGAATCCATCTATTATTTTCGTTTATAAATACTCCATTCTTTCTAACCTCTGGGTTCTTTTTCCCTGTTTATTTTATTTTTATTTTTTTTTCCCTTAGCTTCTCTCTGAAACTTGTGGGATCTCCCTGAGTTGTGGAGTCAGAGGATGTTTTGGATTGCCAGGTAAGGTAACACATACCCTGGAACCTTGAAGAAGTTTGGGCTTTAGTTTTGCAGGGCCACAGAGGGAACTGCACTGTGTCCTGCAAGGAAGAGGACACAAGGACCCTCCACTCAGACTTTCTGCACAATTTACCTGTTTTTTTTCAAGGAAGGTAATTGAAATGCATTTGAAATGTTGTTAAGCTTCTGAGGAGCAGTTTTCTTCCAGACCCTGCCAGAGATTCACTATGTGACTTTACTCTGTCCCCACAGTCTCTTTTTGCTTCTCCTTCTCCATCTGTGTAACAGGGACAATGACACTCACCCATCTAAAAAAGTCCTTCGATATCCCCAAGCAAAAAACAAAAATACTCATAATTGAATTGTGGGTGATATAAGGTGATGTTTTTTTTACCAGAAGTATCTCCCTCCAGTAGATACGCAAAATGTATCTTTATGGTTTGGTTATTTACCATGGTTTGTATGAATTATAGAGCAGTCATCTTATACCTTGGTATTCAGAGTAATGCAACTTACTAGAAACCCACCTAAGCAATTACTTTTCTGATCTATTGCCAGATTCCTTCTATTTCAGCTGTGGCAGCTTGCAAAACCTAACAAATAACATTTTACATAGGCTTGAAGTCTATATTCAATTTTATCTGATTATTTTTAGCACAGTGATTTGAGAATCCAAATTACAGCTAAGAAAATGGAAAATTCATTTTCCAACAATGCCTTAAGCTTCACTAGCATTTTAGAGTAGAACATTTCTGTGATGGCCTTTGATTCAATCCAGGCTGAACGAAAGACATTTCATCACCACAGAATGCATTTCTTTATTTGCCTTGGATCTATGATTCTGTCAGTATTGAGAGAAAAGAAAAATCAATGCTGCACTATAAACCTCGGGCAGCCCCTGGCCAACGTGGTCAGCATGGTGTGAGCAAAGGAAATGGCAGGGGAAAAAAATTGACCGCTCAGCAATAGTGTGGCACAGTAACGGACAAAGCTCTGGGCTAATAACAGCTTGCAATTACACATGGAAAGCCAAAGCTTGTAGGGCATTCAGTATGAAGGGGATGTAATACAATTTATTGAACCACCGGTTAGAGTTCTGCAGCTTCTCAATAAAAAAAAAAAAGAGCTGTGGACCTGTACTGCTTAAAAGACAGACTTATATGGTGCCAGCAGGGCAGGAGACTTGAAGAAAGCAGAAAGCCCTTCCTTTTTATGTCTTGGATAGTGAGCAAGTGGGAGAATGCAGCCTATTTATGTTTTCTAAAAATACACCAGCCAGGCTTAAAGGGACAGCCCGTGCCACCGCTGCCAGTGCCCTGGCTGCCACTGCAGGTGCCCACACACACCCACGCACCCCATGCTGCAGCGGGCAAACATAACTGGGCACTGCACTTTAATTCCTACTCACTGCAGCTACACTGCCAGCACGCTGCGTGTCCTGCCATTCTGGAAAAGGGGGAAAAATGGCACAACAAAATCTTTGTTCTGATACAGTTATTTATCTGAAAGAAGCAAGGTGTTTCTGCAAGAGGAAGCATAAAATTAAAATACTAGTAAAACAGAAGTAAAAACCTTGAACTAAAAAGAGGAAACATTAATAAGCATGTTCCTAAACAGACAGAAATGAAAACTTCCAAATAAAGCCAGTATTTTACAGTGATCAAAGGAGGTGGTAGCATTTTTGGGTAGGTCTGGCTGCAGCAGTGAAGGTCAGCGCTGCAAACTGAGGCAGTTTCCCCTCTGCCCACCCCCAATGCCCTTGCGAGATGGGAATGCTCTGGCTGCAGCCTCAGCCTGGGGCACCAGCACCACTGGTGCTTGTGCATCCACCAAGAAGGAGCAGGGTTTGCTAGATGTAAGCGGTTATAGAGCAGTCTTGGAGAAGTACTTCAATCTGCACATAATGTGGTTTTATTTATTTGTGCTTTTGAAGATAAATTATGCTCTGCACATGGTAATGAAAAGTTTTGTCACTTGATTGCATGAAGACAGGATTAGTCCTACAGCCAGAGGTGCCAATTATTGCCCAGGCTTGGCTGAAGACCTGGTGCTGGCAGGGCTGGGCCCAGCTGAGGTCTTAACAGCCTTTGGGAAGAGGCTACAGCACCCACTTAGGGAGCTTAGAGAGCCTTTGGTATGACTGGGGCAGAGCTTGCCTTGGAGAAACCTCTGCATGATACCAGACTCAGACCTTTTTCTGCCCTTGTTTGCATAAACACACCTTTACCAGAGAACAGATTATCTCTCAGCGTCAGTTTTGGGCATTTGACACAATTGCTGCCAAAACAGTAGCAGGTTGCTCCAAGCCATGATTTAGGATTAGGACCCCCAGAGTTATTAAAATACAGCAGGAATTTTAATACCCAACCATCAGATCCTGCACTCCCTGAAGGACCCTGATCTTTGCCGTGCCGTGTGAGTCTTACACTCACCTGACCCCATTTGTACCTATTGCTGCAAAATATTGTTTCTTGAATTTTTGGCTGATGTTGAATTCCTAAGTACTACAATGTAAAGTGAGCTTTGAGAACCGCTGAAATACCAGCCACAATGTGTCTAATTATTTTGCATTCTTAACTGAAGACATCAAACTCTCCTCATAATGCAATACAAGACTCCTCATCCTCAGTAATAAGTAACAGAGCCAGATTGTCCTCTATCGTGACCAGAGAAACCAGGTAACCTGTATAACTTTTGGCTGTTATCCCAGTAAGAATCTGGTCCAGAGATATTTTTGGTTTATCTGAAATTTCATGTTTACAATCCCAGCCTAAATATTTTACCCCTTTGCATTTACACATAGGCCTCTCCCTCAGTGCAGTTTATGGCTGTGATCTTGCACCGTGGGGTCACTCCTCTTGCTTCCCTCGCATGGGAGGCAGGTTGCTGCCCGCACATGGCCTTTGGTGACAAAATGCCAGAATTACTGTGCGGGAGGGTATGGTGCATCTTTTGTGACAATTATGGCAGGGTTCTCGGTAACTCTGTTCCCTGCGTGACAAAAACAACCTTGCACCAAGCGCTGCAGTCACTCAGCAAATCCCCTGCCCCTTATCGTAATTAAGTCCTTCTACATGACATGGTGCGAGAGATAAGGGATTTGTGTTTGAGACATGAAGGAATCGCTGGAGCGAGGCAGTGTCGGGTGCAGGGGCTGTGGTGCCGGACACCCCGGTTAGCGCGGTGCTGCCGGCAGCCCTGGCACACGGAGCCCCTCGCCAGGGACTTTCTTTTCCAGCCACAGGGATGGGGGAGGAGGATGTGAATGCTGACCATTCCCAATGTCACCTGCAGAGAGCCATTAGCCCGCTCAGCCCTCTATTCCTACATGCTGAATCAAATTAATCTAACAAAAACAGATGACCTGTGAGCTGAGCCTGCCTTACAGCAAAGTCAAACGGGAGCGAGGGGCAGCGGCGGCGACCCAGGCAGGGAGGAACCGCGCTGTCCCTGCAGCCCTCGCCATGGCCTCTCACAGAGCTCCCTCCCTTGCTGACTGTCACATCCACATACCTTGGCCACCTCTCCCTCCAGAGCCAGACTAACCCTCTCTTGTCTACCTTGGTCTGGCTGTGTGCTACCCCCTCCATCACACACACACACACAGTGCTGCTGACCTAGAGGTGTTAGCCACTCCGCAGCTGCCGTTCTTCTCACATTAATCTATAAGAATCAATGGACATTTCATTAGAGTAATCAAGTGTGGATGCATCCCGCATTTATATCCCGCGCCTCCCCCCTCCCCCCAGCTGCTTTCACAGGCTAATTGGTCCTACAGCAAAGACTACGTGGATATTTTTCCCTACAGATGAGTGTCAAGAGCAGTTTTTTACTGCTGGTTGAAATACCTATCAATAGAGAGGCAGTATAAAAGCCTTCACCCATCAGGCTGTGTTGCTGATGCTAATACATTATGCACTCTCGGTTCTCACACACCAACTTCCTCCTTTACACCTTTATCCCATACGACTGCTTCAATTATGTTTACTTCAGTGAGAGAATTAACCCATTGCATTTTCCTTATAAAAAAAGATTGTAAGAATTAATACTTCTCTCTCAGTTCACAATACATTGAGGGAATTTCTCACATATTCCTATTTCACCAGTAACTTCTTTATTTTGAGTCAAATCTCTTCCTCTTGCTTACTGTGATATCTTATTATTTCTTCTGGTATTCTGTAGTTTATATGCATATTGGTGTACAATGACCCCTTGTGAAAGGTACTGGCAACAGCATTGTTTTCAGCACCCTTTGTTGTCTGGGGTGGGGACGCTCTCCTCTCTGCTCACCTCCACAAAGACAGCAGAGGTTTAGCAGGGCTGAGGGGGGCTGAGACAGGTCACAAGACCTTGCAGTGCCTAAAACACTTATGTGACAGGAGTCTGTTGACTGAGTGGTGTCCTTACAGGGAGGGGCCCAGGGGCTCCATTCGGATAAGCATTTAATAAGAATGAGAAAATGTGACAATGCTTGTCTGAAGGAGAAATTTTTCATAAGATCATGGACTTTTCATTAAAAAATAATTGTAAAAGCTACTATAGGAAGGTGTACTTAACAACTCATCTTAAAAGTGTACCACAGTTTCATAAATGCCATTGTGGAGCAGGAGGCAGCCCAGGGAAGGCAGACAGCGGCTCAGGGGTGCCAGGCGCAGGGTGCAGTGCTGCTGGAGGAGAGCTCCTGTGGCATGGGGAGTGAGGGCCTCTGCACAGGGCACCCTCCATTGCCATGACCCTGCTGTGGGGCAGGGCAGACCTGACAGCCCTGATCCTGACAGCACCGAGCCCAGCCAGGCTGCAGGAGAAGAGAAGCCTGTACGCTTCTGAGCTAGAGGATCAGGCCTTGGGACTTGGCAAGTTGAAAGTGGACAATTTGCCAAGGGAAGAAAAAAAGTCAGTATTGGATTGTTGTGGAAGAATGCAAACTGACAAAACTAGAAACCACTCTTACTCACAGAAATGCTGCAGCAATCTTGGGGTGATATGAAAGTTCATCACGTCACACCATCACTGTACACATCCTTGGCCTGGGGAACATCCAAGGAGGAGGATCTGAGCTCAGGAGGCAGCAGGGATGGGGCTTTTTGCCTTCTCTTGCTCTTACAACAAGCAGGCAACTAAACTTTTCTCTCTTGGTAACGATTTTTGACTATTAGAAAGATGAGCTGAATTCAAAATCACTGACGTGTGATAAAACTGATAGTCCTGATATATTATTACCCATCTTGGAAGTCAAGTCAGACCTGAAAAAAGGCACTTGAGTGAAAGATATTTAAGTGACAATATCTCTCCTTTGTCTTGTTTTCAGAACTCCTAGCATGAGTTACATGGATTTACACTAGATGAAAGCACGGCCTCATTGGCTGCTGGTGCTACAGCATCTTATTTGGAAAATGTTTGGACATATTGCAGGAATGTGGAATTCCTTCCAGCTTCCTGACTTTTCCATGTGACATGCAACATTCAGTTTTGTTTAATGAATACCATATATATTATATATTTTTAAAACTAAAGCCTGCTTTTTGCTTATGGCCAAATTCATGAAACTGCAACGAAGAGGATGAACCTGCTGAAGGGGATTGACCCCAAATGCTCAAGAACAGGTCTTTCAAGACTAACGAGAGAGTTTGCATTTGCTTTGCTGCCAGATCTCTTTCCTGAGGGCACGCTGCATAATGCAAAAAGAGCTATGTGAGAAGTTTGGTGCAGAGGATGAAAATAGGACCATTCGGCTGTTCTACAAAGAGAGAAGGTTCTCTTCCCCTTCCCCCTCCACACGTTTTTCACTGTAAGCGAAAATGAAACTTGTGCTTTTCAGAGGAAATGGCTGCTAAAGGTTAAAGGGTAAGTCTTCCTTGCTGCAAGCATACATTTTTGCAAGCTGAATCTTAACCATGTGGCTAGCAGCTCTCACACTGAAATAACTGCAGAGACTTTGGAAGAAGAGCGGGGAAATAGAGGGCAAGAGCATCAAAAGAACATCCCAAAATTGATTAATTTGCTCTTTTTTCTCCTTCATTCGAGTTCTGGCCACCTCCTTTTCCCTATTACGTATTCCACTTTAGAAACAAGATCGTTATTCAGAGGTGGAGGGCATGGAACGGCGCCAAGGAAGGGCATTCACTGTACAAGGGAGCAAGAGCATCTCTTCAGGGCTGCCAGGTGGCCCACGAGGGCAGGTAAATTTGGGGCAACAGAAAAATGAAGCCTTGACTTCTTGCCCTATTGTATCAACCAGTGAGTGTATTTGTGCAGTGGATGTACTCACATAGAAGTACAATGTCACACACTACAACCCACTGGAGAAAGAACAGGAGGCAGCTGTTGTCCATTCCAGCTCACCTCTCTGGCTGCTTTTGTGCCAAGACAGCCCATCATTTGGCTCTTGGGTTTTTCTTGGTGAAGGAAGCTACAGTGAAACAATATCTGAATGGTCCTGAAAGCAGTTTCTTAGACAATTAGATATATCCTGCTTAGTGTGATGCTCCTAGGAAATATTTGGCTCCAGGTAAATGAAAACAGACATTAGTATTCATGTAGAATTGAGAATATTCCTGGATAACACAGTCTGTTATATTAAATTCAAAACAGAATGAACAGGAGTCCAACCAAAAACACACCTTCTGGCAGCATATTGTTTGCAGGATGCAAACGTGGGCAGGATGGAGTGCATTAACACAGAACATAAATGGAGAGCAATATAGCACAGATGTATATCCATAAAAATTACAACCATTTAGTTTTAAATGAAGACAGTTGTTATAAGATAGCAATTCCAGATTTGAGAACGAGTCAGCATTTCCTTCTTGTTCTTTCTTTCCCACTTGTCCCTCCAAAATAAACATTGAATAAACACCTGGGGAAGTGGTGGTGGGGCTTGGTGCATTTAGTTGAGAAAAGTTGAAGTCTGAGTGAAAGGATCTCAAAGGATGCAGAGTGAGATGGGCAGAGGGGTGGCTGGGAAATGGCAATGACCTTCCAGGCCAGGGCAAGCCCAGTTTGAGAAGGCTGCAGGTGCCAAGTCTTCTCTGGAGAGGTCCCCCAGCCACTCCAGGGGCAACAGATTGCACCTGCTCCTTGGGGCTGGGGACCTGCCTCCCCACAGCCAGTTGCTGCTGGTTTGGGGTTACTCCTATCCAGGAAAAGACTGTTTTCATCTCTTTCTAAGAAAGCTGAAATAGCCCAAGTTTAAGAAGCTCCCTGTGCTTTTTCTGTAAACCAGCTCTTTGAATACGCTTTGGTTTTGAGATATATCAATATGTTCACATCAGGGAAAAAGAGAAACTAGAGCGTTTTTCTGAGTTTGGACTTTCTGTTGTCCAAGTCGGTTAATGGGCTATGTGGGCCCAGTTTCAGCTTTCACTGACACCACTGTACCTTTATGTCTCTGACCTCAGTGGAGCTGCTTTGATTTACCAGCCACTGACAGGAGAGAATCAACTTCCAGACACACACCTCGGCATTCCTCCACTTGGTTGGTTGTAGGTACACATCCGCTTTCTCTTCAGATTCTAACACATGCTTTTAATTCACTGGGTGAATTTTCACTGAACTTTACTCCTCCGCTGTCGCAGATGTGATTTCAAGGATTACTGAAAAAGGGTCTGCACAGATTTTAATTTCTTTATGAGATGCAAGGGAAAAGAGCCACACCTATCTCATCTTGCAGTAGGAATACCAAGAACTTCAGCTCTAACTGATCCCTCAAAGCCAAGTAATTTCTGATAAAGCCAGAAACATGGCTGTGTTGGCCCATATTAAACACAAAGTTGTGCTTGATATTTGACATTCTCAACATACTCAACATGGACCATTTTGATGTAGCCTCTTGATTATTTTTGATAAATTTCCTGGGTAAATGGAGATACCCAAAGAGGACACTAAGATCAGCCCTAAGGGGTTGGATGCATGCACTCTAAAGGGTCAGAAATAAGATTTTTTTCTCCCCATGACAAATTAATATATTGTACAGTCTTCTCTGTCACTACAGATTCCCTTTCTTCCTACAAAGAGAAAATGAATGCATATTATTTGCATTCAGTCTGCCGCATAAAAATGGTCTGTGGGATAAATAATTTTCCATTTAAACATGGCCAAACCACCAGTCAAAAGAATAAGATAGAAAAATGGTGCTCTCTTTCATATTGTCTTGTTAGCTGTGTTCAAATATGAGAGCTGGGCTGAGAAGTTTTGAAGACAGTGATACTCGTTTGCTGTGTGTGTGCAGCATGTAGGGCACAGAGGTCCCAGCTAATCCCCATGGATTCTGTGTGCAAGTGGGAGGTGAACAGCTAACAGGTGAATGAAATGATGATCTCAGCCAGGATCTTCCTGAATTCTCGTTTTGGTAGGAAAGCTGGAAGATGGCACACCAGCCTTCGCCCTGGCTATGCTGATGGAAATCTGGGTATCACTGGCATCAGTCACTGGTGTGACACTGAAACCTGCATATTTCAGCGGAAATTTCCCTCCATAACAAATCTCTGTCTTTTTTGCACTGTATATTTGAATTTCTTCCATCTGTCTCAGAACGGAGTCAGTCCTAGGCAATATGCAGCCAGCAAGATTGCTGTAGGCTGCTCAGGCTTCTTTTCTCTTCCTGTTTCTGGGTGTTTAGACCCAGACTTCTTTTTCCACTTGCTTGTTGTTTCTGTGTAAGTTAAATTGTGTGGCCTATCTTACAACTGCCTGGACTTTTCAACAGAGTTTCCCTGCCTAATGCAGTCTGCTCTCATAGAAATATCTTTTTTGGAGCCCCTTTCCCACAAAGTGTCTCTAAGGGGCAGTGTACATACTGTAATTGAAATAAACAAAAGCATTTCCACGAACATATACACTGCCAAGAAAAGAGTGAAGGTGCTGACAAAGTTTTCATATATGGTATTAGAAAATACATATCAAGTTTTTAAATTTTACTTCTATAAATGAAGAAAAGTAAATACACTATAATAATTATACCGAGATCTCTAAAAATTCCCTTTTTCCCTTTTTCTGCAGCAAAGGCAGGATAAGAGGCAGTTCAGGAAAAAGGCATTCTAGGAAAAACAGTTATGTCCAAAGCCCAGGGCTGTACATTATTTATAATGTGTAAAAAGCCTGTACACTTGGTTAGCACTAAAATCTGTCTGGAGATGGGGATTAGACAGCATCATCATCTATGGCTTTATAAACTGATGGTCTTCCTTGAGTTTTAATAGATCCAGCTGATGTATAACTGAAGGGATCACAAGTGTCTTCAATTCTCTGCCCTGTGAATCACCAGTACAGAAGAATAACGTAGAATACCACTATCTGGTAGTCATAGAAACCACAGTTGTCAATGTAAAGGCTTGAAAGTAAGTATAAAAGTTTCTGTTGAGTTATATGCCAGTCTTTACTTAAAGAAGATTTATCATAATGCTTTGCTTTTTCAAGACAAGAGCATAAAGCTTTGCATTACTCTTGCAGACCTTTCGGTGTGTTGATTGTAACAGAAATACGTACTTCTTGGGGAAAGAGCAAAGCTGTTTAGAACCTGTTTGAGGAGTAAGGGCGTTGGGCTGATGGCAGAGGATGGGAGCAGATAAGGTTCCCACCAGGAGAGGTTCTAGATGGGGCAGGGGAAGGGATTACATTAATCCCTGTCCCCCTTAGAGAGCCTGCTGGCCTTCAAAAGGTGTGCTTGAGCTGAAGAGATGAAAATATTCCTAGTGTTGGATCTGTTAAGAGGCTCTTCACAAAATGTCACAGAGCTGGTTTAGAGAAAATGGATCCACTTCCTTTCATCTGCCTCAAGGGTTTTGGCAGTTGTTGGGGTTTGTGAGTTCGCTAATGGCAACAAGAAAGGCTCTAAAGTGGCAGAAGTGGGAAACGAATCTGCTGATGCTGCTATGCTTGCAACCCCCAGACCTGGGCTAAGGATTCGGTTCTGTGATGGAAGACTTTTGCAAAGGCCAGCCAGTGAAAATTAACACAAAGAGCAAGACATTCAACCAGCTGCTTTCCTCAGTATCACATACATCTTTAACCATAAAACAAAACAAGTCACTATGATGAGCACCCACTCTGCAGAGCAGCTTTCTCACCCACCCCTGTGCCCAGGGGTTACAGGATGACCTCTTGGTATGACCCCTTGGTCAAACTTTGTTTTGGCATTTCTAACCATGCCTCCTTTAAAGAAAATAAACAATTTCAAAGTGGAAATATTGGCAACTGAGGTTTTTTTAAGTGGTCAGGTTTTAAGGTGGATAAAAAAAAGAAAGTCTTCATATCTTGCAGCGTGCTTATTGCTTTACAAAGTGTTGCTGGCACTCGTCATTTTAATATAGAGCAATAAAAGAGGAGGTGTGAGGACTATTGCACTATGATTTGCAGATGGCTCCTTGGCACCACTCACGCTGCCTCAGGTGGCTGCAGGGAAGGGGTTCTGTCGGCAGCACACACACACACAGACACACACACACACAGACACACACATCCAGCTATTTGGAACCGGGGCTGAGTGCAAATCCTCGCCAGGCAGCCCCTGAGTTTCAAGAGACTGCTGGGCCACATACTATCATCTCTATTTGCAGAAGTTGGTGAACTTTCCTCCTCAGCTAAATAGGCTGACAGCCTCAGAGATTGGCTTTGAGTTTTTGGTTTGAACAAATCAATGAGCTACAAGGAAAACTACAAAAACAACAACAAAAGAGTTGGTTTCTGAATGTTACCTGCAAATCCACAGTTTTAAAAGAAAAATCTCTAACAACAAGGACACCAGGAGCAAGACAAGGGAAGAAGTTCCTCCTACAGGACACAGACCTGTGCAAAACCACAAAACATTCTGGTAGTGGGTTGCAGCTTAATGCATACTGGCATATATCTATTCTGAATAAAATGAAAGACTTGTTGAGAGTCACTTTTAGGCTGTTCCAGTCCCTCAATAGAACTGCAAAATAACTTGTAATGGAACTCAGAAAAACTACAGTTTCTAAAGTTGGTGTGTGACCCATGCTTGTGCTGGCCCTAGAGGAAGAGGATTGCCTGAGCAGTTCCCAGGTGAGGGCAGGTGTGAATAGAAATATGTAGATGAAGTTTCAATTAGTTTTCATCATCAATCTTTCAGCCTAATTACATTTAATTCACACGTGACCAACCCTGCCTCACGGAGGGCTGAGGAAGTGAGCGGGCAGAACAGGAAAACATGAAGGTGACTTGAATAGCCTGAGTACAAACATCAATAAATAAATGTTTATTACAAATGATAATGATTCCTACTTCTCATGCAACACTGAAAATAGAGAGCACTGTACAAGCATTAACTAATCAATGATCTAATTAATGATTCAAGATCCCAAATCAACAACGGAATAAGGCGAGTGCTCCGCTGGAGCCGAGCTGCCGTGGTGGGGCCCTGGAGGCCCACAGGGCTCTGCCCCCTGCACGGAAACTTGGTGAGAAGCAACGTGCACCACGCGTGCATGGAGCCACCTGATCCTTTGGTAACATTTGGGTGGCAAGTTTATGACACAGAACAGGCTCTAAGCACCACCTTTGGTGGGTTCTCAAAGGGGAAAAGTGGTAAGCAGCAAAACTCACAAACAGACCAACTCTTATCTTAATAATGCTAAATACACGTGTGAGACATCTGCTTAATGAGATAAACTCTCATTTCCCTGGGAAGCTACTTAATGCTACCCTAGTATTACTGCTTTGCCAGCCAACAGCACAGGTTCACAAACCCAGTAGATAGAGGATCAAACATGAGATGCTCACCATGGAAGGAAAGCCAGTGTGCTGGGGAAAGCTCCCAGCAGGTCCCCTAAACAGCATTTCTCTGCTCGTGCCTGCACAGCACTGCTACCTGGCACGGAGTTCCAGTGCTACCCCGGGGAGGGGGTCAGGGGGCAACCAGTGTAAAAGGAATTAACTTGCTGAGCATATTATAGATCCCGCAAGAGTCTTCCAAGGACTCTGGCCTATATCCAGCCTGATAAGCAGTGTTTTACCTAGTTTCACTTGGGTGCAACAATTTTAAATTCAGGCTTAGCTTTAGCCGCTGCAGAAAGCCAGAGCAGTTCCTGGTGAACTTGGTTCTCTGTTGCCAGAGGCATGGGGAGGAAAGTCAGCTCACACCGTGTGTGCAGCCCTGCTGCCCTCCTGCTTCCACGCTCTGCCCCTGCCTGGCATCCAGAGCAGCTCTTTTTCCTGCAGTGGGCTGAGCTTGGCACTTGGCTAAGCTTTCCAGCAGCAAAGGGCTGGGCTGGTACAAAAGGTAATCTTGAATCGTTTGTTTAGAGCTCAGAATAATAGAAGGGTTGTCAGTTTTGTGTGGCTGATTAACCCAGAGTATACAGATTTGAGATATGTAAGAGTAGAGGGTTTTTTTTTAATATACAATAATTAAGAAGGCTATTATGCTATATAATCTAAAGCTGAGTACTTGACAGGTTAACACTTCCTAGAATAATATTAATTTTAAAGTACATTTTCATTTATTTTGAGATGGTGAACTCTGGCTTGTATGGAAATGGAGATGCTTCGTGTTTATGAAGGGTTTGCTGTGCATTTTCACAGACTTAGCTGATTTTTTTATGTGTATGTCAAAATAAAATTTATATACATCAAAGAATATTTTAAGTTTTCAAGTCTGAGGTCCAAATTTGTTATTGGTGTAACTGCCGTAGAGGTAACCAATAATCCGACCCAGATTCTGGACTTTAGACAAATTTTATCATCCCTGAGGATTATGTAGAGTTTACTTATCAGGAGGAGGACCCAATCACCTTTCTCTGCCCCTTGTCTAAGAAGTGGACTTTGCAGCCACATTTAGCATTGGATACCTTGTCTGGGAAACGTCTCAGCGTGACATATAATAAATGGGACTTGCTAGAAGTGAGTACTGGGAAGCAATTGTGCTGCCTTGCTTCTGTGTGTAAAGGCATACGTGAACGGGCTGAGCGTCACAGAGATTTGTAGATAACTAAACCTTGAAACGGTATGGTTTATATTTTACTGATGCAAGTTCCTGCTTTTCATTGATCTTCATTCACTAAATCTGGACATTTGGCTACTGGAAAGAACCAAGTAGCTTTTAACTCCTTCTTTGCCCTCTCTCCAGTGCCTATGAAACACACTGTTCTGTTTTAAAGTTGTGATGAAACTGAAGGGGAACCCCTATTTTAAACATCTCACAATATTTAGAAAATTTAAAACCCAGGTTGAACTTGGGTTTACATTTGCATTTAGGCTCCCCTTTATATTTTATAGGGAAGTAATTGATCTGTGTAAAATGCTTCTACCTCATACTGCGAATGGCAGCATGTAGTGCCTCAATATTTTAAATGAACAATTCCTGTTTTTAATGTTTTATTAACGTTAGCCTGAGACATCATGTGTTACTGTTTAATTGCTTAGCTGCAGTCGCTCCTTTACTGAGCAGCCCTGAAAAAGAGATGAAGTATGGGGTGGTATACAACTGGGTTTCAAAACTGAACCCTCGGAGTTTAGTTTCACATCTTAGAATTTAAATTGGTGATACAGCTGTTAGATACCTTTCACCCCCAAAGCAAATCCCATACTCCAGCTGTTGACTCCATTGCACAAAATATCTGCATGATTTAGCCAGCACTATCTGATGCTTTGCAAAGTCCCAGGCAGGACTAATATAATTCTTTCCAAACAGGAGGCAGGAGAAGTAAAATATCTTCATTTAAATGCTAAGGAAAAACATGCCTTACAGGTCTGGGAGATTTAGACCTTCTTTCAAGTGTGCTGCATACGGATATTTCCAGACATGAGATGAAAACAACTTGTCTCACCTGTGTTTCTTTGAAAGGACCTAATCAATCTGCAAAGGCATTTCTCTTAGGCTCAGGTATTTTGTGTACATTGTTCTATTTTTGGCTTAGCAACTTTCCTGTTTAAATCACTGCAAAACATCAGCCAAACAAAACTGCATTTTGCAGATCATGACTGAAGCGTTAAGATATTGTGGTTGCAGAAAGCATAAAAAGGAGAGACTACAGGAAGGGAAAGAATTTTCATTAAGGTATTAATTAGACAAAACAAGACAATAAAAGATACTCCAAAAGGCTCCCTCTTTAGAGGCTTCCATAATTGTTGTCTTTACAAACAAGTTTAGTCACCTAAAGGAAGGACCAACAGGCAGATGAGGAAGTGGTGAATAAGAAACAATAACCAACCACTGCATTACTGGTGTATCTCATACACATCAGGCCCAATATCTGGATTGCTCAAGTAATGCAATAATGAATCCTGACCCATGTTTGTATCACTGCGGCAAGTTCCTGAGATCTTGTTCTATTCTGGGGGAAAAAAATCAGTTCTGCTTGAATTTTTCCCTGTCATCTAGGGGCTGCTAGCATACGTATAAGATATATATTTTGGAGGTCAAATAAATCAATACAATTCAAAACAAATCAGAGATACGGTGCACAAACAGTCTAATGTTATCAACTGAGTCAGAACAATAAGTTTCCTATTTTTTTTCTTCTGTGCTTGTTCCTCAAAATCTTTAGTAGAACAAAAAATAGAAGAAATAAAATGAATATGTAAAGTATCTCAGTCTCTTCCCACGTGTAATAAAATGAAAACAAATGTTCTCACTTCTACAAACTCCACCACATCAAATTAATAATGGAAAACATCACATCAAAGCACTCTTTGTGCTCAATAGCCTGTGGCACATTTGGACTCATCAATAGATGTTCAACAATATTACAACTTGTTTAAATCTTGGTAAAGTAGTGTTATGTACTATTGTTATTGACTTTCTTTTTCTAATTATCACCCAAAGGTGACAGATGATACAGCACTAATGATCAGACTGTTTAAGAGCTGAATCAGCTTAGAATCCCAACTCATTAAACACCAGCAGGACTAAAAGATTCTTTGCACTTTAAGGCTAACAGCTTCAGCTCGCTGACAACATTTTGGTCAGTTATACAGGACACACCATCAGGAGATTTAAGGGGTTTTTCACTGAGACTATCTTTGGAGCTTTTAAGGATTCTAGTGTACATAAGTGTCTAAATATGTAATAGTATGTAAAATGCATATAGCTGTCATGATAAAGAAAATATTTGCAGAAATTGTTTTGTTATGCTGAATTTTCCCTTGAATCTAAGTTAGTAGTAAAACTGTTCTTGATGTTAATAGAAGCTGAGTCAAGAATTATTTGAACCCATTTCTCTCAGTCTGCTCAGAAGCAGGGATCACAATAGTGTATCTGTGGTGTGTTCCACTTAGCCTCAATCTCACACCAAATTCAGTATTTTTTATGAAATTAGCCAATTTGTCAACAAAATGTGGCATTCTTACATCTCTGTTTGAGGAACAGGCTAGTTTAGTCAGGTTTTATTTCTGTTTCTTCATTGCATATACATTGGGAATTAAATTCCTGATGCTATCCTTAAGTATGAGAAATGATGGCCATACCATTAGGGGGTGGAGGAGATGGAAATGCATTGTGACACCCATGGGCCTGTATTATCCAGCTTGTCTTGAGAAACCAGACTCTACCAAGACTCCTGGATATTTTTAGAAGGCCCCAAGTACAATACCATCTTCAATCTCTTGCTGTTCTACTCTATGTTGTATTTGGTCCATTGGATTTGTGCTACTATCGATACTCCTGGACTAAAAGCTCAAAGACTCACAAAATCGCACCCAACTTTCTCACAAACTGATCACCTGAGACAGCAATGAACACCATTATCAAATCACTCTATCGTAAAATAAGTACTTGCCTGCAATTTAAGAATGGTTCAGGTAGAAGAACATTATGAGAAAGCCATAAGTGAGAATTAGTAAAAAATTGATGCCAGAATAGTAGCAAAGCCTGTTTGTTTCCCACAAACGCTGTGGTGTCTCTTGCCCAACAATTATATGTGAGCTGGAGGTTTCAGGATGCTTGCGAGATGCTTATTCTCTCTCTCCCATGTTTTTATAGCCCGTTTGGGACCTTTGTAGACTTATGCTCATTAATCCCCCCATAAAAGGCTCGGGTATCAGGTGCCTCCATGACCAGCATTCAGACCATTTGAGCAATTAGAGAGAAATACCACAGATCACTCTTAATTCTCTGTGAAGAAAAGTTTGACTATAATAAACCTGCAACTCTGACAGCCTACTCTAATAGTGAAGCCACAGTGCAATCACTTCACCCTATCAATTTTCCCACCAGGTCTTAGGCAAGGAGTTGCAAAATTGGAGTCCAGCAGAATTTCAACCCCAAGTGTTCACGTGAGGAAGCACCACCCATTTGTCTATAAGGAGAATTTTAATCTCAGTTACACAGGCTCAGAAACTGATTTCCATGAAAATACTCTTATGCTTTTAGTTTTCAGGGTTTTAGATTGCTTTAAGTTAACTTGGTAAGAAATCAGCTAAGGCAAAACATGTAAGGAACAGCATACAAATAAGAGAGAGGCACAATTTCGGGCACAATAGGACTATTTTTTTCTTGAGAAGAACTCTAGTAGTTCACAAGTCTCCACTCCAAAAATATTTCTTGCGGTCTCTAACAGTGAGAGTTGAATCATAGAACTCTGGAGTTAAAAGTGAAGTTTGCTAAGGTTAAACTAAGGGTACGAGACACACTAAACTCACATCTTTGGCAGCTGCATTCAGGGACAAGGTATAGTGCTCTCTGACTGGGAACATCCTCTGCCTGAGGATGCTTGTCCAGAGCAAGTGAAATCCTCCCCCAGACAAACTTCTGTTTACTCAGCAGTGACCAGAACTAGAAGCGTTGGCCTCTATGCCTTGCACTAAAAGCCCTGATGTTTTAGCTTAGTGTGCTATCGCTCGTGCGGGGCTCAGATGATGCATTTTCCAGTAAGCTGTGTCACTTCCGCGTACAGAGCTATAGGGATTAACTTTTAGAATCAGGCAATAGTCACTCTGATCTCTTTATCTAGTTTCTCCTATTCAACCCTCATGTTTTAATTCAGGATAGTAGTTATCCAATTTGCCAGGTCACATTCCTTAAGAACAACGTAAATGAAACTATTAGGTGTTATTACAAGGTCAGGATTAGCAACTGAAAACTTCCCTATAAATTGCTATCTAATAATTTATGACAGTTTTGATGTTTCCTGGCAACCAGACAAACAGATTAATAAGTCCATAGTCCGCCTCTGATATTCTCTTTCTCCCTATCACCAACGTTTGAACCCTGCAACGTTTGTTTTCGCTTTGGTGAAATTCACTGTAGTGCAGAGACTCAGTGCAGGACTGGTGGTGGTGAACCAGTTACAGTCCAGGAAAGATTTTACCCCCCAGTTAGATCAAACCCATGTGTTAGAGCGGCACCACAGTGAAGTGCAGAGTTCTGCCTGACGTGCGCACAGAGTGAAAACACAAACATATCTTTGGAAATAATCTTCCTACATTAACTGCTTTTGTGTCATAAGCGTCCCCACCTGTACTCTCCAGATGCATCTTGAGTCCATAAATGATGCCTTGTTCTGTTTTCCACTTCTTTTTAGGACTACTCGCATGCTAAACCAGTCAAGGACTCACCACACTGTAGACACTGTGCAGCTCAATGAATGTTATACGTCCCAAATTACACAGGATTATATTTTGGAAAACCACTTTTCCATTTTTTGTCACTGAGTTTTCCTGTGCATTTTGAGTGGGTTTGAGTCTGGGTCCAATGATCCCTCTGGCTTTAGTTTTGATACGGGCAGAATTAAACATCAGTCTGGATCCTCCAAGCCCCAGCTGTGCAGTCTCCAAGGATGCCAGGTACACAGCACCTGAACCCCTCTAGTAACCAGAGCTATTTACTTTGAAGTCACAAAATGTAAGGGCTAAAGATTCCTTTTCAATATTGACATTAAATTGAAAGGTTACTTATTTCTCTGTAAATCCTCCAAAACAGATTCCAA
The DNA here is from genome assembly GCA_013398125.1 of Aegotheles bennettii. Classification (NCBI taxonomy): domain Eukaryota; kingdom Metazoa; phylum Chordata; class Aves; order Caprimulgiformes; family Aegothelidae; genus Aegotheles; species Aegotheles bennettii. Next base: position 159,138 of record VZRW01011833.1, on the reverse strand, counting down.
ACGATTCCCCTATTTCTCCTTCTCTACATATCTCACCCTTTAAGCCTCCAGCTGCAAGCACCATTCTTCTTTGCTGCCTGTCAACATGAGCAATTAATGGCTCCAAAGAGTTGCTTTGAATGACCCACATAGTCCCACCCACAGGAACTGGGTCCGACATAGCAGCGCCAAGTAGTTTCATGGGAATCCATAGTGGAGCAATAGTTTTACCCAGAGGTCATAATATTTTGGATAAAATTGTGAATCAGTTTCTAGCTGTGTACTGTGAGCCTCAGGGTACTTTTTAAATTCTCCCCCAAAGCTTACTGTTTTTTACATGAAGAGACCATATGTCACAATAAACATCAGGCTTAGGAACGGCTCACACTCTAAATGTCAGGCTACAAAGCTACCTTTAAAGATTAAATATCTGCCCTCTTCAAAAGGGAGGTTGAAGGGAGGGATGGAGAAATCTGAAATACAGAGAACCTTACAAATAAAGTGAAGTTTATTACTAACAAAACATATCTTGCAAAAACACACTTGGTGCTTTTCTGTTGGAGCTGCCCTCGATAAAATGTGGGTGTCATTCGAAAAGGACATAATTTCCAATGAATTCTGAAAGTGTCACACAGAGTATTGATCGATCAAGTCTTGCCGTCAGCGTGACCAGGGCCAGCAAAGAGCTATCCCTGTGATCCAATTTTCAGAGCTCACAGACACCTCCAGTCCCAGGCAAATGGCGTCAGCGAGTGGCAGGAGGGGTCTGGGGGAGGGGAGGTGGAGGGAAACATGAAGGGGAGAGTCATTGCGCTGCCGTCTGCTTGTCTAAGCATTAAATGTTATTAGCCACAAGCATGGCACCCCCATTGTGAGGAAAGGCTGCTATATTTCTGGCTTTTGTGTTACCAGCAATGCCGAACCATTTGTAAGTCAAAAGTAGGTCCTTATCAGCAAGATATACCCCGATAAGATCACGTTTTTTATGATTACATCAGTGTACAGCCAGTTCCCCTCTTCTGCTTACAAACGAGCACGCACGGCACGGAGCCAGGCAAGGGCGGCGCACACCGCAATGCCATCGCTTCCCAACACAGCTCCAGCACGAGCCGTCGGGCCAGCTCTGCCATGCTGCCACGGGCACTGCTCGCCTGCCCCGCCTCTGCCACGGGGCTGGGGGAGACAGCCTCTCCCTCTGCAAAATGCAGAGCCAGCCTGGGGCTCTACTGCAATAGTTTGGACCTGCTATTTACAGGGGCTCAGGTACTAAACTGATTTATCTTGTAGGAGAAGCTGGAGAGGGAAATTATTGATGGCCATTATGAGCTGAGTTGTCTCAGGCTGAATGATTCCTGGCTTGGTTTTGAAAGCACTGGTGAGGTGTGTGTCGGGGATGCCCCCCAGCACTGCACGGTTAGCCATGTGCCTTGGTTTGGTCATATTAAGTGGGGAGAAATATCACATGAGGTCTTAGCACGACAAATGGGCTTCTAGGCACCATGCACCAACAAGATAACAAGAAAAATAAAAACATTAAAAACAACAATAAATGAGAGCAGCTGGTTAAGAGAAACAAAGTGATTTGCTGGTGTGGAACTGCAGCAGGTGAGGAACAAAAGATTAAGTGGGATGAGTGAATTATAAATGTCTTCTTGTTATGTATGCCAACTCATTGTTACTCAACAGATGAAATATTTGCTCCTGCTGTATCATTTCCTCTTTGTACCAAGTGCACAAAGTCTCTTTCATTACTTGTGCAAGGAAATAACTGCCTTTCCTAATAATTATAATATTAAAATAAAACTATCAACTGAATTTTTTTATCTGTCATTTCTGGTATTGAAAAGCATGGGCTTTTAAACATAATGGAAGTGTTTGACAGAAATCGAGCTTTAGTGAAAATATTGATAACATTTTTAAAAAGAACTTCCAAAATGTAAAAAGAAATTTAAAATAACCCCCACAGTTTTCACTTTAATAGCTCTTTATGTTTGGAGAGGAAAAAACATTTCCTGATGAGATTTATGAAAGAAGGGTCAGTGAAAGGGGTTCCACGGTCTCTGATTTCTTAACTTAAAAATAACAATAATTTTCTAAAAAAATAATAAAAATGGTAGGCTCTGATGAAATCGAGACAAGAGGTGCCCTACAGTATTGTGGGATTTACAGCTATTTTTTAATGAACAGAAAAATTAAGGCCCTGACCTTCTAATGAGATTTTGCAGGTGGACTCCAATGCCGACATGGAACTATTTACTCCCAGTGGTACTCTACTTAACAGGCTCATTTCAAGATTGGTGTCTAAATCTGCAAATATTTCTGCTGAACCTGAGGAACTCTCCTGTCTGAGTGAGTATAGCACGGAAGAAGCAAGGCTCTGCAACTAGTTATTTGAATAATTTTCATCTTGAAATGTGTCTTTTCAGTTTCCTATAAGTTAAATATTTTGCTTTAAAAAGCACCTGTGGAACTGAAATTCTTGCGAGTCATCCAGAAAGTATGCTCTACAGTTTGCACTGTGAATTCCCCAAGCATAATTAATAAGGACAGCAGATGCAGTAAAGATACATAGTAAAGCCTACTACAGAATAAACGATGTTTGCACAGAGAGCATAGCACCACTTCAAGCCACAAACAAATCAATCAAAGTCAACATCTATTTCCAAGTGATTTGAAAACAGAACAAAAGTAACTAATTTAATGAATTTTTCATTACAAGTCCTCCAATCTACCACAGATGAACTAAAAAAATCTACAAAACAACATGCAGTGCTGAGAAAGGGAAAAAACCCTATTCTTATCTTAGAAACAACTGCTACCAGCTGATCTGAACCAGGTTAAACCTAGACAATGTGCTCGGGCTGAAAAGCCCTTGTTACGCTTCTGCTTATTTTATGTTGCCTGTGCAGATGTGTGTGTCTCCTATCGGTTGCACCTGAACATTAAGGTGCCTGTCATTTTCCCTACAAGAGCCCTTATTCCCTGGTTTATAACTTGGAAAGAAGTTTAACTACAGAGGTCTGAATTTCTCTTTCTGTGTGTTGGTTCTCATAACTGGCTGCATCTGACTTTTTTTTCAGAAAGTTTTGGTAGAAATGGGCATGTTTGAAAAAAATCCCAAACTGGTATCAGGTCCTGGCAATACACCTCATCTGTGTCAGGATCCACTTCACCAAATACAGTTTTTTTGAACCAAACCTTCTCTGCTTCTCAATATAATATTCAAGTGTTCATGGGACGAATACAGAATGAGCTCATGTAAAACGAAGGTATCACTAATTGCTGATGCATCTGGTGTTGCTCCAGACAAATGGGATCGGTATTGAAGTGTCTATGTGGATTGCACTGTATGCTGGCACCAACAAAGGGAGGGCGTTCACATGGAAAATTCTGGCTTTTCTCATCACTGATGTGCCTAGCCCATAAACATCAAATTTGTTGGTAATAAAGTGTATCTGCTGTTTTGGGCACTAATACACGAGTAGTAAAAAAGGACAATCCCAGGATTTTATTCTGAAGAGACTGAGTAAAAGTCCATTCAAAACGAAAGCTCCCATTAAGTTTTGTGGGGTTTGACTACAGTCCAAATATTGCAAACAATTCCTCCAGAAGCTCATCTAGGTAACCTGCTCTTGGAAGCAACAGCTAAGCATTAACAAGGCCTGTTTCCATTTCCAATACTGTTCATGCCTTTGTCATCACCAACTCTGACAACAGCACTGGGCTATTCGACAGAGGTTAAGCAGAATTTTTTCCCCGGACTTAAGACATTCTTTCATTTCTTAAAGTAAGTGGGTATTTTGCAGTGAATCACACAGCCTAACTCTGAAAACTACCAGGAAACGGAAGGAGAGCAAACCTTCTTCCCTTTCACCACTGTAAGCACTATATTTTAGCGAATTTACTTCATTGGTTTTTATTTCAGCTCTTTTTTTTTTGCTGTACTAACAAGATGAGGGTTTTCTATTTTGGTCAGTCTCTAATAACCATAGCTACTGCACCTAGGTCTGCCTTTTTGGTCACCAAATGCCAAGCTGTTCTTCTGGGTGTGGCACGAGTGCACCTTCCCATAAACACTCCTGGCATAAATCAGAGCATTTGTGGAGCCAGATTGTCTGCCTGTGCACATAACCTGTAGCAAGGGGTAGTGCCAGAGCACCTGGCTCTTCACAGTCTTTTCGTTTTCTTTTGTCCAGTGCTGGTATGCTCCTAGTATCTCCTTGAAAGCAAAGCTCTGTGATGAAGACTTTACTGGTCCCTGCAGCCAAAGATGACAGATATGTAAGTCCAAAGCTATGATACTGTTTTTCCAGAATTTCTTGTTTTTCATGGTATAGGCAAGCAGCCAATATCCCTTCACAGTTAGTTTCCACTACGCATAGCAAGCCCCATTTCAGTCCTTGCTGATCTCCGAAAAAAGTATCTCTGTGGCTTTCCTTTCCAGAACCACTCGCTAGACTATTTCTTGCACTTGGAGTGCCCCTTTCCAGACTGAGATCTGGTCAGGTTTGCCAGTGGGAGTATCACTGTAAGGCTTAGTAAGTCGAGGGAAATAAAGATTCAGAAAACACTCCAGGAAACTGAATTCTTGATTACTTAACTAGCATTATGAAAAATGTGACTACATGTAACTTCAGGGGAGAATTTAGAGAATACACCAGGTCCCATTTCACCAGATTAAATTTTTATTCTATTATAATGTATGTACTAAAATCTGGTATTTTCTTGCCTAGATTCTATCTAAAAGTGAGCAGACTGCTGGCCTACCAGAGTGAATGAAAGAAAAACCTTATAAACTAAATTTTATGTTTCTTGGGTGCCGTTCCTTGAAGTCAGGCTATTAACACCAAAGCATGCTACTCCAATATACACGTGTAGTTGTCAATACCGTAGCGTGTGAACTTAAGTTACCAAATACAAGTAAAGAAATTGGGAAACTTTCTACCCTTTATACTTAACCTATATATTCTGTGTGAAGCTCAGTGCTGTCTTGGAAAACTTGCTGATAAACAAAAGGAAGCAATCTTGTACAGTGCTAACTAATTTTGGGCAGAAATCCCCCCTGCTGCATTGCTCAAGGCCCCGGCCAGCACAGCAGCCTCCTGCAGCAGGCACACCTCTAAGCAGACCAGTATATAAGCAAGAGTGATGCCTAACACGTGTGCAGCAATGGCAGTGTTGCAATGAGTCTTTTTTGGCTAAAGCAAGAAGCTGGCCCCAAATCTATTGCTTCTGAGGGCTATGAGAGAGAGAGGGTCTCTGTTACAGGAGGTTAAGAGGGCCGGTCTATCCTCAAAGAACAGGATAAGCAGCAGTTCATGGAGATTGAAAGAAATGCAAGTCCTGGAGGGGAGGCTGTGGAAGTGGGGAAGCCTGAAGCTAGATTGCTTGTCTGTCTCTGCAGGAGCCACATCACAGTGAAGATCATCTCTGCATTTGAAAAATAGTGATTGAAGAGTAGCCACCCTCCAGACCTGAATAGGCTCATGGAGACACACAGCGAGCCTGCTGCCAAGTACAGCTGTCACCTTGCACATACTTTGCCTTAAAAGAAAAGAAGGATGCCACTCCTGCCAGGTTTCCCTAAGAATCTTTGGCACTGCTTGGTGTCCTTGTGCTTGTCTCATTAAGGAGAGAATGAAGGTACAATATCTGAATAGGAGTCATTGCCTACATTATGTCAAATCCTTCATAGAAAGGAAAAAATCCAACTGCGGGGTAGAAAACCCCTGCCCGTCTTCAATCAATCCTCACTACCACCAGGCATCTAGTCAATTTTTATTCAGTCTTCTGTAGCCTCAACTTCAATGAAGTGGCACAGCAGGGCCAGTGCTGGCAGCTGCCAGGCCCAGGCTGCCAGTGCACTGGTGCTGCTGGGAAGGAGAGCCAGCAAAGTCTGGGGAGGACTGTGCAGGGGACACAGGAGTATTTCAATCTGTGCCCCAGCCCTTAATCATAAGCTCGAGGTTCAAAGCCTTGCTGGGCTGCTGGCCGCTGATCCCATCTCAAGGTGATAGTCACCTCTAGCCTTTCTGCAAACTGCAAACCTACTGTCCATCCATCTTAAAGCAGCTTGACACTGGCTTCTCTACCCATTTTACAGCCAGCGAACATTTCCTATTGATTTATTGATTTCTGTCTGCCTGTGGAAGGAGCTCAGAACAGACTCTATGTGCTCTTGCAGCCTCCTGCATAGATTTTTTTCTCCCTTTTTCCCTTTTTATCCAAGCTGTGTTAGCAGTCTGTGGTGAAGCAGGAATTAGACCATGCGGGAGCCCAATTCACTACTGGCGAATGTATGAGGCTTTTCTCTCGCTCCCTACCCAGCATGCACAACTCCACTCCCACTCTGCCTCCCATCTCCTTTTCCTCCAGGAAAGCCAGCAGATCACTGCCTATTCAACCAGTTCATCTTAGCTAAAAACCTCTGCTGCTTCCCTTCAGATCTTTTCCCTATCATTAGCAGGTGTTTGATGTGCATGTAAACACTGCTTGTAGCTGCAATTCCCAATTTCTGCTGGGGCAGACGTTCCTTTTCGGAGTCAATCAAGAAAAGAGCACACTTTCCGACCACACACTTCTCTGTGCGACTCCAAACCTCTGCATGTTTTAATAGACACACGTTTTATGAACTTCAGAGCCCCGTGGGGGTCTGGATAGCTCCTAAGATTTGAACTGGGGAAGGGACACGGACTGCTTTCCATTCCTTAGGTGACAGTCCAAATGCAGCCCAAGTCAGCAGTGACTGAAAGTTGTTCCTGGTTGATGGCGGTTCAGAGCCTTACACGAAATTAGTGTGGTTGCAAGGCAGCTCCTGGTGGGCAGATGTCCACATCACAAAAAGACAATCTGGCTTATTGTTCTCTGCAGAGAAGCGAGCACTGAGGGACTGAGAGGCTGCTCTTTCTACCCTGCCTACAATATGATGCCTCTAAGCCCCGTCTCAGCCATGACGGTGGGAAACTTTTGCTGCTGGTGGTCATGCTCTTACTCAGCTGGGGAGCAGTGTCCCACGGGCCACCTCACCCTGGCTCCAGGGCCAGCCCCAGCGTGGAGTGATGCCAACTCTTTGTCCTGGCTGGGCCTCTTGGCCCATATGTTAGGTGAGTTTGACACCTGGTCAGAGAGCAAACACAGTAGCATAGCAGGGAAAAAGGGACATCAGCAGGTAAGGGGCTGACCTCCATAAACACAATCTTACTTTTTCACACGTAAGACTGACAGAGGTTTCACTGCAGGCAACTTTTGTGAAAAACACCTTTATGTTATTTGATACTTGCTTCCCAGCCTCCCCTCAGAGTGCACACACCTAAACAGGAGAGACAGAATCAAAGAGCAGCCTACAGAGCTGGCAAGCAAAACATGCAGCCTTGCTCTTCTTTCAGGAGATCACAACATCTCAAATCCGTACCTCTGTGCTCATGTATGCAAACCTCCCCTTTGCCATTCCCTGAGGGAATACATCCAGGCAAATTCCCACTCAGACAAAAGAGAAGGAGAAACCCGTTGGATATAACTTCTCTCTCTTCCCTTAGATCTGTGGGGCTTAATCATGTTTCCAACCTGCGGGAGCTGCGGGGGCAACCCCCGGCACAGAGGCTGAACGCTCACTGGCTCTGCTTGGACCCAGAAACTGCAATTTGCTTATAGTCTCCTTATCCCCCTTTTATAACACTCCTTTGCCTCAGTTTGGATTCATAGGAACTTTTGCTCGTTTATCTCCTTAGAGACTGGCCTGCTTGTGGCAAAAATGGCTTTTGAGGGCCCTAACCTGCCTCTCTTGAGTACCCAGAGGATGCGCAGACTCAGCCCTGCTGGCTGGCCCCAGGCAGAACACCTCATCTCCACTGTGCACCCTTCACAGCCAACCCAGTTTACTTACTATCCCTGAACATTTGATTTCTTGGCTAGAATTTATTGCGCCACAGAAATTGCCATATTATTCTCTAATATTATCAGCTGGTAGAGCACCCTGGACATACTTCAGAGAGATGACAAGAGGCATCTGCACCAAAGCTGTTCGTGCTTTCCTTTGAAGAAGCTGGCCTTGTGGATAGGGAGCTGGTATGTTCTCCAGGATAACTATGCACTACTTAGTATGAGGTCTTGTGGGCATGAGAGCTGAAAAATACGTGAACATTAAAAAACTAACCCATGCATTTGTGTTGCCTATTATAATTTGTTGAAAATACAGCACTGATGAGATACTGGGGACTCTAAAATGTAGATTTTTCAAGCCTGAATTGGGAGAGTGTGCAAAGGGAGAGCTACAGGCATGGTTACAGGCTGCATGATCAGCAGATATCAGGGGCTGGAGCCTGCTCTTATTTAAACTGATATATTTCCAGTGGTGTCAATGAAATGATGCAGATTTACATTAGCACAGCACAGAATCTTGTCTAAAGTCCACTCTCTGCCCCCACACCCGAGAAAATGTTCACAGGGTAAGTAGAACTGTTCTTTTAGGAAATTGCATCTGCTCATTTTTACATTGGGTCTATCCATATGTAACTACATGCATTTCAATGGGTTGCTTCTGATTTACACTGCAGGCATTGTGCATTTCCCTAGACCAACATTAACTATTGATCTTCCCAGTACCCCTGTGAGGAAGGCTATTATTCCCATCATATAGACAAACAAGGATTACATTTTGGAGAGTGTCAAGATCTGGTGCACACATTTGGACCTCTTTTGCCATCAATTACACTTCTTACAGCTCTTATTTTCTCCCCCTTCCCCCACCCCCCCCAACCATATGTGTGCAGGAGAATGGAGAGCAAAACCAGCACAAACCATAATCCAGGTCTAAATGTAAGGGAAGTCTCTCTTAGGCTTATTTCCATTGATTTCTCTTAAAAAAAAATAAAAAAAAATAATCTCTCAGACCTCTTAAATTTGCAGAAAGCTGTTTCCAAGCCTTGCTGGATCTGCTGCTGTTTCAAACTGTGCATGGAGATGGGGTGAATTTTTCTGGGTGCTCTGAGAAATGGGTTGCACCTGCAGCAGGCAGGGGAGCAGCCCCACTGCCCTGTGAGCTCGGTGGGGCGACAGGGCCATGGGGCTGTTTTGGCAATACGAGCTGATGTTAGAGTGTGTTTGGTGTGGAAAGGGAACACGAGAGCTGTGAATTAATAACTGGTATGTTAAAGCTTGATTCAAAGCACACTGAGTGCAACATAGTCTCCCCTGGACTTCAGTGTACCTTGTATCAGGTCTTTGATAACATATTTCATCAGTACAAGATCAAGAAATCTCTAAACAACACAGTTCTTATTTCTGGATATGCTCTAAGATGCCCAGATTTCCTGCTCCGCCTGTGTACTGCCATATGCCCACTGAAAGTACCAGCACAGCACTGTCAGTAACAGCTTCAGCGTTTCAGACCATTCAACAGATCTAACCAACAGCACAAGGAGAGCCCCAGCCCAAGAGTCTGTCTGTTTTCCTTGGGCACCACTTCCTCAGTCTGTCCCTGGCAGGCAGCACACCGTGCCCTACACTGACATTTCATGACCTCTGTCTCCCACATGTGAGATTTCCCATCGCCACCCTCCTTCCAAGTCCTGTCTCCCTCTGGAAGGAAGCGATGAAGATGCATTTCTCTGAGCTGCCACAAGCACCAAACAGCAAACCCTAACTCAGCACTGAGAATGTGAGAGGGGCAGCAAAGACTACACCAGCCCTTGGCACCGGCTGAATAAATACAATTAGCACATGATGCATTGATTACACCTCTTCCAAAGACAGACCCTCTACTGAGATGAGATTCACAGGACATCACATCTCTTCAATGAGCCCTGAAGCATGTCCTTCATCACATCTTCGCCATTGCTGCTTTTACGAGGCACCAACTTTTTTAGGTTTTCTACATGTGTGATCCAGTCCTCGGTATGAGCCAATGCACCCAACGGTATGGTATCAGAGTTCATCAAGAGACAGAATTTATGACCTGCAGAAAATTCAGGTATTTCAACACTGTGATTCTTGTCAGCTTCAGTGGAATGGTCTCATGACTCAGTCTCAGAGCTGAGCTCTATTTTGTGACAAGCTCTAGTAAATGGTTCAGCTTGCTTTGGAGATGCTTTTTTACCCCAGACAGGAACATGTAAGAAAGCACTAAAAATAAAAGATGCAATCTGCAGTATCAGCACATTTCAGGTATGAAAGTATTTACTAGATAGGCAGAATTTTACCATTGTCACTTTGAAAACACTCGTGCATTGGGATAAACTCCAGTTGCAAAGGATGTCAGACAGATCCTTCCATGAATAAAGAGGTCTACTATATAGATCTTTTGTCAAATGACTTCAGCTCATTTACTGAGTCACTCTATTTTACCCATCTTGCTTTGAGAAGACATTAGCTTGATTTGGTTTTGTTGCCAATGATATATCCTCTCTTGCTTTTAGTTTTGCTGATCTTTCTCCTATCACTCTTGTTCTGTCACCTGCAGTGCCTCTCTTTACCGCTCAGTTCCTCTCCCTGCAACCTATTTCATCCTATTAGGTGGACAGCTACAATTGGTGATGTGGCTCAGACAGATTTTCTTGTTCCTGATAATAAATGGAGCGTTCAGTTGTGCAACTCTGACCTTGTGTATAATTTTCAAAGATAAGTTTTGGGAAAACAAATGGGTTAGTCATTATAGAAATATTGTAAGGCTTGACAGAAAATAACACGGCAGAAAATTATGACAGAAATAGCAGAAAGCCACTATGAGGCTCTACAGTATCTAAATTAACTTTCTATATCCCAGAATTGATAGTTTTACAATTATTCTCTAAGTTTCAAAACTTCATCTCCCTAGGGTCTTCTGCCATTGTATTTCCTATTTTCCTGCAAGGACTCCACTTAGGCCTATAGTTCTTTTAATTTTTATTTTTTTTAAAAAAGCTTTCAAAATGTTTAGTCTATTTCTTGTGCTATTTCCTACTAAATATAAATATTTTGTACTAGGAAATTTTTCAGTGTTTCCTAATCTCATCTCATTACGGCTAGTAATGCTCAGGAGGGGTCCAAAGGGGTAGCATGATCTGCTCCAGACAATACAGTACAGACCTATGAGTATTTGCAATAGGTAGTGGGAAACAAGTGGCAGAAGATAGGAGTACTGAGGACCATGAAGGAGGCAGGTGAAGGCAGATATTCATCCTGCCTCTGATGACAGTCACAGACCAGTCTACCTGGCCTGATGCTGGTCTCTTGGTGTTGTGTTAGGATTGCAACAGCCCTGTAGCAAAGGCTGACTCACACTCCAGATTGTTGGTGGGGGAAAAGCATAGCGCTCAGAGGAAACAGTACTGGGCAGTGCATCCCAAAGCAAAGCCAGGAGACAGATACCATCACCAGCATTGACATTTGTCAGAAATCAAATGCTAACAAGAAAATAAGCACACGTATTAAGGAAGCTTGTGTCTGTCCTGTGCTACACAGTCAATGGCACTGACTGCAATGGTACGTAACCGTCCAATCCTACTTACTGCCTATTGCTGATTCTTGAATGACTAATGACACTTCAGGGTATTTGAGGTATGTTCCTATTGATAGGAGTGCTTGTTGACTGTGTGGAGCTAATGAGATTGTTTCCACGCTGAAGGTAAGGGCACTGAATCCCTGTATACAAATGTTGGGGGTTTTTTTGCCTATCCTGCTGTTTTGAACAAGGCATCTTGGCCATATTGCACCCAACATCTGCAGTGCTGATGGACCTTGTTTTGCCCCAGCAGCACTCTGGTACTGTAGGATGTCTCCTGTTCAGTTTACCTTGCTGCAGCACACCTACATTTGCAGGTAGTTGAGGCTCGACTGCTTGACTGCTGTTTACAAACCATGCTTATTTGTGTGTTGTGTAAGGAGAACAACCCTGCAGCTTGTGTGAATTGCTGTAACTCTGTGGTGGTCTTTAGCTGAAAACCTCTGTTTGCAACCAGTTCTACTGAAGTTACTAAAAAGGGAAACAGAGTTATATGTGCTCTGTTGGGGGGCCTAGGGGTGGATTTGTGCATAACAGGGAGTAAAGTGGTTTGATCCCAGGAGCCTTCCTGACAATCCTGTGGTTATTGTCCTGGTGGCTACAGTCAGTTTCTCTTTCTCTCTGCCTTCCTTCCCTTCCTGCCTCTTCATGTGCTGATTTATTTTTCCCAGGACTTACAGTAACCTGAAGGATGGCTTATATTCTGTTATGTGGCACCATGAAGGTAATACAAGTTGGAGTTGTTTTACTGAGAAGCTCTGTGTGTAGTAATTTTTTAAATTGTGCTATGCTTTTTGTTCTCTGGGTGTAATTGTTGTCTTCAAAGACACATGGCGTATCTCTAGGTCTGAGAGGGGGCTGTTCCCCCTGCCCACCTTGGAGGAAAACATGTGCCATGGTGTGTGATTGGGGTGAGAATCACCAGTGCACTTCACTTGTATGGCAGAGGGACCTGCTGTCCCTGACAACTTCACCATGTCAAGACAAATGATGGATGATTGCTCAGTACAACTCTGTTGAGAAGATAACTTTCCTCAGCTTTACCTGAAAGAATGAAAGCTCATTGTATGCCTAATAGCACAAGGTGTCTTTCCTGGCTTTCACTCAGGGGGCAAGATGACCCCAGGACACTGCAGGCAGATCTGCACAGAGAAGTTGCCAGTGGTCCATTAGAAATGATTGCTGAGCAAGGAAACAGCACCTTTCCTGCTGATGCCAAGGGCAGCAGCAAAGGGTGGGACAGATGCCGAAAAGAGGTAACCCTTCAGCAACAGGGCAGAGGTTCACTGCCATTTCCACTACCATCTCTCACCTTTTATATCACTTTCTGTCTGTCCTTGAAAAAGTTATTCAGGGACATGTTACCAACAGAGCATCCTTGGGAGGTGAGGGAAGATTGTGTTACGCTGGAAAGTATTAACGGTTGCATCAATCACAAGCCTGGTCAAAGCAAATAGATGTCCTACTCACCCTTTATTCAGGCTGAATAGAAGATGCAATTAAATGGCTCTCATATAGTGATAGCAGGAACAGCAAAAGCCATTATCCAAAGCCTGAGCTGTGTGTGGGCTGAAACACCATAATCCTCAGCAGAAGAGAGACGGGCAGAGAGGTGCTCCGGGACTGGCTCTGAAAGGCAGGCAGCAGCAGGCGAGCACATGGAGAGCAGTGGGGAGAAAGGGAGATATGGAGTGCTCAGGTGTGAGCAGAGGCAGTGCTCCCTGTGTCCCGGGGGTGCCGGGCAGGCTGGTCTGGAAACCGTGACCTGAAAAATTGCCTCTGTTGCCTGTGTCAGGGAAACAGGTTTAGGCCAAGGGAATAACAATTTTATGTAAATTTTATTTCACTTTTTGGGAGGGCAGAAATTTGGGGGGCAAAAAGGTCCCATGAAGCTCATCCAACTGTGGGAAGAATATTGTCAAATGTGCTAGAGGGGTGGGGTTCACCACATGTAGATAGTGCAGCGTACATGCCTGCACCTGATTTAATGGCCTAAACTGTCCTTAAGTCACTAGAGAGAAAGAGGCAGTTTTAGGGAAAGCTTCATCTTTTCTTAAAGAAGGTGTCTAAAAGGGTCAGATGAATTGGTCTTAGAACTGCCTGCTTCTCTCTGTGGACTTTCACAAGAGTCTAGACGACAAGCTGAGATAGAGATATCCACACTGTATGTGTCTAAAGTTAGGTAAGATGAATCCCATCCAATAAGTCTCTGTGCCTCTACCTGCAGGCAAGGAAGGGAATGTGAATAGTGATGGATGAGAGAAGCATTGAATTTCCCACAAACATTCATCCACTCTTTGTGAACTGACTTTGACTGCATTCTCATGTATTTGTGCTTTCCATTAACGCTATATGGCAGTACAAATGCTGGTGAAAGGCAAGTTTCATGCTTGCACACACAAAACTTGTGGGAAGAAGATTGTCAATTTTGTCTCGCAGGCTTTTTGCACCACAACTGATGGCCATATTTACATTCAGCCAGGCTATCTACACGAACTGCTCTGAACTTCTGACCTCTTTAGGCACAATGAAAGATAACAAAGATGAAGGCTGTATATTTTCTTTGACAGAATTATGAAGGCCAGGACATAAGTCATTTAAGCAGAAAGGATTGAACAGGCCATGGGGTGCATTGGCTGCTGCAGAGAGAAGAGCATTCAAACTCGTTCTGCCAGAGAGCCAGTGGACGCTGATGATGGAAACATAGGTATAATCTGCATAGGAACAGGAGAAAGATACTGTCTTGTCGGAGCTGGTGTGTGAGCCAGGGCCAAGTCACCCTCCTAATTCTTCCTGTCGTTTCTGAAAGATTCATTTCCTGATGCCTCTGCTGGAGAAATGGGCTCCGTATCCCAGGTCTCACCTTGTCCATGAAAGTATCAGGAGCCGTCCCAGGAGTCAAATTCTTCTCTTGCTCACAACCCGCAAGCCCATCATCTTTAAGGGTCTCACAGAAACATTAATAAGAAAAATATGGTCACCATCATCTTATTCTGCTTTTATTTTTATGGGTGACCAAAGTGTTATTTTCAATGTATTTTAGGTATGCTTTCTGCAAAGCAGAAAAATGTTTAGCTATTTCTCAGCTGCTAGTAACATTTCAAACCCTACCATCAACTATCTGTGCACAATAGATTTTCTTTAAATAACTCTTGGCAACTGCTTGACATCTGTTTTCTCTAATTAATTCTAGCAGTCATCATACTTCACTGCATATGTTGAAAGCTTTCAAGGATGATAAGAGCTACCTACAGCATTTCAGTCATGGGAGTTTGTACTGTAAACACTACTCCATGAAAGATTCAGGGTAGTTCATTCTGAAAAGTCAGTGAGAGCAAAGCAAGATCTAACACCTGCTGAATGTGAACATAATGACCAAATAAATTAGGGACAAGGATTTAAAAATTCTGCCTTTTTATTTTATTGCAATTATATCTGGGATTAAAATGAGGCAATAGGTAGGAAATACAGGGCCTGACAAAGCACTCTTTCCTGTGAAACCATGAAACAAAATGTTCTGCCCAAATCTAAATTAAAAGCAAAAGGTAGTTACAGATGCAAGAGCACAAGGAAATTAGAAGGTGATTAATTCATCCCTATGCATTCCTATGCACCCCCTCACAAACTGCACTATGGCCATCATAGCCTGAGTTGAGAAACTGCGCCAAGGGCTGTGCCTGTGTCAGAGCTGATCAGACCCATCCCTGCTCCCATTTCTGCACAGTGGATTTGGTTGTTGTCTCCTTATTTCCACCTGCACACCTGCCTGCCATTTGCCATTGTGCCCTTACAGCCTGGAGGTTCCCAGTGACCAGGTTGCCAGCAAACTGCGGGCCCTGCCAGAGGCAACCATAATCACTCCGACTGCAAATTCAACATAAAAATCAGCATTCATAAAAAATCCAGTGCTGTTCTTTGAAGAGGAGTATACCCTTCAATGTCACCTTTGGCTTGCCTGTAATCACCCCTTGTATGATTTGTAAACAGAACAACAAAGACCACTTAGATAACATGTTAACGAGTAAAAGAGTTTGCTGACACCCTTTTGGGAAAAACTGTCCAAGTGCTGCATAAACCATATTAATAGCAAGTAATTGGAAATTCTCCCTATGCATCATGTCTTGGACTGTGCCAGTCAACCGGCAGCCCCCCACAAGTCCCAGTCCTACTGGTCCCCTGCCATCACCAGCAGTAGGGTTGGCGTGAGGCAGCGGGAGGGGAGCAGGGAAGAGGAAAGGGCAGAAGAGTCCCAGTTCTCCCCTTTGTGCCTGTGTGCCAGCCTGCAGCACAACACTGCATCCTTGGCCCGCTGGGACTCTGAGCTGGCATTTAGTGCACTGCACAACACAGCGCTGTGTTCCCCAAACCTTCCTCTGTCAGTCTTTGAGACCCTCATGTCTATGCTGGTGAGTCCCAACTCACCTCTACTAACTCTACAATGCTCTGCAAGTGGTGTACCACAGGCTGATTGTTTTGCTTTGGATTTTCTGGTATTCTGTGGTTTATATGTTAGGTACACGTGATTCAGAGCTGAAAAGCAGCACGAGGAAAATGGTGTAAGTTGTTAATATTTGGGGTTTTTTCCTTGTAAAATGCTTATAGTGCCCATTTTTCTGTTAATACCTCCAAAGTGTCTTCTCAATGTTAAGTGTCCAATAATGGCAACAAAACCCAGTAAAGATAACATGTTACAAGGATACACAGTAAATCAGACAATTTAATGAATTCATAACCTTTCATTTTATTTCCTTCCTGTGAGATAATTTTAGCCAGTGTCAATGGGATTTGTAGGAAGGGGGAATGAATAGTGATCCTACTTCAACCAATAAAACAAAATCCTAATTTTCTGTCTTTTATCTTTTCCCATTCTTTTGTGCGCCTCTTTGGCCTTGTCAAAACATATCGTTCAGTTAGAGACTAAAAATATTTTCCCATCGATTGGGGTTATTGATTTTTTTTAATCTGTACTTTGGCTTAGAGAGCTCGGGTGAAGGGTGAAAGTTCACCGGCTTAGTCCGCTGTTTTATCTGGACAGCAGAAGAATGTATTGGCAGCAGATTTGATTTACCTTGTTGGTCAGCTGTAGTCACTCCGAGCACTGCAGACAAGCAGCAAGCATATTTTGCTGTCTATTTTATTGTACACTGAACTTCTTGAAGGTCCAACCTCTCTATTGATTTATCTCTCAATTTCCAGTGGCCTGTGTTTCCATTCTTATTAACATAAATGTATCAGAAATCAGATTCCCTCTCAAAGATAAATCGATCATTTATGAGCTTTGAAAAAAGTCTGACATGTGATGCTGTACATTTCAATCATTCACTAAGTCCACAACACTCATATATACTGATTAATAAACAAATAGAAAAATGGAATAGAACGGTATAGCTCACTATGCAGTTGTAGGGTAGGACATGGATATATCCAGTGTTAATATTGAACAATTTTTTCATACTAAAAAAAGTGGCTGTTACAAATGAATGTCTAAATCTTCAAAGGTCACGATTGCTGTTAACTTATTTTTGAACAATTTAAAAATAAGCTATTATGAAAATATAATTATGAATGTATTATTTCATCATGTAATATAAATTGTACTACAAAGTGCAAAATACTTATCTTTTTCTTTTCTGCCTGTAGGATGCACTGAACATGCTAAGTCCTTTTCTGACAGGACTTGCTTGCTTGAAGCTTTCCATGTAATACTTGTTATGTAGCTAGCTGGCATATAGATACATACAGGGGAAAGGTCTTGTCCTAGAAAATGATTCTTGGAAGATGTCATTAGCAAAGCTCCTGTACCTAGCCAGTATTTCTAAGTCACAGTGAGTCCTCCTACTTCAGAACCTGCTATCAGAGCCAGGGAGAGAACAAGGAGGTGGGAAGGGAAAATGGAGTCGAATCATTCTCCTCCAAATAAAAGCCTTTCCTGTGCTTGTGGAAAATCTAACTAAAATTATTAAACTACATCTTTCAGGCAAGTCTGGTGTGCTGAAACTTCAAACGCTAATTGAGGGCATTTAGCAGGCTCCCTAAACACTATCTGATGAATGAGCACTGCAAATAGGTGCATAGATTCAAAGGTAACTTAGATGATTTCTAGATTTCTCTGACAAATTCATATTAATTAGGTATATAAAATATACAAAAGGCAACTCTAAAGAAAGTCTAAGTTATTGCGACGCCAATTGCTGCTTGGAGCTCAGTGGGTTTGGTGCATCTTCCAAACGGTTGTTCTTTCAGGAAGAAACAATCCTTTGACCATCAGTCCTCTGGTCCAGGGTTGACTAGACCACAACTACCTGAAGCACTTTCTACAGCTCTGAGTTCCCTTTCCCTGGCTATCCACACTGCCCCTCCAACTTCTCTCAACCAGCCTCAGGATACCACAGCTCAGCAGCTGTGGACAGCCTATTCTGTGGGTACCTACTTAATCAGGAGGCTTCATTCTACATTTGAAGTGAATCTTTGTCACAGTCATGAAGTTAGAAGACCTAATCCTTTCAGAGCCCAATGGTCTTTTGCTATCTTTTCAATTGCAGCCTCCCTTTCTCAGCTTGCCAGGTGCTTTTAGCATGCCTGCCTGCCAGGTGAGGGACAGGGAAGTTTCCTCTGCTGTAGGCAGTGTGTACCTGCAGGCTTAGGGCTAATTCACACAGTTCATTTTGCTACAGCCCTCTTTTGAGGGGAGGGAGAAGTGGGGAGAGGTATTTTCCTCTACCCAGCCATTACATCCTCAGAGGCAGTGAAACAAAAGGAGTGTTCCAGGAAGGATTTGAATGAAGAAAGCACCGTGACCTTGTGGATGACAAGTAAATGCTCATGCAGTGAGCAATGTCAGTTCCCCATCCTCTTTGTGGCTGGAGACATCCTGGAGGGCTCACTCAGACAAAATGCATTTCCCATTGCAAACCAGCTTCCTGCATTCTGGATGGTTTCTAGCTCTGGCAGCAAATGCACCAAATCTGTGGTTTCAGTTTTATTTTAGGTTTTACTTTTGCCAACAGTGCTGTGTTCTTGAATTTGACTTTGCTCTACACTCCAAATAAATATGCAGACTGCCTTTTCCCACTCTCTGTCTCCCCTTGGGCTCACAAGAGCAGAGATGCCTGAATATTGTCCTGTCCCATTCCCTGTGGGCTTCTCTACATGACACAACACGTGATGGTTGGAACCACAGACTGGGCTTCCTTCTCTGCCACTTGCTATCATGAATTGCTATGTGCTTGCTTTCACACTGGTTGGTTTCTGTTGTTTTGCTGTTTTTTTTTCTTCTGGCATGCAAAGGGAACAGCTGGAAAAGGCATTTTTTCTATGAGTGGGGCAATCATATAAATATTGCATAATCTATGCCCATTTTCAGTAAGTCTTTGTTAGATAGCCATACTGGGATCCCCAGGTGACATATAATAAAGCCCCTCTCCATGATGGAAACCCATCCATTAACAAATTTTACATTTTCCTTTCTTCCGTTGCTCACCACAGAAGAAATTTCAGTAAGAGCCTGATTAAGTCTTTGCAGGACTGGAACACATGCTGTCAAAGGAAGTACTGTCAAGACTAGAGGAATGAGTTACTGAATGTTTTCTGGCTCTGAAAATTAATTTTTAAAATTCAGGGAACTTGACACAACAGACACTATTCAGTTCAGCAGTTGTGACCACGGTCCTGCTAGGTGCCCCTAAATTTGAATCTCTTTGTTACCTAGAGTAGATAAGATACAGCAATGATTGTTCAAACATACTATATCAGAGACCTTTGCACAGGGTACTGCTACTGCAAAAACAATCAGTACCTGCAAAAGCTATTTGCTTTGCCTAGGAAACAGCAGGAGCTGGACATGACGACTCACACCGTGCCAGACAATGCGACTGCCTGGTATCTCAGAAGATAGTGTATTCCATTATTGTACTATATGATCCTAAATACTGTCATAAACTGCTAATATACTAATGTGTTCATAGTCTATTGATTGATACTGGGAATACTGTTCTGGGTTAGTCTAGCTCATTTGTAATACTGCATATAAGCAGAATTTCTTGGGGCACAAGGCATGTAGGAAAAGGAATTCCATACATACTTTATCTTATCATTGCTGCATTGATGCTATGGTTTCTTTTATAGTGTAATAAAAATAATTTTATTTATAAATCTCCTCACTCTTTTCAAGCATTTGGGACACCATACAAAATTCTAGAAATAATTTAAAATGCAATAAAAATTATATTAAAGGGGCACAGCCTGAAATTTTTTAATAAAAAACTGATCAAATGTGTCAGGGGGAGAGGGTGAGAGATGTTATTCATATGGGGTCAATAGCAATCAAACCGAAAACATGGTTAAAATGTTTTGAATATTTTTAAGACAAGGAGAATAAGACTGAGGCCTGAGACCTGGAAAGAAAGAGTCATATTGTACCCATCTCCTGAAACAGCTTGGGCTGCAAGAGGGGCCAGCAGGAAATGATGCAGGCTGTCTCTGGGCAGGAGCAAGTGGTCGTCACTGTGGCATGGTGGGATGCAACATGCACACAGTGGTGCTATTAGAGGCCCTAATTCTCCTCTTCCCACCCAGGCTAGTACAGGAGCATGTGCGCTGCTTCCACGGGGCTGAGGCTTGCCAGAGTCCAGTGCCACTGACTTTTGCCCTGGTCAGTGTCCTGTTGGCAGTCAAGGACAGCCTAGGATGCAAAGCAGGACATAGGTAGGAGTGCCCTCTCCAGGGGGTTGTTCTCTATGAATCTGGTTAATCACTGAGGAAGAGTTTGGATTCAGGCAGGGTTTATGCTGCTCCATGATTGGGAAGTAGAAGGATTAGCCTGGTTTTAGCATTAGTGGGTCAGATTTTCAGGTTAGACTAGGCACTGTCCCCAGGGAGCATGGTGCAGTAGGGAGCCTGTAAGCAAGC
This sequence comes from Aegotheles bennettii, assembly GCA_013398125.1. Lineage (NCBI taxonomy): Eukaryota > Metazoa > Chordata > Aves > Caprimulgiformes > Aegothelidae > Aegotheles > Aegotheles bennettii. Next base: position 138,776 of record VZRW01011833.1, on the reverse strand, counting down.
CATTTGTTGCATGCTGCACAACCTGTAAGCAGCAGATAAAGCTGCCTGACAAGTGCCCTAAATGGAAACCACAGCAACTGAGCCTCATGGCCACGAGAGCACATGTGGCTGCTGTGCAGCTCAACTGCCTGATCAGGATGTAACCTGCAGAAACCACGCACAAGGTGTAACTTTTGAAAACCTATGCCTTTCTAAGCATGGCTGCTGTACTGAGATATTAATAAACTAAACAGTATTCCTCTGGAGACATTAGGTGATTGGAAGGCAAAATCTGTTGTTGTTTTAAACTGCTTGAAGTTGTTTGCAGAGCTACCAACTCAAACTGCATTCTAACTTACAAGCAGCCTTCAGTCTGGTCCTGATTCCCAGAGCCTGTGAATGCCCCAGCCACATACCTATCACAGGTTCATATACAACAGTTTCATGGAGATAGCATTCTTTCCACACAGTAAAGCATGAGCAAGTAAATATGAGCAGTGTTCATGGCATGTGGCATCAGCATTCACTCTCAGATATTATTGATATGTATTCTAAAAGTGGAGATTGAGGATATCTTTTAAAACCTCACTAAAATATGCCACAGAAGGGGTAATTAGTTACACAAGAACTGCAAATGTCTTTCCAGATTGTATTCGATAAGTGTAATTACATATTGCTGGGTTTACCTTGTATTTTAGCAGCTAGGATAGTCTAAAGTCAGGAGCATAAGAACATTGCTACAGAGAAAAGGTTTTTTCTAGGAGGATAGACATGTGCAGCAGGGGTTTGCCATGTTGCACACTGTCAGTCAAAATTTGCTAGCAATGTCATTGAAGGTCAGAGTCCCAATATCTCTGCAATCAAAGCTGACAACGACACATTCACTAGATAGATGTAAGGAAGGCACTTTTCATCTTACTGTCCTGGAGTAATAAGTGAAAAATCAAAAATTTCTTTTAAATATGCAACACATACTATAAAATATAGATTTGGAGTTTCTTCACTGAAAGGAGATAGGAATGATAAAATGGAAAATGAAGAAGCAGCACCTGCTGTTTTAACCAATTGTGGCACACTGGTTTACAAAGGTTCACAGATGTGGAATCAGACCAGAGGGGAAAAAATAAAGACTAGAAACGCAGAAGAGAAGTTAAACTCACCAAGATCACACTTAAGATTCAACAAGATTTCCCTTCAGCATCTCATCTCAGTTACTACAAGCTGTGCTATGGGACCAAGAAGCCCATACCCTTGCTGTGCTTGGTGGACCCTCAGAGCCAGCTTTCATAAAGATCAAAGTCAGCCACAACATTGAGTTTCACATATCCCACCCTGGGAATTTGGCACCCAAACTGAAGTTTAGAAGAGCTAAAATGGTAGCATAAATCACTTGGCAATTTATCATGAAGTGATTATATGTATTTCGGAAGTAGTCGTACAATATAACCACCTTAATTAAAATGGAATTAATATAGAGCTTCTTGCCATATCTTGCAATATATCAAAGGATAATTTGGAATATGACTTCTGTCCCCACTGTAGGGATCCCAGGGTAGTTCCTACTTCAGAAACAGTTGTTGGTTTAAGTTTTTGTTGGCTTCATTATCAACTGCAGTTAATTCTGGAAGAACCACTATGTTTTTAAAAAAGACACGTAACCAATAAACATCTTGAGCACTACCCAAAAAGGTATTTTGATTTTCTTTTGTGTTCACGAAGCTGCTACTACTACAGTCTGGATTTTAGTTTTGCAGCCAAGGTCAAATATGATGAAGAAGTGCTACTTATGGCATACTGAATAATGTATGCAGCTTCTTTTGTTTCAAGTAAAAATTGTCTTCCTTCCACTAACAGAGTGGGTAGAGGTTGCAAGTACCTTCTAACTTCCAGCACTGTTAAAATTCAGAAGGAAAGAGTGCCCTAACAAAATAATGAGTGGGGTTGAAAGAATGCAAGGTTCTTAAAATTAATTCCTATGGGGAATCTTTTCATGTGCTTTCTTGTTTCTAACCCCCTTAGGATTGAAGTCCTCCAGCAAAACAGAAGGGGCAGAGGAGAAAGGAGGGTACATCAAATATTGAAACTTTAAAATAACAAAAAAGAATTGCACCAATTATGCTGTGTGGATGAAACTCTGCGCAGCACTGCCTGATCTGTGACAATAGAAAGGAATGTGAGAAAAGTAACTTCTCATCATCAACAAAGTATTTCATTATAATAAGGAAAACAGTGTGATGTCTCCTAAGCTGCCTTATCTCTCTCTCTAATTCACTAAGAAATTCTGCCAGAACTCTTCTTTGATGGTGAGAAGTTAAGCACCCTGTGCTTCACCTGCTGCTCAGTATAGAGGATCAACTTTTGAAAACACAGTAGTGTGAGCGCTCTTATTTCCAATGATGTTTACTTTTATAAATACCATTTTCCTTGTTGCACTTGTACTTTCTGACAGGCTTCTGGAAAAGACAAATTTTGTGTTTAGATGAACACAGCAGTTTCTCCTTAGGAAAATGAGAGCTGCATTCACGTGCATCTAATGGCTCAGTTTGACTCTTAGACCAGGAATGAATTTTGTCTTAGAGTATTTTAGAAATAAGTTCCACTGTTTGAATTTGATTTTCTTTACAACAAAGACAACAAAACCCCCTAAACCAAGAAACCTAATTAGGACCCTATGTAACTACTGTAACAATCAGCACAGCTTCTATTTATTTATAAAATTAATGTTTGCATTGCTATATAGGATTTGCAGTGATGTAGCGTGTAAAGAGTACTCTCCTGCTGTGCCTGACACTGTAAAATTGCACATTGTAAAAGAGAGAGCTTCTCCCAAAGAGTTTAAGGTTGCAGCAGGTGACTTGTCCACTTTTTATGATGTTACCTAAGTCATTATGGCTTGGTCTATACACAAAGACATGGAGAGTGTTGTTTGATACTGATTTAATGAAACTGGAGCAACTTCTGCATGGGAAAATTCATACATTGGTTTAATTTGTGTTGATGAATTTCCAGGCATGAACTAAATTTGCATACACAGTTTTAGACTGACAAGAAGTAGTACAAGTACAAAACTTGCATGTTAGTGAAATGAATAGAAATTAACACTGAAGAAGCCCTCTCCAGGCAGAAGGAAGCCCCAGAAACAATATACATCTGCAGAGAGAGACATCCGACCAGAGCAATCCTATTTATTATTTAAGGATTAACAACATAAGATTAAAAAGATGCAAAACCAATATAAAAGTATCCCAAAGCTACTCTGTGTTGAAAATTACCTATGTAAAGAGTCACACTTTCAACTGCAGATTTTGGAGCTGCAAGTCAGCTCACACTAACCCTGTGGCAGGAGTCCCCGAGGAGCTAGGAAAGGCTGTGCTCCTCAAGCATCTGCTCCCTGTAACACTTCCTGTTCATCCCATGAGCAGCCAGACCCTTGCCACATCACAGCCTTGGTGCCCTCCCAGGACAAAGGGATGCAAAGAGTGAGACCATTCTCTATCCTGGTCACAGCCACTAAATATTTTGTCTCAGATGTAGTAGGGCAACTGTTCCGATCAAGCACGTGCACAAATGTTTGGAGTTTACATTAGAGACCCATCTATGCCACATAGCATTTATAGTAATGAAAAATCAGAATCTAATCATACTAATTTCACCTAAAGGGACAGTACGAAGTATCAACAGGACAAGAATTGAGAGAGGGACTATTACTGCGTTCAGATTGTAAGGAAATGTAAACTACAGATAATGAAGGAGAAATATTGCAAAGATCTATAATTTCTGTATGAAGATCAACAACAGGCTTTTGAAATGACAGAAAATTACACCCATGACAAGACAATGTCACAATGGGAGAGGAAAAATAGTGACAAATAGTTTGTCAGAAAGGTAAGAAGCATTTTATTATCTCTCCAGCTGGGGCATTAGATATTCTTTTTATTATTGTGGTTTGTAAGGCTCTGGGTGGATCTGGGCAATTGCTATAAAAAAGTAGTTTAACAACAGTTGTTCAAATTAAAAAAGAAGTTCATTTTGGTTGCATCATGCATTTTATCTTGTGCAGTTATCTTCTGAATTGCTCAAGGGATATTTTCTTTCTGTGTTAACAGAAAACAAAAATTTTTGATAATCATGTGAATGCATTTGGTAGGGACTTTGAGATAGAAGTATTTGTACACCCACCTTGAAAACGTCCTTCCCCTTTTCTGCTGGATATTTTCAGATCAGAGATCTCTGAACAAATGTACACTGTTAACAACTTAGTGAACAATGAATACTTGGTGTTTAGACTAAAATAACTGGCACACTTGTCGAAACAGGACTGTTTTGTAGATTACTGACAAAGGCAAAAAGAACAAATAACTGTACCCCATCATTTGCTATGAAGTTTGTGCCCTCTAATTCTAAAGCCAAATAAAACCAACCACTTCCATATCAAATGCATCTGATGAACAGCCTCAGAGCTGAGGTAATGTGATTTGTTATCTGCTGAATACTGCATATTTGCTGTGAATATTATGGATCTATTTATTTTTTTAAAAAATTACTGTACTTGAAATGTATCAGATCGAGAAACTTTGGAACAGACTTTTTTATCCACAGAAAAAAACCACATTATCTCAAGCATGTCAGTGTGGGCTGTTCACACAGACTTTGTGGTGATATGGCTTTCAGAAGGTGCAAAACTCCTGCTGAGGGCAGAAACTTTTACTCACTTGGTGCATCAGCACCCACCACTAGTGCAGTGCAAACACCACCAACATCTAATGCAAAAACTACAGTGATTAATGTGCATGGGAAACTGGATCCAGACACTATTTATTTCACGTAAGCCATTGAACTGTCATGGGAGCTTCTATACTTTGCTAATCTAGGTTAGTGTCAACCCTTAAAGTTCCACGTTTTAATGCCAATCCTGAAAACCTTATGGTCCTCTTCAATGATACTTAAAAAAAAAGCCAAAAGTTAACACTGGACAAATACAAGCTTCCTATGGGCATATTGTCCTTCTTCAACAATATTACATGAAAAACAAGTTCGGTAAGAACTTCATATTTATTCATCCCTATAGACTCCAGAAAAGTGGAAGTTATTTCACCGTGAGGGAAGGGCAATACCCTCTTCCCAGCTACCTGATTTACATTTCACTTCTCAAGCCTGTTTACTCTTCCTTCTTACTTTACATCTTTTCCCTTTCTGCTAGCACTTCCTCTTGCGTCAGAGGGACTAATGCCTTCCTTTCAGGTGACACAACATATTCTGCCATCAACATCTTACAGAAGTATCTGTGTCTGTGTATCACAAACATTTACTCCATGTGCTGGGCTATATTTCTCATCTCTGTTGGGTTTTCCCTTTCTTTCAGCTGCTCATTTGTCACAATACCTTGGAAAACATTACTAGCCAGGCAGACTGGAGGTATTAAATTTATATTACAATTGAACTTGCTTTTGCTGAATATTCTGAGCACTTTCTTCCACCTGAGAGAGTTCATGATCTCTGTTCCTAACTGTTGACATTTACCTGCCCTTTCTTTCATTCCTAACTCTCTTTCTGTCACTCATGATTCTGCTTCCAGAATGACCTATTACCATTTGTCTTTTATTCCTGCACACTTTAGGAATGACATCTTTTATACTGATATCTAGATTTCTCTACCTTTTATATTCCTCTAAACCCTTATTCAGCTTTGCCAGTTCTTTACATGGAGTAGCAACTCAGCAGTGCAGCTACCTCTGCCGCCCAACACAGCTTCCTCAATAACCAAGGGCGCGTACTCTGCTTGTCCGTGAGCTTGTCAAAGGAAACCATTGATCACATACTGATTTTGCAGTGAACTGAGGTCAGGCCTCACACCTGTGGCTGGGCTGGGAGGAAAGCTTGGCCCCATGGAGCTGTACAGAGGAGTATTCAGCAAAGCTAAAAGCTGGGACCATCATTGTTGCTGTAGATGGTGCCATAAAGTAATGAGTACTGCCTTCTCTGCCCTCTCAGAAAAGGGACTTGGGAAAATCTGCTGCCTTCTCGAGGCAGCCCTGTCTCCACAGAAATACTTAAGATGGTTTTAAAGAGAACTACTGAACATGGGTGAGTGTCACCCAGAGGTGCAGACTATGGAGTCACTGGTGGAAGAAGGAAGAGTCCTTTCATTTAAGTACAAATTTTAATCTATGGCTGGGGCAAATGGAGAGTGAAAATGCATTAGGTAAGGTTACAAGTTTGCTTGACTCAGCTAATCAATAACTAAGTAAAGAAGATTCTCTAACCATGGAGAAAACATATTTATTCACTTGCAAAGGAACTGGGAGGTGCTTCCAATGGTGTTTATATACAAGTGTCTTTGGACCTTGTTCAAATAATGTTCTTTATGCTAAACTGCACACTGATAATCTCAGTATGGTAACTGATGACATCCTTCTCAGTGTTTAGTTAAAACAGAGCAGATATGTCTAAGAGTAAATGAGCTAAACAGCACAGAGCATACTTCTGCAACTGTTTTCGGGTAGCTTTTCCTGCACAGCTCATTAGCTATCTAGCACTGCAAAATGCAGGTATTCTCTGTTCCCATTATGGTTTTAATTGAGAGCTTATGACACAGCAGTGTTCAGGGAAAGATTTCTACAGCCTTTTCCTCATGGCTACAGGACAGTGGGCTATCTTTTTGCCCTTACAAAATCTATTTCCTTGTACTTCTCTTTTTTGTACTTTTGATACACGGCCCTCCAAGGACTTAATATCTTAACGTTCCTTTTACAGAGCAGGAGAAGCAGTCGAAGACTGCCTAAGATCACAGAGGAAGGCTGTGGCAGCATCACACTGAGACCCAAGGTCTACAGAATCCTATTACTATGCTCTAACCCCAAGACCATCCCGCCTTTCTTAAAAGCTTTACTATTACATTCAAACATACAGAGACTCAGATGGAAACAAAAACAGAAGGCATGAACAAACTCAGGATGCCAGGGACTGCAGATGCTTTGAAACAATAGAAGAGCAAACATACAAAGTCGTATCAGTTTGAACTAAATTTGGACAGGATATTCTAATGTCATGCATTTATATCTATTTTACAACTGCTAGTTCCTTAGCCAGTAGACTAAAATATTCCTGAAAACATAGGGAATACTCTTTAATACCCAGTGGTGCATGATGCTCTTTTGTGAGCACTATTTTGTATGTGATCTATGTCCATGATCTTATACGTAAAATCTGCTGGAAATAAGAATAATTTTTTTCCCTTAACGATATTCCCTCTTTCCCTGTGATAAGGCTGTCCATCACCAAAGACCTGATAAAAGGGCAAAAGCAAAGGTCATTGACAGCAGAAGTTACATAGTCATGCAGCAGAAATGGTTCTGGAAACACATGAAGTTATTCTCTACCTTGTCATCAGTCTCACAAACAGACATTGCAAAAACTAATCACACTGTTCAGAAGGACTTTGGCAACAAGAGAGCAGAGCTCCTGCATGATGGGGAACTCTCCTATTCATTTTATGGATAGATAAAAAAACATTTGTGAGTTGTTTTGCTACGTTGCAGACACAGGCAATCCCATGCCTTCATAATTTATGCTCTCACGCCACTTTTTCTGTTGGTCTGTATCATTGGATTCAGTCTGCTGAAGTGACTTTATGTCATCTGAAATTCCAACAGTCAGTGGAAGCAGGAAGATGTAAAGGACTTCCCATGTGTGGGACAGTTGGAAGTTAGGTAAAAAACAGCCTGAGCTAAAAAGGCATAATTATGAGATAAAACAGAGTCTTTGGGGAAGCTCACAACACCTTTACTTGAGTACCTCTAGAAAACTTCTGCCTACTTCCAAATGTCCAGAATAGCAGATAAAATCCAAAGTACAACCAAGATATTTCACAGTGTAATCAAGTAGTGACCGCAAAATATAGTTAGTTAAGAGGTTGTTTTATATACACCTGCTATACTACATTATTTGCTATGCCTGCAAGGCTCTGCATCACTTGCTACCTTTCATCATAATTAATTCTCTGTTGCAGGTAACTATCACAAAAGAAAGAAAAATAGATTCTCAGAACAACTTGACCCGTCATCAGCTACTCAGTCTGGAACTGCACTCACAGGAGCAGGGTTTGTTACAAGGACTTTTAGCCAAGAACTACAGTCCTGTATTCTGAACACTAAAAGCAGAAAGCACAGTTCATGCCTTAAATGTTTCCTATTTGAGGCTGTTCTTACATTTAGGGAAGTAACAGAAATTAAAGTTTGAGCTTGTTCATATCATAATACAAATGGTAGTTTATTTCAGGGAATTTTCTTTTTGTGTGACCAATATTTGTTCATCTGACTGTTCTCTAGAATTGAAGGTAGGGCATTTTGAGATGCTATTGTACTGTTAAGTGCAATAAGAGCTGCAGAGCAAATAGCTAAATACCCTGAGGAAAGCAAACACACAGCTAATGACACACAGCGACTGCTCTGCTTTGAGGAGTTACTGGGACAAACAGTTAAAACCAGAAGCAGAGTTTATGACAGTGAGAAGCCTGATCAGCTTCAAATGCATCTTATTCCATCACATTTTCCTAAAAGAGCATTTCTGACTCATGAAAGGTGCTTCATCTACTTAACCGGGAACACAGAGGGAAAAGAAAGTCTTGATTAAGGATTTGTTTCTGGGACTGTGTACTGCGGTGCCTGTGAGAAGACCAAAGCAACGGGTAAACAGTGTCTCTCAGTCTTTTTTTTTACATTTCAGTTTACCACCCTGCATTTGTTTCGAGGTTTACCATGGGTTTGAATTAAATCCATCCAAACGAAGACCTGATATTCAAGGCTGCCCTCGGCAAAGAGGGGTTTTGCATTCATTAATATTGCCTCGGGATGAAGGAAGGAACAGGAGAGCCCTGATTGACCTTGGACATTTATAAAGGTAATCTAATTTGTGCTCGTTTGCTACTTTTTCATTAAAGCCACTCTTGGAATGTTTCTTATCATGAGTTGTGCTTCCCTTGAGAAAAGTTTTAACAAATAGACCAAATCCAGCACGGAGCTGGCCCAGCAACCGCACTCCTTAAAGTCATGTGGAAATACAGGCTTGAAGAAATCTCTGATCTGACCTGCCAAATTAGGAAGGTAAAGTCAGAACCAGGAAAGCCTACAGTTGAACAAGTCAACCTGTAGCTATTGTATGGCTCCTGTTGCATTCACATACAAGTGACTACGTCTTAGCAAGGACTGAGTGAATCTGTTTTGTTCATGCAGGTCAGCTGCCCATTTTGCAGCTGGCACATATTAACAGCCTCTGTCAGTTTGCGTACACACAGAGGGATGAGCAGTAAATCTGGTCCTCAGTACTGAAGCTTTCTCACAGCCATTCAGCTGAAGACATAATTCCAGAAAGCCCCTGCCCAAGGAACAGGTGATGCCAATGACAAAAAGAAATGTTGCAGTTCTCAGAAACATTACCACTACTCGGCAGGAACTTTCTTTGTTTCTCTGACTTACAGTATATTTGTTATACCACAGATTGACTGCATCCATTTAGGGAAGAAATGGTCTTGAGTCATTGTTTCATCTTAGGAACCACAGGTGATGTTGTACACAGTCTGTTTACAACCTCTGGGGTTAGTGAAAATGAAACCAAAATAAGAAAACACAGACCATTGACCAGAATGAGATCTGCCAACATTTCCTTCTTTAATCTCTTAACCAAACAATACAACACATGACAGCACAACGGTGAGGATGAGGTTTCACAGCCTGCTGAGAATGCCAATTTTTGGCTAAAAAGAAAAAAATAATATTTTGCTTATCTGATTTACATATTGCACATTAAATAAGCCCTGCAAGGTACCATGCTTCAAAACAGACTTATTTTTTAAGAAATGTAGATTAATAATCCTCCTTGCTTAAAAAATGAGCTTCGATATTTGTGCGAATCGTAGAGTGAAAAAAATCAATGTGCTATCGACTGCTGGGGATGATCACATTCATTTTGCCCTTTGTGGTTGGTGAAATCCATGCTGCAATTACAGAGACAGGCTGGCAGCAAAGAGCCTCAGTTGGGCTTTCAGCTCCACATTAATCCAAAACTCACCATTTTAATGCAGATATAGATTGCCATGAGTCAATAGCTGACTACTTGAATTGTGAAGTAGCGGTTCCATGCTATATTGGCAGCACTGGCTGTTACAGTATCTTCAAGTATTTTGAAATTTCAAAGCGTTACTCCATGAAAGTGGAGAGCATAACTGACACCACATCAGAAGGGGACTGCAGTGTTAATGCTATTATCATAAATGGGGGAATCTAGAATAAAGACATAATTCTACAAATAATCTTAAAGTAGATCAAAAGCAGAATTTCCATGGGATAAAATGCGTACATATCTTGGCTCGTGTTTTACTGTCCTAATGCATTATCTCATAAAGTATCCCAAGTGCTGAATTTTTAGTTCCCAATTCTCTCATTTACACTGTTCCAACCACAGATGACTTCACCATAGTTAGAGGGATCACTCTGCATTTATAATCTGGCAAGTGAGGTCAGAATTTGCCTTTGAGTAGCAATCTCCTTTTCAGCAATCTGTCTGTAACTAGGAACTGAATTCGCCACTAAATTTGTGTGAAGAATCAGGGAATCAACTAAGCGGTCAACACCTCTTTTAGAGCACCTAAGGTGCAGGGTGAACTCAGAACTTTATTTTGTGTACAGTAACTATATTCTTGTATACCTTTATGATACTGACCTCTTTCCACCACATCCTCATGAAATGGTGAAACGTGCACCAACACGTCCACGCACCCAGGGTGTTACAGCTGTCATTTATGGTGCATGAAATAAACTCAGATCCAAACCTACTGAGCTCCATGGAAATGCTTCCATTTATTTTACTGAACTGTGCACGTGTGACTGCAGACAACTTCACTGGGCAGGCAAACACCAAACCTGTGCTGTGCTGGCTGCTGGTGTGCCAGGGTTGGATCTCGGAGCACAGGGACTGTGCCATGCCATGCCACACTGCTGAGCAGTCAGGCTCTGCTTTCTCTGTGCTGCAGCGTGTCTGCAGATACAAGAGTCACTGAGCAATTTGACTGTGGCTATTTTTTCTGTTAATTTCAGAACTGACCAAGTAATTACAAATGTTGCCAGCATGGTGGTATTTAGGCACATACTCTTTCAGGTTTGTTGTTGATCACCTTTACCTCATGCACGCATATATCCATTTTCTGTACTACAGGTAGAAACAAGAAGGGAGCATGCTCGGGCTGAGCAATACACACAATTTTGCCAGATGCAGAACAACGTGCACAGTTATTTTTGTTACCAGGGTAACCTGTGAATTCGGTATTAGCAAATGTAATACTATCTATAATAAAAATAATGAAATAGGTAATATGTAGGGAGTAGGCCTAGATATTTTGCTGCAAGATCAGATGTGTACAATCAAAAGAAGTCATTTTCCTTTGTTCGTGTCTGAATTATAGACTTATTTGGTGCTGGTAAGCCTTCATGTGGTTTTAGACTCTTAACTGTGAATCCTGAGCAGAGAATGCACCTATAAGGCTTTGTGGAGGATTTATAAAACAAAGAGGATTCACCCTGGTGTTACATATTGGTATTCTGTGTAGCTTTTCATAGCATGCCTAATACACCTTAACAGTCTACCTTAAAAACATGATGAGATTGGAGCAAGGACCTTAACTTTGCCTGCAGAAAAAATACTGGTTCCTGCTGCTGACCTGTAGCTGATGGGTTCTTATATCTGAAAGTCTCATTAAGTTCAAAATTTGATATAGTGTGGAGATGAAGACATTTATATCTCGGATATAAACAGACTTACATTAAGTTTGGAAACAAACATCCACAACTTTGGAGGTTTCTGGTTGCTTAAAAAGATAGAATTGAGCTTTCAAACGTTTTACTTTTGATTTCCTGAACCAACTGTAAGGTTTCAAAAAGATTAGAGTTCACCTCAACTATAATAGATAACCTAATGGTAATTTTATTAGTAGCAAGAATCAGTATAACTGTGACATGTGTTTCACTGAGCATAATGGGAGAGAAAGACATGCATTTGTGTGGAGCAGCTAAGGATCTTCCATAGGAAGACTTCCAGTAGGGGAAACTGCAAATTATTAAGGTTTTCAGAATCAGGTCCTCTCCTCGTGAAACTGCTGTGATCTAAAATGCCAGACAGAAATTGCTCACATCCACAACAATTCAACATCAGTTAGAATATTAACAAGTAAATGGAAAAAGTGCTTCAAACCAACAGGAAGACTTTTTCACCTTGACCTTGCTACCTGAGTAGCTTTCATTAATTATGAGGAACCAGGCTTATAATGGAGTGCATAATGATAGCCATTATGTGGAGACCATAAAATTAGACCCTATTTTTACAGCCTATAGAAACAAACTACAAAGTCTGTCCCGAGAAGCTTGTAATCTTAATAGAAGCACAGACAGTAGGAATAAGGCGCTGAATGAAGAACCCAACCGTGTCCCAGCACCAAACAGTGGTTCCTTGTACAGTTTTGGGGGAGGTCTGAGGTCAGTTGTGAGGGTGTAGGTGAAATGGGGACAGCAAGTTGAGTGAAGGGAACTGGACCTGACTCATGACTCATGCAGAGGTTGGTGAAGAGAACAGAAAATACCCAAACTGAACTGAGCTCAGGGCACTGCTGCTCTGGCTCCTTTGGGCTTCTGTCTGGCTCGTCTCTGCATTTTTTCCTTTTCTTTCTGAAAAGAAAATATTTTGCTGATGTTGGTTCAGTTTTCCCCTTGCAGTTGAGACCTTTCCCTTGTCTGGAGATGCTGCTTGGAGACAACCTGCTCTCCTCAACCTCTCCAAGAAGCCTGCCAGGAACATGCCCCAGAAGGGCACCCACAGAGCTTCCCCCTATACTTATTTTCCCTCTATTTTCCCCCTGCTCATATTGCTTCAGCTCTCCTGTTTTCAGATCAGCTTGGGGATGATATTAAGACACTTAGTGAAACTTTGTACTCCAAGAAAGTTAATTTTGAACAGTTCAGGAGAAGTAAGCTTGCCTTTAACAATCTCCACCTGGAATAAGAAAAACGTAATAAATTCTTCATGTCTACTGCGTTTACACAAGGCCCCATACTATGGATTACCTTTTTATTATTCCTTGTTGTAAGGTTTTTTTTTCTCCTCTATTATTAGTTTTTTTTTACAAAACAGTGGCAAGAGAAGAAAATTGTTATCTATCTTCCCTGTGGACATTTACAGGCTTTTGAATGAAAGTTTGGTTACAGATTTCTGCTCTGTGGAAGCATGAAATAGTTTTCCCTTACATAGCTGGTGCGCCCCATATCTCGATAGAAAACCTTTCCTGATGATCTGGCAACAGATATTCAACAGAATTAGGTAAAAGTCTGAGAGTTTGGAGTATCTGCTTCACTGCTGAAAAAATACCAAAGAATGAATGTACACACAAGCATAAATACATATTCCTACATAGGAGGTCCCATGGCACTTTTTCATAGACAAACCACAGGCAGTGGCTTTTTATTCACTCCTCTTAGCTGCAAAAATTTGTTCTCTTTCCAACAGTGAGTGGAATTTTCCAGTGCTGCTTAATGTTGAAATAATGAACTTTGGCAAATCTAAATCAGCTGAGAGCAAACTCCAAATATGAGAACCTGTAGCTTTGGTGAAAGTTTGTGTTATTGCATCATTGGAGCTGAGCTGTCCTTAGACCACTGAATACAGAGGGAAAAATCCTGTTGCACTCAAGGGTCATAATGTAGTTTCTCTACTGCTTCCTCCTTTATCCTGTTTTCATCACTGGATACTATCATTTTGTGTTCTGCCCCTCTCCATATATTACTGTGTGACTCACTATAACACTGCACGCAGTGGTCTTCTCCAGGGGAAATATTTGATGTTTTCTAAACCAAACGTAATTCCTTATCAACATAAAGTATCTGCATTTCAAGAACACACAGAACTAAGGAATGGTTCAAGGAATGGTTCAATGTAGACTGATCATAAAAAAGAATGAATTTTCTCTCTGATAATTTTCTCTCTGATATGTCTTTGAGATCATTATGAGGAACTGTTCAGAAAGATGCACTACAATGCAGCATGGGCCCACAGAAATGCCCAGAATCAGAAAGCTCTTCTCAAGGAGATGTCAATTGACATGCAACCAACTGAGCATTTCAAAGACAACAGAAATAAAATCAGCCAGGAAGAACATAGTTAAGGGAGGGAAACTACAGCAATTCTTAACCCCGGTTTTAGAATCAAAAGAACAGTGAGCTGATTGAATTCACATAGCTTGCGTGTTGCTGCCGAAGCAAGAGGAGCTTGCTATGAACTGGAAAGTTTTGGAAGCTGAGAATCTAGATATTAAGCTTCCTATTACTATTTCTTATTCCAATGGTTATTTCCATATAAGCACATGCATCAGCAAAATTAATCCACCAAATGTACAGGAAAAAAACAAAACCTTAAATACCTCATGAGCAATTGCCCGAAGTTTTAAATAGACAGGTTCTAACAAGTGCCAAAATTTATCACTGAACTGGAAAAAAAAACCACAAGTAAAATTAATCAACAAACTTGCTGGTTCACATAAAAAGTGGCACCTTGTTCAACAGCACTTTAGTCCACAGGAGTGCTGGGGTACCTTCTTGGAGAATATAGTTACAGTAGGAGTAAAGGAAACATTACTTATATGGTCCCTTCTCTCATGTTTGATCTTCCTTTAAACCTCAAGGTATTGATCCAGCTCTGTTTTTCAGTAAGTGTCCAGGTTGAGTTCTAGCACCCAAACCATGGGACCATGTTTCTTGGCTCCCTGACACGTGATCATGCAGATGGAAGACAACAGATGTGGTCAGCATCTGGAAGGGCTGCAGAAAGGCTTCCTGAATGGAAGTGAACTGCCAATTAACAAAGTAAATTAATGCAGCCTTTTAATTTAAACTTAAGTATGGCCAATACAAAAGACTGGATGGTACAAAGTGCACAGTATCAATCTCAGAGTTTAATTGTTATCTGATTAATGCATGTATTTTAATCTAGGTGCTTCTTCTTACTGTTTTGTCTAAAATAAACATTTCAGAGCCGACTGACCTGTAGTTTCATAAGTATCTGTCACCAAATTATTCAAACATATCACCACAACACTAGAATACATTCTGTACACTGGCTATCCATAAAAATCCCATGTTAAATTTGTAGTTTTGTTATTCCTTTAAAAGCACTTAATGGCTCCAGCCCTGCACACTTGATACAGCTTCTGTCACCATTTCCCCTCAACCACTCTCCAGAGTAAGAATTGACAGCTTGCTGGAGGCCATCTCCAGTCTGGGGAGTCAGAGCTTATAGTAACAAATTCCTGTGTTTATGTCTGTTCGTAAGTTTCTGGCTAAGAATTTAGGACTAAAAATATGGGTATTTACCCCTACTTATTGTTTATGAGTGGCACAATCTGTCTAGGCAACAAAGTCTGGCTGAATTTCTCAGGATTCTAGAAAATGTACATTCAAGGGCTGATTTCAAGTCATCCACAAATCAGTAGTCACAAACAAAGAGGAGCCTTAAAAGTTGTGAATGTATGCCTTATTCTTTGCTTGCAGGCAACAGGAAACAAGGTAGAAAACACCTAAATTCCCTTCTGGCATTAAAATTCGTGCATGGAAATAGCTATTGCTCTCAGTAATGACACTCGGTCCAGAGATCCAAAAGAAGACTGCAAATAAGGAAGCCCTATCACTGGCTCAGCCAGGGGAAGCTATACCAGCACTCACTCTTGCTCCCAGGGAGCACAGAAACTTAGCAAAATCTGATTCCAAATTGTAGAGCTCTTCCTTTTGCTGCCAACCCTGGTCCTGCCCTATGACTTGAGCAGTGCAAGGCACAAGGTCATTCCTGGATTTGTATAAGCAATGGAAATTAAATTGACAAAAGAATCTGTATGTGTTGGCCAAGCCAGCTCAATTTTTGAAAACCAAGCTTTGTGTTCAACAAATCACTGCTCTTACAATAGAACAATGAATTAAAACCTAACCTGAACAAATTGCTCTCCTCAGATGTTTACATGTTTTCAATGCTATGTCTTAGTAATCCATAAATCTAAAGTAGAAACTTTTCTACATATCAATCTACAAACCTTAACATTCATAGAGATTTTTTAATGTAAAAATTATTTAATCAGAATTAAGCAGATTCACACTTTATAGTACATTCATTACAGAAGTTAAACATGCATTGGCCATTGAAAAAATTGCAGTATCACAATACTCATAATTCAATTGCTACTGAGCCTCTTAATGTGATGATAAGTTGCTTCATTAGAAAAAGTTTTTTGCTTCTTAAATGAGGTGTGAGGAAAGGGGAAGTACAGAGCTAAGTAATTATATTTCTAACAGTGAATATAAAATGAGTTAAATGAGTTAAATGTATCTGCACTAGAACTCAATATGAAATAGTTTTCACGTCTTATGAACATTTTCAATACTGCAGATATCATTTGCATTCTAAATCAGAATGAAACACTGTAAAGGTTTTTAAACCAAAAACTTAAGAACAAATTCAGCTTATGCCAATCAGAATATTTTGCTTTCATATGTTTGAAATGCCATCATTTTGCCTTTACATTATTACTTTGAATTATTTTTGTTATAAATTACATTTCCAAACAAAATGTAATGAAACCAAACTTTTAGAAAATGATGCAAAATCCTGTGTGAACAACTTGTAACTTATTTTTAAAAACTTCTTATAAATGGAAATGTCATTAAAGGTAGCTTGTTCCAGCAAATTATTTCACACTTGAAAAATCCACACATTTTGGAAAAAATAGATTTTGTCAAGTTATTGTCAGCCAACTCTCTCTGATATCAATATCTCAAGTCTGTGAAACATCAGGCTGTGTGAAGCTATTACTAATACTGAATGTGTAAATAAGTATCTCCATCTAAATTACTTCATACTTTTTCACACACGAAACATAAATGTAACAATAGATCAATCTGACTGTAAATATCGAAATATGTCCTTTAAAAGCCAAAGGAATGTCAGGTACAATTTATTTTCAGCCAGTGCAAACTGAGACATTAAGTGGCAATTCTACTTCCATTAGCTAAATCTGGCAAATATGCAACTGTTTAAAGGCATTGTCAATAGCCATTGCACAATTAAGTATTTGTACTGATGCCTTATTAAATTACCCTTTTCAAGTAGGCATAATAAACTAGGAGATCACTGTACAGATTTTCACGGTGAAAGTCCAGATCACTGGAAAATTTATTTAAAGAGAATCCACTCTACTGAGTAATGAAGTAAATGTCAAATGTTTTTGGGCAAATAAGTCTGAGTTGTCTCAAAACTTATTTGGCAGATGTAGCTGAAGATAATCTGAAGGCTTTTTACTACCAGTGTTAACGATTTTGATTTAGTAGGTAAACTTTCAAATGCACTGCATCTCCAGCAGCAAACCCTGCTTGGTGGGGAATGGGGACTGCTACCACAGGCAGCCAAAAATGGCAAGACAACCAGAGCTAATAACTTGGATGCTTGTTCAAAGTAACATTGGCCTCTGTCGGTTTAATTGTAACTTATGCTACAGTGCCCTGGAAAAAGCAGCTGTGGCTGCTGCCCACCTCCAGCTGTGGGAAGAGGTTCTTGGACCTAGGTGCTGCACACACACTCTCTTGCCTCCCACCCAGCTCAGCATACCATGCAGGATGGAAAGTAGTGTAAAATTGTTTTTCTGCAGTAAATTACTACTCCCCAGTGGCAAGGTATCCCTTTGGGGATCAGTGTTTCTTCGGATGGGCCAACCTTGCAGTATCTAGAGGTTGCTTTCCCCAACCCTCCTCACCTCTGATCAGCTACACAGCTGCAGGAGAGGCAATCCAGGTCCTTTTTTCCAGGCACAGATGTGACAAAGAAAGCCTCAGTGTAGGAACAAATGCCCCCAGGCAGCTGCTAGTGACCACCTAGCTCTTTGTGACTGTCAGGCTGGTTGGCTGGTGCCAACAGACTATGTGGGCATTTTGCCTGGTCCCCTGGATGGCAATCAAGAACCTTAATTGTGCCTTTTCTCCAAAATATTTGTCCTGCTTGCTCTTGCGCAGAAACAGCACTGGCTTTACCCATGTGCTAAATTTCCAAAGACTCCTTCTTGCAGCCTTTCTATTTCAGCACCATTATCAGTTGCCGAAAGGCATGGAGAATCACGCTCAGACCCTTATCCTCATGCCAATTTGCCACTCTTGAAATGGAACAACAATGGCCACAGATTGACAAGATGTTCTGTGTTGGAAACCTGGAGTTTTGTCTTTCCAGACCTCTTCCAGGGCTGGGCTGTTGATGTCTTTATACACAGTGTGAGCTAGCCAGACATGCATCCTTCCAAGACTCAGCTCTTTGCCTTTCTTGAACTGACCTCAAAGGAAGACAGGCATCGACATTTGCTAACAGATTTTGGATTGTTGCAACACAAAGACTTTATCTTAAACGTAATATCAAACCACATCTCATATTTATAATTTCTTCAGATATATCATATGTTCTTTAAATATTTTCTTCTCTTCATAGCATTATTGTATTACTAGTTTCAGTCTGATGTTTTTAAGAACAGCAAAGTTGCAATGTCCAAACTATTATACACGGGGTTGGGAATTTATTCTTTTAAATTAGAGCTTAGAATATTTAGTCAGTTTGTTTTATATCAAGCATTTATTTAAGTGGTTTTCATAGTATTGACATTTTATAATGCCCTCCTAATATTCTTATTATTGATTTTAATACTGCAATCGTATTATTCATGGTGACACCTATTGGAAAGCAAGCTTCAATTATATCAATAGATGCTATTATTATAACATTGATAACATTAATATTTGATAGTAGCATAAAATGTGATGCATTGGCAATTAACTTATTAATGTAGATATCATTAACCAAAAATGTCAGAGTAGTTTTAATGATTTTTCCATTGCTTTCTTTTAACAAATTCTCTAATCACTGGCTCAGTTTTGTATTTTCAAATGTGAATTAGCCACAAAAGTTTTGCTGAAAACTAAATAATGTCATCCCTTTTAAATAAGAAAAGATGGGCTTTTACAGCTCAGACGATACTGAGTCTTGAATCAACAGCATTAGTAATAGATACAGTACATGAAACTCCAGCACAAAATATTCAAAAATAAAAGATTTACCAAAACATAACCGTGCCTTTTTGCTTGTTGCTTAGCAACCAGAATTGATCTAGCAAAAAAGTCACCTGACTGAGGAATTGCTGGTGGCAATATTACTCCATCATTTTTCTTTTTCATACTAAACTGATGAAGGTTATATCAAAAACAGCTATTAATTGTTTCTTTCTTTTCTCTCCAGCTCCTTAATTATACAGTGGAAACATTTCTATAGCTGTTACTGAAGGGAAGAGAGCAAGATGTGAAGCTTAAAAAATTAACAGACTTATTCAAGTATGTTTAGATCTAAAAGAACGGATATTGTAAGCCGCAACTCGCTGTCAACTCTGCCATCCCAAAATAACAAACACAGTGAACGGTTCATACAGCAGCAGAATAATCATTTTTACCACACCTGCACTGATGGACAATTTGCAGTAATCTTTTAAAAACCACAGACTAAGAATACTTGTTGTTTTGATGACTCAGTTGGAATTCACCACACATTCGTCTTGCTTTCATCATTTCTAAACATTAGCATTTTCATCTGTTGACTGAAAGCACTTCTGGTCCTCTATAACATATATATGAAACACTTTTGATCTTTTAAAATCCTCCTGTCAACCTGGAATCACACAGCCTCTTACATTACCTTGTTCTTGTCCTTAATGGTGACCTGCAGTGAACTCTGCACTCCCTACTTTCAGATGTTCAACATCCTTCGTTAAAAGCTGCTGATCAAAAAGGAACATTGTGTTCACTGTGTTTCCCTCTAAAGCCCCTCACAATCATTTACAGGAATTACACTAAAACACAGGGTATGGACAGCAGCACATTCATTTAACCACATACCATATTTTTGTTTCCCTTTCTACAATACTTAATTCCTTAAGTAAAGACGAAAAGAGAACGTGGCTTTATACTCATACACTTGGCCCATCATGAGCAGCCAAATACAACACTGAGTCCAGGACTGCAAAAGATTCATCCACAAACACCTAAATTGCATTTTTACCTTTTTTTCTTGGAAATGAATGCTCTATATAAGCTCAGATGGCATTTGTCCTTTTAAGAAGTGAAGAAATGTTACCTAAATGGAGCATATATCCAGTTTCACTTTTCCTCTGTATCATATTCAGATCTGGTAGATGGGATTTGATGCTGTTTCCCATAATGCCTCCATGGCTTTTTCTGTAAAAGCTTAACAAGGACACAGCATCAGAGAGTCTTTAGTGGCTAATACCCGACCCCTTTCTCTCACATTACAGCTCCAAGTGACCATTTTCATGCCAAAAGGTCACCAACATCCTCATCCCCATGGAACCAATGTGCATCAACCTTCTAACCTTTGCCACCGAGAGATGATAGCTATTTGGGCTGCAATCCCTTCATTACAGATGGTCCATATTTTATATTTAGTGTGAGAGGTCAAATTTAGGAAAGCAATTTCTCTTAAAGCTAAGAGTTCCAATAATCCAAGATCTTCTATTGGCTTATGGGTGAGTGGACAATAATGGGTTTATGGGCAGCTCTAGATTTTTTTCTCTTCACTGGGGAGGGAATTCTGTCAATCTACATTTTTAGGATTGGGTGGCTACCATTGTTTATTATTCAATGAGCTCTTATTAGATTGTATCTAAGCACACTGCAGCAGGCAGAGAGTATCCTTATAAGCAGCCTTGCAGGCTGGATCAATATCTCAAAGCATTTACAACCTTCTTGAAACAGATTAAACAATGCTATTTTTTAATTCTGTTTTTAAAGCTTATATGTGGTCATGCAGTTTTGCTAGTGACAAAAGCATTCATCCATTATCATCATAAATCACGTCTGATCTACTGTTAAAGCAGCTTGCATCTTAATACAGAGACCAACTTTGGGGCAAATAACCTACACATTTCATGGCAGATCAGAGAAGGATTGAGCAAATCCTGAAACCAACAACAAAATTCAAAATCCAAAATTCTGATTAAAAGATATCTGCTCTACACTAAGGAGGAATATTTTGATTCCATATTTTATTCCATTTTGTATCCACTTTTGTAAAATGTAACAATTATTATAGCCCTGATACTGCAAATATTTATGCACATGCTTGTATTCATACATCAAGCCCCAAGCCAGGAAAACACTTGAATATGTTGTTATATCCAGTCCTGCTCGTGACAGCATTCAGGCATGTGCTTTACTTGCTGGTAAATGACAGATCCATACGTAGTGTTTGGAGTGCAAGGTAACAGTTTATAACCCATGACACTGCTGAAGGATTTGAATTCTTGAAGGCCAATACAGTCTATAGCTAAAAAGCTCTCTCAGTCCTGAAAAACTACTTCAAGACACAAAAGCAGTTTTGAAGCTGCCTGCGAGTAAGCAATTTAAATGCAATTTGCTATTGTCTGTACAATCATGTTCTCTATTAGCCACAAATATTCACAACAGTGTTAGAGAAACCTGAATTTGTCCAAGATAGCATTGACCAAAGCTCCCATTTAAAAAACAAAGCTTCCTACAGAGATCAGAAACAGTATTGGGTCACTGCATGGGGAAGAACTAGTAACATCTCTTCCTTCTGGCTTCTGGCTGCTGTGCAAATCATCCTTAGCCTAAATCCATACTCTTTACATGGTTGAGACCAGTACTTTTTAAATTTCCAGCTTTCTCCTTTAATAACGGATCCATAGGTTAGAAAAGGAGATCCTTAGGCAGATGCTGCAAACAACAAATACTATTTGTGATGAACACCCTGGGCCCAAGACAAGATCACAACTGATTTTTGAAAGTAAATTTCTTAAGTGTTTATTTGCACCTACATTAGTCTTCACCACTTGCCAAAACGTACAGGTAAGGTTTCAAACAAGCATGGCCAGTTCCCTGGTGAGCAGACCACAGCCACCTGCTGACCAGGCGCTGCACTAGGGACACACAGCACCCTCCTGTCACTACAGGGGGACTCAATCCAGGGCAGCTAGGCATGCACAGACCATTCAGTGAAAAGCAAGAGCCAAACTAACACTCACTCAAGTGTCAAAAGATGCCGCATTAATGCCAGTGAGGTTTTAAAATAGCACCTAGCCCCCAGTGCCAGGCACCTGGGCAGCGGGAAGTATCTGCAGACTTACTNGGGGGGGGGGGGGGGGGAATGGGAAGCATATGCTAAACACCTTAAAACCATCTTGATCCACTAAAGGAAAAGCTGCAAAGAGCTTGTGCCACATGTTTACCTTGAGAGTGCCTGGAAACATGTGTGGGCTCAAACTGGACATTTGGAAAGCATGGGGTGGGGACAGGTGGTGACAATGGCGATTCTGGAGGTAATACTGGGCTGACCTGACCTTTGATATACCCCCGTTGTAATCAATAGGGTTAGCAGGATTTTTTAAAGGGTGAGCCTGGCCAGCTCCACACTGCACTTTTATAGCGGTGTGAAGGGAGTCAGTTTCTTTGGTCTCTTTCAAAACATCTTCCATCATCCTTTTTCCCAGATAAACTTGTGCCTCCACAAAGTGGCCATTGTGTAAGTGAAAGTCAAACTAACAGGGTGGCTCCAAAGGAAAAGGGACCAGAATTGCCTTGCTGTGGTTAACACTCCTTTGATGTTGCTTTTCCTTTTTTATTAGGCTCAAATATTACAATTTTGATAATGTTTGTGTACATCACTTCCATAATTTAAAGCCAACGTAACACAGGAAATCTCTATTGATTTTGCTTTCAGTGTTCTGTTACCCAACCCCTAAAAGGGTGTTCCTCCCTGCCATGCAGCCCCAGTCAGTGACCATAGGCATGCCTGCATCACACTTAATCAAGGCACTTATCCAGGTTTTAGGGCTACAAATCATATTTCAGATTCCAGCAGCAGTTCAAGACCAGTTTACTCTACTCACCAGGAGGAATTGTGGGGCCCTGGATATAGTTATAGCTCAGCAGCATGGGCTGACCCAGATGCAGGCCCAGCAGCAGCCACGTGCACCGGGTATGAGGTGCAGACATAGCCCAAGCTGTGCAACAAGCTGTAGGCTATTCCTGGTGTCATAGAAAGGATCTTTCAATTTTCTTTAACTACTCTGTGTTATCTCCTATGCTAATGATGGGGAGTATTTTACACATTTTAAACATAATTACTGAAGTAAAATTAATTTCTGCAGTGTCTGTGCTATGTGCTCCTTGGAGCAGAGACTGTCACTGTGTCTGATCCTGTGTGGGACTTCACAGAGCAGTGTCCCAGTCTCTGCAGGGTGTCTCAGCTGCTATCACAACTCACCTTTTCTCATACATTATGGCAATTCCTTTTTTTTTTTTTTTTTGTCTCTTATTCTCACATTCAATGAACAACCTCTGTAAAAGCTGTGCTGTGAATCTAAAATCATCTGGCCCGTGCTTACAGACACATTCCTGTGTCAGGGTCTACACTATAATCTGTCATAGCTCAAAGCAGTTAATATTAAAATGCTGTCCTGTGAACGTACAATGGGTGTGGACAGACCCAATTTGTTTATACAATTCTATTTTGCCACAAAATAAATTAAGTTACGAGGTATTCATCAACATTGAATTACCACAATACAAGCTAACAATTTTCCAAAGCCATTATGACACGAGCACAAAGCAGCCCATGTCAGCCAGGAGGATTCGCTGTTGTCTTGCAGACTGCAGCTGAATTACTTACCAAAACAGACAAAAGCAATCCTCAGAAAGCTGGAAGTTGCCAACCAGTGGAAAACAGTGGCTAGTCTAAAACTGTTTATTTCTTAACTTAGAGGAGCCAGAAGAAAGGAGACAGAGACCTGCTCATACTTGGACTTCCTGCTGTGGCACAGCTCATGGTCTCCCTGTTGGAGCAAGTCCAGCAGAGACCCATATGTGTGGCTGCTGGCAGTGGAGCTCTCCAGGGAAAGCCCATGGATCAGCCAGCCTCATGGGCCATTTATTGGAAGGGCAAATGCTAAGGCCAGGGCAGGCAGGAGCCGATCTCCCCAACAGCATGTCAAATGGTGCCCAGATAACTCCCCTCAACACAGGGCCTCCAGGCCTCCCCTCAGATACGCTGCTTCAGGGTAACAGCTGCTGGCTGCCTGAATCATCACAAGCTACACACAGTCTTCAGAAGACTCTTCATTACAATGAACCCCCCATCAGAAAAACCTATTTAGAAGTCTGCTTTACTAGGGCTTGGCAGGATAGCTTTTGTTTTTAAAGAATAATCAAGTGTCATTTCATTGGCAGATAGGATGTTAGCGCTAGAAATAAGAAAGAAAATCAAACATGTATCTACCTCAATCCAAAATTTCCATCAGCAAGGCTATGTGGTCCAGGGAGGCAGCATGGGCTACAGGCACATCTGCATGAACAAGTTCTGCCTTAAGGCAGGCTCAGGAATAGCTCAGCCTCCAGCTCACAGCAGCTTTCCACTGGGGCTGAGTGAGCAGGTATCCCTGTGAAGCTCACACCCAGTGCCCATGGACTCCCTGCCCTGGGAGAGTGCTCCGGGGTCTGTACCGCTGCCTGAGGCCATTTACTGACTCCTGGGGCTCCGAGCTTTCCCTGCAGACGGAAGCCGGCTGTGGAGCAGGAGCAGCAGGAGAGCTGCCCCTCCTGCCATGCACTGCCAGGCCGGCTGGGGCACTGTGCAAGCACCCTCCGGGGCACTGAACCTGGCCAAGCCGAGTCGGACCAGCGGCTGTGACCCTGAAAGACAAATTCGTCCTGGCTCTGCTGCCGGCCCAGTGGAAGTGCTGTGAGCTATTACCTGCTTTGACAAGGGCTCCCTCAGGTAATTCACCATTTGTTCTTGTTTTTTTCAATTTGAGTGGGGTGAGCAGGGCTGTTTCTTGGCTCCAAAGGAGATGGGTTTACGCTATGCAGTATATAACTGGATGCCATCCTGGTGCCTCAAGAGATGTTGACTGTGCACATTTACATATATCTAAAAACAAATAAATATACTCACAAGGCTCCTCAATCAAAATATGCCACAGACAACTAAAAGATCTTGAATCAAATATTAATGTTGGAGATTTCTCCAGCCATTTTGTAATGCTTCCAGCTACACAATGTGTAATGCACTACCTTATTTTAGTCCTGAGTTATCAGGAGTATCATCTTTTTGATGGCCTCAAACTAGCTTAATGAAACCGGTCCTCATGTAAGTACCAAGGACCAAGTGCTTAAGATGGAGATGTGCTAGTCAGCACCTGCAGGCTGTGACAGTCGTGGTCAGGACAGTGCTTGCTGAGTCACAAAAAGGAATTGTTACTCGTTAAAGGTCTGTTACTCTGGCACAGGTAAGTCCCCTGTCACATGCCTTATCCCGAGACAGGTGAGAGGACCATGAATGCTTTCCCACTTAAGTAAAAATTGTCCTCAATTTACACTGGTAGACATCATATCTGTCAGGTTTTTTGCCTCAAATTTTTTTGTTCATTTTACCTTCTACAGTTTCCCCACTATTAAATGTAACCAGTAGCTACTTCACTGCATTTTGTCCTTTCCCCTACACTGCTATAAAGCTCCATGTCTCATCGAAAGGTCTCAGATTCATGTTTTCTAAATAAAAGAGGATGTGATATTATACTTAGTGGCAGCAACCATGAGAGAAAATGAATCTGTTTAAAAAGAATCACATAAAATTCCCTTGCAAATACGAGATTTGCAACATCATTATGGGAACAAAACCAAGTCACTAGGCTTTCTAAATTTAATGAGGTTCAAATGTCCAAGGGCACCAGCTTTCAGGGCAAGAAGCAATGTCAGAGCATGCAGAGAAAAGGATAGTGTTTCCTTAAGCAAAGGAAAGAAAATATCTTGAAAGAGGTTTACTCCTTGAAATGAATCAGGTGAAAGTTACTGGTAAAGAGTGAAAGGCAGGCAGCTGTGAGTGTTCAAAGGGGATTAGATTCTTCCACAGATTGTGACTTTTAAGTTCAATCGCTGCAGTATTATTTATGACAGTTATAGGCCTGTGTAGCAATATCTCAAGAAGGAGAGTGATTCATCAATTCCAACACTGCTTCTTCCAGAGACGGAGCTGCAATGCAGCAGATCACAAGTCATAATATTAGGTAGGAAGTAAGAAATCTTCAAAACAGGGAATGATGCAGCCTATTCAATCAGCTTTAAAGATTCCTATTGCCTCCAGTGAGCTTTGGAGAAAGGTGGCTATTGAAAACAGTTTTATATGCAAGAAATTCCTTTTGCAGAAGATGACATTCTGTGGTGGATTACTAAGACTGAAGCAACAAATACTACACTCTGGAATGTCTCAGTGCTCTCTCTGCAGAACTCCCCACCCTGCTCAGCCCCTGGTGTCAGCAGAGGCACATTTCCTTACCATCCTGTGGCCATCAGGCAGGCTGAATCTAAAGCTTCCTCAAAACTAATCGACCTCACTACATTTTGAATGTTTGCAGCTGTGCCAGCTGCTTCAGCAGTAGGATACGAATGGAAACTGGACAACTGCCTCTCTCATGCAATAACTGGTCAAAATTGCTTCCTTCAGCAAACATCCAAACTCTTTCTTCTGCTCTTGCCTATGCCTTTCCTATTTGTGGCAGAAGTGGGGCACTCCTTGTGCATGCAAGTGGGTTTTGTCATAAAGCTTTAGCCTGGGTTGAGTCTGAGAGTTGTTCAGTGCATTACCCACGTCAATTACAATTTCTGAAATGCAAGGTACTGCGTCAAGTCACACAGTATCCTCTGAGAAAGATACACCCTTGCTTCAAACATATCACATATTTATTCTTTGTTAAGGAAAGTCCATGTCTGCAATTTCATAGTAAAAGCAAATCTGCAGTCACCATTGTCCTTATGGTCTACCATTTCTTTGCCAAATATTTACACTTGTTTTCACTGTTTGATATATAATACACCAACACGGTAAAGCAAACACACATGAGTGGTGCACCTTGTTTTAGTACTACATCTATCTTCTGCTAGACAGCAGTAGATGATCAGGGTTCTGCAGGCAATTTGTCAGTGAAGATGCAGTGATGTGTTTACAGGAGACATTACAGCGCGTTTTATTTATGTATATTCCTATTAATTCCAGAATAAAGGTACTATAACAGTATCTGAGGCAATTCCCCCTTGCAGGAAATTCAACCCAGAGGCTCTCGCTGTTCCCAGTGATCAGTGATGTGCAGGACATGATCCCAGAGAAGAGAGCAAGTTCTCCTGCTCTTGCAGAGCCATTCCTACCTACATGAATGGCTCTATACTAAATGCTGAAGCATGAACTGATAATATATCTTTCCCAAGCTGGCCATTTGCTCACACACACAGAAAAAACCCCGTGTAATAGTGACACCTGGTAGACACCTGTTGTTTTGCTTACCCCCACACACCCCTCTTTCCAAATATACCAAGTTTCACTGAAAACTGCCAACCTAAGAGATCGGGTAGAACCACAAAACTGAACATTCAAGTATAAAGAATTTGGATTAATGTCTTACTTTTTGCTTTTCTGCTAATCTTCAGCAAATGGTTTACCCACTGTACTGTCACATTCAAGGAGATGTACCAGAGACCACACGGGCCACCTGGAAAAGAAATTTGTAGCTAGAAATTAATATAAAATGAAAAAAGAATTATGCTGCCATCTGTTAAGTCATTTTTCTGTGGTCCATATTCCCTGAGCTAAGGAATCCATGTTCTTTAGTAGAGATTCTGCAAACAGTGGTTAGAAGATAGAAACTTATTCTGGTTTAAAAAACTCAAACACCCAAGCCTCCAAGATTTCTTGTAAAGATTCTCTGCCACCGAATTCTCAAAGTGACCTAATTTTTGTATTCAATAAGATGAGAAACAGCTGGATATGTCAGGAGGATACTAATAATAACCGATACTATTAGACATTGATCCCCACTTTTTTTCAAAGTGTTTGTTGGGAAGTGCAGGGATTATCATCATATGCTCTGGTGTTCTGGTTCTGTAAGTTATCATTTGTGTCCTTTATTAAATTCGCTCACTGCTGTGGTGGAAATCACTACTTCTGTTCTTTGGTAGCTACACTGTGACTCATCTAGGCCGTGGACTGTGTAAAGTCCTATTGGAAAATCCTCTAAAAATTAGGTGGTGAAAAATAAACACATCTTTTGACTCAAAGGGAAGTATGGTAGAAAGAGAAAGAGTTGGTCCCTTTTATTTAGATATGTTCGTAAAAGAGTATGGGGAGCCGAGCAAAATGTCAGTGCAGATACAATAATATAAACTACATTTCCAAGCTTTGACCACTTAAGTGTTTCCCAAGGGATGTTTTTACTGGTATTTTGCTGAACTCTCAGTGATTATGCTTCCTGTTACGAACTGGTTAAAGAGAAGATTATAATATGGTTATGGGAAAGCAGAAAATAAAGTAATGAAGTGCATCTCAGCAGAGAGGAAAAGGAGAGAATGGCAGGCACAAAAGGATCTCTTTCTTTTCTTAATTACACCAACCATTTGTTTGTAATTTCCTTACTTCCTTGCTCTTGCACCAACCTCAGATCCTACCAGCCATTTCAGAAATATCAAGACTAACAAACGTGTCATGTTGCCCGTGCTTCAGTCTCTAAGACAAACGCTTGTGTCCTCTACTCGATGCATTATTCTGCTTAGCCTTCCTCAGCTGGAGAAGTCCCTGCTCGCGTGCAGGGGCTCTCAGGTAACAAAACCTGTGCTCTCCGAGCATGGCGAACATAATAAAGATGTATCTGGAGATGGGCTTCTTGTTGAAAAATAATAGAGAGGTCTCTCTGAATGCCTATTGCCAAGAAAGGCGGAGCCGGAGTCATTAATGATAATTAATCATTAATTAAACTGGGCATGGTACACTGGAAATAGTACTCCATTCTCTGAGAAATCTCCTTCTTTAAGCTAAACTAGCTCACACAGTGATTGTGCTTCCCATGTGAAAGATATGTCACTTACACATGATCCCAAGCCGCTCAGTGAAGTTGTGGAAGCAACAAGCTTTTTGTTGATTGAATTTTCACTTAATTTAATTTCATTGGAAATCACAGATGGTGTCACCCAACAGATAGAGGCTAAAAAGGGGCACTTTGCAAACTGAGTAAAAAATGTATTAAATTATAATAAGCACAAAAAGCAAATGGAGTTGAAAACTTTGCTGTAAACAACATGTTTACTCCACACTCAGTGACATTAAAACAATTTCTTTTTATTTTAAACTTTAATCATGCTCTTGGTAAAGAAAATAATTCTGTAATATAATGCAAAAACCTGATTCCTTATGAATGAGACTGGAAACGGATATAAGGGCCACAATAATGCTGAAATACAGGCAGGTGAGAATAGCTTAAATGTAAAAACTCTGGGGTGTTTTTACAAGTGAGAAGAAATGGAAAAAATGAAATACTTTTGCTCAGTGCAGGCCACTAAACTTTCTTCCCCACATGAGCACACACAGTGTGGTCAGTGTAACAGATTGCTTTCTAGACAGACAACTGTAGTGCGTGAACTTGCACTTCCATTTCTCACCAGCCTTTCCCCATCTCTTGGGGAAGTGAGTACAAGAGCTGCACCATGCAGCACAGTGTGGGAAGCATCCCCCAAATCAAAACAGCCCACTCAGAAAGTACTGACCAGTGTCACAGGCACACGCACGATACAGGACCTTTGGTCAGCCCACACTGGGTAACGTGCAACTCTTCTGTGTTTTTAGTACCAACTTACTGGTCCTTCTCAAATGACATAATAGTTACCCAAGAGCACTATGTGCTAATAGCTGTTAATATTAGCTGAGATACAGCATGTCTGTGAGGGAAACTTTGAAGGGACAGAAAACGATGCTTACTTTTTCCTCTATGTAAATTGGGAAATGAACATTTGCCATTATTGGAAATGAAAAAAACTTTCTGTGATCAAATGGAACACTGTTGCCCCTCCTCTGATTTTCTACATAATAATTTTTTGAGAAAGGAATAATAAATTTGAAGATAATCCCTGCTCACAGATGTGTTATTTATTCACCCAGTTAACAGCCATTTCCTGTAATCAGTATAAACTGATCAGTCTGCCATAAAGAGAATGGAGCCAGCAGCTTCCTGGCCAGGGATGAATCCGTGTCTCTTCTAATCTGCAGACATAACAGATTGGAAGAAAAGACCACTGAATTCCCACATGCTAAGCAGTGAGAACACAGTAGCTTTCCCCTTTGCAGGTAGATGGCTAAAATAAAATGCATGAAGACAACAGTTCTCGGATCACTTGTATCAATACTGATATATGAAAAAGACTGTTTTATAACATATACTTGAATTATTTATTAATTTTGACACCAAAAAAAGGTATTTTTCAGTTTCTGCTGTAATATACCTGTTACAACTAAAGGATGATCTTCAAAAGCAGATCCACGAACGTATTAAGAGCAATGATTTTTGACCCTTCACTGAAAAATGTTTTTATTAGTGCTGTAAATACCTCTGCCAAACACATGGATGAGGGTAAACTACTGAGCAAATGAGATTTAGTGGGAAAAAAGAAGGGATCAAATAGTGCTTTGTTCCTACGGACGAGTAAATCAGTAAATAAAGCAACAAAAAATCCTGCTCCCTGATTCCAGGAGGCCCCATGGGCTGCTCACCTGTAGTGGTATGTTAGTTGGTGGACACAGAAAACATGCTTTTTATGACTGTTATATGATTCAAAGTAGACCAGGAAGTGGCTGAAATATGTGCTGAAAAGACAATACTACCATAAAAATATTTAGAAATCTGTCATTTTTACATTTCTAATGTGGAATTTTGTTTACAGGAAGCACAGCAAATAAAGACCAGTAAATATCCGTGAGTTGTTTTGGGCTACTGCATCAGCATCTCTGGTTTTGCTCATAAAATTAGCCCAGATTTCTGTCTCCTTTTTCAGGTTACTATATGGGCTTTGAAAAATATGGCATGTTCAGAGAGTTTTTACAGTCAAAATATTTACTGTTCATTTAAAAACATTAATTACATGCCTATAGGAAGTCTTCCCCCTGCCCCAACAACTCTACAAGGTTCTACATTATTGTTGCTTAGGTAATAAGATTTTACAAACTTTACAAAGTTTCCTGTCTGTTACCAGGAGACATCACGCTGCAAAATGAAAAGTATCTCTATCCAAACAGTGATTCAGCATCCACCTTCAACCAAATAAGATGCAAATTTTAACTGATTTTTTTTCAATGTTAAGGGTCTGATCACATAAAAATGTCTGCAGGCATTTATACTTAATATTGCAACTTGTTCTGCTGCAGTCAATGGTCTTTGGTGGGTAAGTTAAGTGATGTATACTTGTATGTATTTGACAGACAAACTTTTGGGAAAGCAAATGATAGTAGTAAGTGAATAAAGTTCAATATCAGCAGGTTTTTTTCACACAGACTTTAAAATAAACAAAAAAATTGAACGCCAATAATTCCAGGCTAATGTAGTGTTAATACAATTGCACAATCAATCAGCAACTGTGAGAACTGCAAAGCTGTGAGAATCTCAGTTACTGTGGCCATCTCGTGTGTGCAGTGCTCCTGTGTTTCAGAGTGAGGAGCAGTACAATGAATGCTGCAGCTTAGCTTCTATCCTGTGCCTTGGAAAAGAGGGAGAATGTGCAATCTAGCTGAATTAACCTTTGCATTAAAACCTTAACTTTTGTATTAGCTTTTTCTTTTTGTGGTATCAGTACAGCCTTAACATTGTAGCAACACAGTTAATTGGGAGTTTTGTATGTGCTTAATGTAATAATGAAGGTTTTTCATATCTGTTAGGTAGAAGTTTCATCTGATCCAATGAATGTATGCTGATTTATTTACCCCTTAAAGCTAAAGCAGAACAACTCAATGCTGCAAGATAAAAGAAGCATTGTTTACCACAATGCACACTAAAATTGTGCCAGAAATAATTTGACTGAATTTTTACTAAAAAATAGAGAGCACTCACTATAACATACAGTGTTGGATATAGTGTTTACAACCTGGAATTGTTGAATGTGTGTTGCTGAATCTGTGAAAGATCAAGTTGTTTCTGGGTCCCTGTACACATGCAATTGATTCTGCAGATCAGATACAAGTCTTCCTTGTGTCTGCACTCCCATCTACAACTGTACACACCCTACAACTAAGCAAAATCCTACAACTAAGTGCTTGAAAAAACACATCCTGAATGCACCAAAACAGAAAGGGACAGTCTTTTATTGTATGAATTGTCGGGATTCTCTGCCTCCATTCTCTGGTTATGGAGAGTGAAGGGCCCTTGTTAGAGACCTGAAAATGGAGACCTACCAAGAACTGGAGGATTGCTGACTGCCCCACTACTGAGGAGGCTCTGAGAGTTGATAGTGCCACATCCTCTTTCGATGAGGCAGTGTAGCAGGATGCTGCCTCTCACTGTCATCATCCCCTTCCAAGGGATGTGAGCTATGGCTTCACCTTGCTAAACAGCAGCTGGCCTCCAAGGCACAAGCACTACCTTACATGATTGCCCTTACTGTCACATACATTTCTATGCTTAGTGGTGCACTGAGTTTTTAGCTTGAAAAGTGCTGTGAGAATGCAAAGAATTATTAATATTGAAATTGTGAGCCTAATAATTTATATGCTACTTTCTCATCAGTATCTTTCAAAATGTCCCCAGCAGCAAATGTTAGAAGTCATGACATTAAATGTTCTTTAGAGGAGTGTGCTTTTTTTTTAACAAATAAGGCTCTCCCTCCTAAAAAGTCACTGGCAAAAACTCCAGCAAGCCCAAAAGGGGCAGGATCTGCCAGTTAGCTACAGAGACTATGCAATTCATTTTGGCTGTGCTGCCCTTGATGAAATCTCATGTGATAAATCATACATATCAGATGTGTTTCGCTTGTTTGCCAATGAATTTGAAAAAAGGGCTTATAGCAGTTGGGAGTGTAAACACAATTAGATTTCAAAATTATTCAAGAATAATTTTAAAGTTCCCTTGAGGTTTCCATGTTAACTCAAATGGATTTTGCTTTTTATCAGGATTCAGCTGCTTCTAGGAAGGCTTTGGTGGGAAGACAGGTAATATGACTCCTAGTCCTCTGTAAGATTTTGTGGACAGATCTAAATTACAATACCACTGTAAACACTTAGTAATGTGCTTTTAACAGAATGAAAAGCATATTCATCTTAGTTTTTTATAAATCTCAAACACAAGGACATTTACAATTTCACTTTAGCTCACTAAAAATATTTTTCATCTTTACACCAACAGCCCTGGTCTAATCCTGAATGCCTGCATCAGATGCCTGCTCCGTGGCTCTTCCCTGTGCTTTAAATGCCCTGTTTTGTCAACACTTTCTGATGTTGCTGGGGTAAGAGGCCAAGACTAATTCTTTTATTGATGAGATGTATGTGTTGGCTTCTCCAGACTAGGTTAGACTAAAGTTAGAAGCATGCAGGAAGGTAAAAAAACCTTCCTGCCTCTAACTAGTGCATCTTCTCATCCTACTTGGATAAGTGTGTCCAAAATGAGGAAGTCAACGTTGCAGCACAACTGGCTTCATTGATGCCTGTGAAAAGACAAATTGGGGATGGGAATATTTGAAAACCCATACAAGCTCCTGCAGAGCCCTCCTTGCCTACTCCAGGCTGATCTGCAGAAAAGCCTATTTAGAGAAACAATGTCATCTCTCCATTTCTCCTACCTCACCTTTCAGCAGCATTTTAAATGTGTGAGGAAATGTTCAAAGAAACTATTTGCCATTGATTAGCAGTGTACACACTTTTCATAAGGTTTGTTTTTGGTTTTTGTTTTTGGTTTTTTTTGCTAATCATGTTTGGAGACATTTCCCCACAGAGAACCACTATTTCCTAGTAATGAATAAGCTCAGCACTTGTGAGTTCAAGCTGGCAAATTGCCACTAAACATTTATTATCTCTGAACTGCTGCATGAAGAGTTCAACTATACAGCTAAAGCAGGGAAAAGGAAAAAAACAGAAAATCAAGAAGGAAACTTGGGTACCAATTATAGAGCTTCTGGGAAAAGAGAAGCCTTGAAGGACCTTTAATTTAGAGATGATTTGACTTGGGGTTTTTGGATCTTCCTACGTTTTATGATCTAGTTCTCAATCCACACAGGGTGGTCCTATTAACTGAGGCATTGCCATTGTCTTCAACAGAGCCATAAGCAGTGCTCTCTGTTAATTTGGTGGTGGATGTTCCTCCTACCTACACCATCACTCTCTGACATGCCCAGATGAGCCCTGAGGGAGAAAGGTTAGAACCTGACAGGGCAAAGTCCTGGTGTTTCCACTAGTGCCAAACACCATCAGTTCCCCTCAGCTCTACAGAGAATGAGAGTAATTCTGCAATGACTAGAAACATCAGCAAAACCCCTGAGGAATTACTGAAGAAAAAAATATCACCTTTCCCAATCAAGTGCAAATGCTGGTTTTGGTGGAGCTCTACTCACATTTTTGCCCTTTACAAATTTGCAATTGCTTATCCGTAATCTTGGTCTAAATAAAGACGTAAGGGAGCATGTGCTTTCTGCAATTTTATTTTAAATCTACAATTCAAAATTATTCCAGTTTTGGCCCAACTCTAAGGAAAAGAAAATATAATACAACCCTTTTTCATAATATAGAGACAGAAGAATCTGTGTAAGAATAATTTGTTCACAAACTATTGATGCAGAGATCATTGTTTGCTCTGTGCTTGGGCAGCACCTGTCAGTAGAGTGTTCTGATCCAAGACTGCAGCCTCCAGATAATATGAATGAGCACTGGCTGGCTTCCTGCAGCAGCACAGCAACTTTTCGGTAGATAAAGAGAATAGAAAAAAGGCTTCTCAGAAACTAACTGCTAGAGGATTGTTTTTGAGTAGCTAGCGATGAGCAGTTCAGATATCAGCTGACAAATATTTACTGCAGAAGTTCCAAGAGTTAAAAGCTCATTGCTCTTAAGTAGCTGGACATGATATTTCTTCTGATTTTTTCTCATATACTATCTCTTCACCTCCATATAAGATATCATGGGAATTTTACCAGCCTTAACCTCTTGTCTCCTCACATCTCTACCCCAGGTAGGAGTTGACCTTTACTAAGTGTTCAAGCTGCCTTTAATGAGGGAGGATGTGTGTTGTATATAGATCTTCCTGAAAATCCATGAAAAAAGGCTGTTGACCAGTAACAAAGAGTCCAGTCTGGCTTCTTTTGCTCACGATGAGCAACATCCACCCTTTCAGGTGGTCCTGCTGCTTCCTCTCTCTTACCTGAGTAAATTAACATGGCATAATGTAGGTGAAGGTATGAGGCAGGGCAGGAGGCTCTGTGGATAGTTTCTCCAAGGGAGAGAGACCACAGGGCTCTCCAGCAGACCTGGTTTACTGGGTAGCTGATTTTCCTATAGTCGTTTTTGCAATACAGTGACATATGAGGCAGACACTTGACCTATGACTGCTATTTAATTAAATGCACTTCTCCACCTTTTTTTTGTGTCCGTGTCGTGATCCATGTAAGGATAGACAATATACAGTGTTGTTAATAGGCAAAACATACGAAGCTTAAATGGAAGATTTGGCTGGTTTTCTTTAATTAAATGGGCATTAATACCATGCAACATCCTAACTCTGAATGTGAAGGCATTAAAATAATTAACTGGTATAATCTAGGTTTAAGAGGCTTGAAAAAATAGGTTGAAAATAGGTGCCAGTGTGACAGTATATGCCTGTGAAGGTGACCTTAATACTAGATATGGAAGTATACAAGTATCCTGGCACATGCTGCTGACTTATGGGTACCTACTGTCCTTTCAGTCTTACACTGCACACAGCATCACACCTCTGCTTGGTTGATGATGTGGGTGAGGACTCTGAAAAGTTCATACCCCTGTCACTTAGGAAAAAACTACTGCTTTTTCTGCATGTTGGCTCCAACACCAAAACCCAGTTCTATGAAGAAAACAAAGAACACAGCTGTAAACAGAGACTAGCCAGGGAAATACCACGTTAAGGAGAAACGTCTCATTTATCTTGCTGGGAAAAGTTGTCATCCATTGATACTTTTGCCGAGTTCAACACGTATGTTGTGTGTAAAGCAGAGCTGCTATAAAACCATAGCATAGAAAATTATAATTAAAGACAAATTTTTCTTTTTGCCATTTCATTAATTAAAATATGCCAATTTATGTTAGGATCTGTCAACAATACACATCTGTTGTGCTGCACTATTTAGTATCTGAAGAATGAAGTGGTTGGTGCTGCTGATGTTCACGCTGCACAGCTGTGTGATGAGTTACTTTTCTGTATGCTGTAGTCTCATCCTATGGTTTGCACGTATTAGATGCATGTCTGAAGAAAACCTTTTGGTGAGCTAACATTATTTCTTCAGAGACCACAAATAAAAGGAAGAATGAAGAAAGCTGGCTGAATATTCCAAAGCTCTATATTCTTGGAGAAACTCCAGATTCCACTAAATAAGTGACTTCTACTAAAGATGGATAATCTGCAATTATTAGAATTCAGTGTTAACACCCACTGAGCATATGCATTTTAGACCTTCTGGACAAAACTGATCTGTTTATCAATCTAAATAGGGTAACAAGAAGAATGAACATGGGCATTTGATTTTACCTCGCTCCCTGAAGAAGACTGTCAGTATCATGCATTTGTTCAGGATGGAAGGTTATCAGTGAACAGCCGTATCTAGCAATGTTATTATGTTTTTAAATAGGAGCTTAAATTCTGAGCAAATTAAACTGTGTCCAAGCAAATCACACTGCTGTTAAACAACAATCCCTAAATTATAGTACATAGCAATAGTCATTAATGCCTGAAACCTCTGTTAACTCTGGGATGGAAAAAATCCAGACCACCATAGCTAAAGTAGAAGAGAAAGTGCACCCATAAACCCCATTGTGATCTCAGTTGTGCAGAGTACAGTGGCAATCTGCAGGATTTTTGTCTTTATTTATCGGACTGCATAATCTAATTATCTCTCATTAGTCCAAAGCTGATTATTTCATCTATCTTTGTATATGTGACAACAAAAGGCTCTCTTTAATTAAGCAGATCAGCAATTAGCTGTTCTTTTATAGGCAGTTTTAAACATCCCTGTACAAATAGCATGCAGCATGATTGTAATCAGGTGCTCAGGATAGAATTGTACATGAAGACATTTTGATTTACAGCTCCATTTAGTTTAAAGCTGCACTGGCAAGTCTAACTCCAAAAGCAAAGGCTTATGAGATATGGCCAAGTTCCCAAGCAGCCTTGATGGAATGAAGCACAGCTGAGACAAGATCTGCCAGTGAAATTCAGTTGGATGTGCAGAAGAGCTTTTTGTGGGCTGACCCTGAAGAATATGGGAACTCTGTTTATGTCCAACAGGATTGTTCTACTGTTTGTAGTGAAGGAAATTCACATTCAAATTCCTCAGTGAAACAGCAACAGGCAGGTATGAATATACAGAGCTCTGTCTAACTAGAGCCATCAGCACTGTCTGTGGTTAATTAAAATGAGAATTGCTTTCTATTTGCAATGATGTTGTTGACAGAAGTGGATGCTGCAAGAAATATGAGAACAACTTAATTTGGCTCATGAATTATCCAAAAAAAAAAAAAAAATAAAAATCAGAGCAGCAAAACCACTGGAGCCTGGCTATCCTTCCAGGAATCTTTGGATGAATTTCCACTCCCAGTGATTCCTTTATCTTCTTTTGAAAAGGCCTCTTCCACTCTGGGGCTAGTTCCTGCAGGACAAGTTACCACTACTCCCTATTTTCCAGTCCTGCACTACAGATATTATAGCCAAGCCAAACAGTCAAAGCAATTTTTTGTTTAACGTTCTCAAATTTCTGCATTAGTTTCATCAGCAAAAAAATTCTTGCATCCAGCCATATGTATGTGTCAGTATGGCTTGGTGTCTTCAGAGAAAAAAAATTAAGGAAGAGAGAAAAGCAGTAAAAAAAAAAATAAGTCCTTACAGTAATTTATGAACCTCCAGTAAGTTTTAATTTTAAGATGTAAGTGCTGAGATAAGCACAAAGAAATTAAGTTGGATGCCTCTGGTAGCACAGAGAGAAAGAACAATGGATTGGAATGCAAATCTCCACACAAACTCATATTTGTAAGCACGGGTATTGTCCATTACTTGAGAGTAGCTCAATTTAAATAATCAATTTGCAAGAGAAAACTGCTGGTGCATTTAATATACTGAACTTCCCCCACTGGACTGTGCTTGTGACCTGATCTGCTTAAAATATGGAGAAACAGGATTAAACAAACCAGAACAACACAGATGCTCCTTTCTTTATTTCATTTTGCATATGCAATTTCTTATTTTTCAAAAATCAGCTGGAAATTACGTTTGCTGTGTTGATACAATTTTCAAAATACGATTGCTTTATTTTGTGAAAGATAATATTATAAATGCTTTTTGTCCTTACTGTTAGATGGTGACCTTGTAAGTTTTTTAACAGGAATAAACTGTGGTATTCCAGCAAATGTATGAGGAGCTTTTAAACCTACAAAGAGGTATTGCAAACTTTCAAAGAAATGGGGAGATCTTTCAGCACCCTTTAGCCCTCTTTCTGCAGGGATTTCTCTACACAGGACACCTTTGCAAGTGTGATAAGCTTGGAGCAATGCAGTGTTATGAGACTGTTTACCCACTGGTAATTGGCAATTAAGCCTAGTATAAAAAGCTAATGGAAATTCTCTTCTGCTTGGAGAGCAAAAGGTAGAAATCTTGCCTGAACACATTGAAGACATCTGTAAAACTCTCTGAAGTGAGTCATGAATAGGACTTAACCTTTCATGCATCTCCCATGAATTTTAAGGATAGAGTCCCTAAAAAAATATATGCAAAACCCATGAAAAATCTAGGCCATCTTATTGTGCAGAGGGAATTAATGTTGATTTGAATGAAACAGACTGTAGCAGTCTAAATAAGCAGAAACAGGTAAGCTGGGTCCAGACAGTCAGCACCTGGAGTCCTGATGCAGTCCTACCGTTAACTGTGAATGTCATTGGAAGACTTGGATGACCCTTTCTGTATAAGGATTTTATTCAGAAGAAATAAACACCCGGTAGTGCTGGTCTCAACACTAATGCTGGGGACAGAAAAGGCTAACAGAAGACTGATAAAACCAGTGTTAGAAGTAATTACTGAGTGGCTACTAAATAAGCAGCCTAGTGAACAATTGAAGAGCTTAACAGGATAATTTTTTCTTTCATACTCTGACATCTGTAGTGACAGTAGTGGAGCCAAACCTAATCTTTCCCTTATCAAATATGGTCTTAAAATGAGAAAAAAATGTTCTTTCTCTGGGCATATTCAGAGAATATCTAGTGGGGACATTGAGAAGCAGAAAAATAACATTAGAAAGTGAGTATCATAGTCAGCTGATGGGATGTTCTCCATGGGAGACTAGTGGAGCATCAGGCAGGCTGGACAGTCTGCAGTTGCAAGCTTCCGGGACTGGTGATACCGTGTAGGACAGAGACCTCCACCTCAGAGGCATGGAGCCCTCAGTGACAGCTTCATTAAAACTAAGGTCAAAATGACAGTCCTGTCTCAGAGAGTTTGTGACCTAACTAACTGCCATTAGACACTTCCTAGAGAGAGCCAAACAGACATGACCCGAACCCTGGACCCCTACATAAAAAGGCACAAGAGGCCATTGTAAGTAAGTGCTGTTACCCCTTTAAACAGTGTTTTCCTCTTTGTGCTATAAAATATTGGTCAATATTCATGCAAAAAAATATCCCCGATATGAATTCAATACAAACGTGAACTCATCAGCCACAATAATAACTTTATATTATAGTAGAAGAGACAGTAGTTTGAGCCAAGAGTCATAACAGCCAAAATCCGTGCTGTACAGCAAGAGTGACAAAGCATCTACTCTACTGCAAAAACTAGAGGAGAAAAAGCTTTGAATTATTTTAGATCTCAGTGGACACCTTGGAATGGAAATCAGGGACATATATCTATTGCACACCCTTTTACTCCACTAGTTTTGACTTCCGAGCCAATCTAGTGATCCAGATTACTGCTACCTGGCCTGTAGTTAACTTGAAAGCCAGCACTTGGTCCATACCAGGCCATTCCACAAACCTGGGGCTCCTGCACCTTGCTAGAGAGTAATTACATTGAAAACAATTTTCTGTGCAGGGTACTACATTAGAATAGAGTTATTCATCTGAAGGGAGATGGTCTAGCTATAGATTTCTTGAAGTAAGTTATTTTATTCCTAGAATGGCACCACCGGTTAACTAAGTTTTCTGAAGCCTGG
Organism: Aegotheles bennettii; assembly: GCA_013398125.1. Lineage (NCBI taxonomy): Eukaryota > Metazoa > Chordata > Aves > Caprimulgiformes > Aegothelidae > Aegotheles > Aegotheles bennettii. The sequence continues at coordinate 98,436 of VZRW01011833.1, read as the reverse complement.
CTACCCCTCACTTTTAACCATTTCTGGCTTTTAGCCATTTTCTGGCTTTTATGCCTTTGATGCACTTCCGTCTCATAAATTGCAAATGAAGAACCTTTTTGAAGTATGTGAATTTCACTTAATATTATTCTAGTCCACTGGGAATGTGAACATGAACCAAACCTTCACTCCCAGCAGAGGTTTGCCACAGCTGGCTACAGCCACATGTTTCTTACTGCTTCATTTACATTCTCTAATTCACACAGGCTCCCAGCAATAAGTAAACAAACAATTAAAGTGACTAACAGACCTAAGATAATTTAATGGCTTTTTTTCTGAAAAAATCAAAGTATTAAGTAAATTGACTTAATTCTGATAAATGTATTTTGCAGCACATACTTTTTAGGACCTGAAAAACCTCTTGCAGAATACAAGAACAACAGTTTGAGAGCCAGGGCTTTACATTTGTACTTTCACAATATCACAGGCAACTCCTCTGCTTCCCATTTTGCAGAAAAAGAAATGGAACAAGTAATTTTATTGCTTTATTTTTAGGGTGCAGCAAACTATTGGCAGAATGGGAAAAAACCCCAGATTTCTTTCTCAGTATTTCTGTCCCTCCTTCCATCAATCTTAAGATCCCAATTTTATCATAAAAACAATGGAAAACCTAAAAGAAACCATGCATACATGGGGCTGACATGTTTTGGCTTTTTCTCTGCCACATGAATCCATTCAGAGCCATCCACCTGGAATGGCGACTCAGTATGGGAATGTGGCCAGGTCCTACCTCATTCTGCTCTCCTGACAAACCTGAACCAAGCTACCAGAAGTCTGGGGATTTAAATGGCTATTTGATACTCACCAATGAGCCTATGCAGACAAAGCAGTTGCAGGTCATGGTAACTGGTCAGGGACTCACCTCTGCCCTCATAAGTTTGCCTAAATTTATGTCAACAACATTTAAGAGTTCTGCTTTAATGGAAAACACCTATTTTGCCCAACACTGCATCCGTGTTTAACCCTGGATTTCACATAAGTTTTGTTTGCAGTTTAAGAGTATTTGAAAAGCAGCTAGTTACTGCAAAGAGCAGAACACCTGAACAATCTACCTACACTTCAGACAGATTCTCAAAAATGCTTTGCACTGAAAATGGTGAGGAAGAACTACCACCAGATTCCTTTCTAGCAGTTTTTTTTCCCAAACATATAGACCCATTGAATGAATTAGCAATGTTCCCTTTGCATATTTTTCAATGCCCTGCAGCAATCATTGCATAGGGAAGTAAAGATTCAGAGGTTTCCTATCACTATTACCTTTGTCAAGCTTATTCACCTGGCTGAATAACACACTGCTGCCCAGAAGCTTTTTTTTTCCCCAAGAAGAAAGGACAGAAGTAAGTGCTTTTGAGAGGTATGGGACTTGACAGCATGTTAATATGATGACCCTCAAGTGGCTGAATACATTGGCCAGGTATCATACAGATTAATTCTGATACATCTGGCTCTGTTTTGTAAGCTCAGACCTAGAAAAGCCATGCTTTTCTGTAGTGAGAAGGTAATTACAGCTCCGTACCTTCAACCTTGTTGTCTCTTGAAAGCTAAGAAAACAAAGAGCAGGGAGTGGCTGGATGATACAAACTCATACTAAATCTGAGTTACAGCAAACCCCTAAAATTAATGTTAATGGTATCTTGCAGGCTTCATGTATTACACAACACAGAGAGGTGCGGTGCTGTAAGAAAAGAATACATGAACTAATTTGTATTTACCATTAGCAAAAAATACAGAAAAATGTCCTGTCCTCCAAACACTGAAAATGTATGTAGAATTTAAATGTAAAAATCAGCTTAGGTCTTAGCAGACAACACTATAGCATCTTCAGTACACACATACCTTCTTTTTATTTCATTAGTGAACCCTAGATTTTTTGAATTGAAATAGTTTTAAATTAATTTCCTCTATACTGAAAACCATGAGGTATATTTAATAGCAATCTGAGCCTCCGAGTTCTAAACCTAAAAATCAGAAATTTCATTATGGGAAGTGCTACATAGCAGCACTGGAAAATTCAACTATCTTAACTGTATGAGCTATTACCTTAACTTACAAAGCATTTCGTATAGTCTGTCTGTTCTTGTATTGTATCTCCCAGAAGACAGCTGTAAGTATACAGAGCTGGATGCATTCACTTGAATGGTGTATTTTTCAGCTATGTATTTCTTTAGAAATGGTATATTTTTTATTATTGTGAAGCACACCCTGCATAGCAACACTGTAGATTATTGATTCGATTGAATTGTGTAAGACTGAAATTCTAAACCGTGCTTTTTGCATTGATCCTTAAGTCGTATCATTAAAATAATACTCAATGATATTTTGAATACACTGATTCTAATAATTTTACTGCCTGTGAAGTTCCATTGCAGCACTGATGACTAACAGCTTCTGAAGAAAAAAAAAAAATCTTCCTGAAACACAATTGCGTCCAAATCATTCGAAAGCTACAGAAACCAATTACAGTAAAATTATGTGTTCTCAATCAGGCTCCATAAAAACACTCTAGCACAAAAAGATGCAGGCTTATTTATTGTGGGAAGTTTCTGAATGCTTTTAACTATGCAGATGAAATTCTGCTCATTCTTTTATACAAGGAGCAAAATAAATAACTTAACAGCTCACAGTTCCCAAGGTGGACTTGTTAATCGGTCCAATATTGTTCTAATTCTCCTCGTAGCTAACTGAATTGGAGCATGTAACTGGATAAAATGTGTCTTTAGATACCATGTACTTATTCCGATTACTATTTGGTTGATTGATGACTTTCTGATTTTTTGAAACAATGCCAGCACAGAGGCCTCTTGGTAGCTGAACACATGACTGCTGTTTGTTGTGCTTTGGGGGGACTGCAGTGCGAGGTCTGGCTCAGTCATTTTCAAAATCAATACTTGCTCTCTGAGCACGGGATAATTTAGAGAACATAATTCAGAATTCTACCTTTCAGCATGTATCCTCCATCAAAGGGGGATTTTTGTCCAGAGTCAGCACAAAGGCTACATGACCCAAGAATGCACAGATAAGGTTAAAAGAGAGAGGAAAAGTACATATTTTTTTCAAACCAAAGCATCACTAGCCACATGTGTAGATAAATGTGTCTTTTATGTATGTGCACATATAGCACACGTATAACTCCATGAATAACAACTGGAACTGGATGCTTTGAATAAACTCTAGTTTTTGTTACTCTCATGCTTTTTTTTTTACCCTCCTTTTTTTACCATTTGTGTGTTCTCACAGTTTTTGAAGCAAGCTCCTACTTCATTGCAAAAAGTGAAATGTCAAAATGGGACCTGAAAAGCCTCTGATCAGCTGGTGTTGAGCCTTCCTAATGCTGGAGTTCTGAAAAACTGAAGAATTTACTTTACAGGTATTTGTGGTGTTCTGCTCTCAGGAGCAGAGTTTTGAACCAAATTTGGTGCATTTAGTCAGTGCAGTTCTGCATGTGTAAATGGAGAATAACAGAGATCCTAATCAGATCCACTGTTCTTTAGGTATTGACTGAACTCCAGTGTGACATATTTTAATCCTTTTGGATTAATCTTCACGTTTAAACATTCTGGTTCTACATTATGCCTTCCATTAATGAACAACTTTATTTCCCTAGCTTCTTCAGACCTCAGTGGTCTTCTGAATCCTCTCCCTGCCATTAAAATATAAAGTCCTCTTAGCACTTTCTGTTCCAGCTCTATTTATGCTGCTAAACTGAGCACCCCCAGAGCTTCCTATGTCCCCTGCAGCACTCCAGGTACATTCCTGCACCCATTTCCTGCCTGATTTCTCTTTTTCCTCTCATATTGAAAACCCTTACTCCTCTTATTGCTTTGACAGAAGTTGCTGAAGTCAATGATCATATTTAAAATGTTCTGTGTTTGCTTTAAAATTGAGTGTATTTTAACTTCTCAATACAGAAAAGCTCAGGCACAATCCTTCTGCCCAGATATCCCCAGCTTAGAGGGCTGGGAGACCCCCTAAAACCTTCTGTTTTCATTCCAATTTTGCTTCTTCCTCATTCAAAAGGGAAACATCCAGGTGTATCTCAACACAATGTGCAGCTTCTCTGTATTGTCACAACATCCTGAGAAAGCAAAGAAGGATCTGCCACAAAAAGCCCCAAACTATCTAATTTTTAGCCATTTTCTAATGACAGTAATGTGAAGTGATATGTAAAACTTCTGGAAGTCTGGATCAGAAAGCATGTAAAGCTTCAGTTGAAGTCTATTAATTCTTTTCAAACATCTTCATCTAGATTTTTTACAAGAAAAATATTTGTCTTAATTCCTTGCAACACTTATTTGAGTTCCAGTTGAAAAGCCATAGATGGCAGCAAATTATCTTTAGCAAGCCAAGTTTTCTAATTATTTTCCTTTTTTGTGTTTTTTTTTTTTGATAGAAATAGAATTAAATACAACACAAAGTAGTGGAGAAAATTTACAACAATGGTTAAATCATTTCAATCCTCTAAAGACTAATGAAAAAATAATTTCTCTTACTTCCTTATTATTCTTGGTCATTTAATGAGACCTCATTCAATTATTCCAGTGTGGACCAAACAAAATCCACTTGGGATACAAAGTTTCAAACCCTGCATCCATTCTAAATATTTTATGAGTATTATCAGTGCTGTTTCATTCTCCACACTTTACTGGATGCCCATAGCAGCAGCTGCAGCACTGGAGCTGTGCAAAGCAGTTTCCTTTTTAACTTTTCCCACAGCTTTCTGAAAAGGTCATATTTTGGCGCTGAAATTTCTAGTGCCTATAAATAAATTTTAAATAGATTTAAACCTTATTTCTTTTTAAGTTATGAGTTTAAATCTATTTCTTCTGTTTTTAAGTAAAATCCTTGTTATTCTTCCCCACAGAAGGGCATAATATGACCATTCAGGTATTTCACTAAAAATTGCGTTTTCTGAATAATCGGATCCAAGTTTTATATTCTAGAGTAGACATTTTTCCAGGCTTGTTTGATATTTTTTGCAACAAGATAGATGCCTAATCTGCAGATTTCTACCTAGCCAAACCTCAAAATAAAACAGTGAAATAGAGAGACAGAAGAAAAGTGCCCAACTAAACCCAGAGAAGAGAGGTTAAAGCAGCAGTTTCCATGTCTCTCATTCTTGCTGTGCATCCTGCATACCCTAGGTATCACCTCTCGGGTGACATTTGCTCTTTCACCACTGAAGAAAAGAAAGTATTGCACACAGCTTGGCTTTTGCAAGGTTTGTGAACCCTTATGGGTGGAAGGTGGGTGGGAAATTCCAAGACTTTTTTTACAAAAGACCACTGGAATACGTAAATTTTAAAATCAAGCTAACAGATTTTGCTGCACTTCATCTGACTTTGAGAAGTGCAGCAGCAAGAAGGAAGCCTTCTGCTTCATTCTTCACTATCAGTTGTCTCTGCTATGGTACGATGCAAAAACTACATTTAAATTACAAGAGCTTGAAAAAAATTACTGAATGCTTTCCTATATTCAGTATGTACGCTGATAAAACAAGCAAATAAACCACAAGAAGCGGAGGATCAGGAAGAAGCCCATGTTCTCAACTTTGCACCTGAGGACACTGGGGTGATTATGGGATGGGAATGGAGGCAGAAAGATATTCTGTGGCTGCCCTGATAAGAAGGCAAACAGAAGCATACACTGGAAGTCTCTGATAGTGTTTCCTGGTATTTAGCAGAAAGAAATCAGAAAAAGATTCTGTATTGATATTCTACAAACATCAGTGTTTTTTTCTTCAAGTGAAAATAAGACAGAAACTGGAACAATTATTTCAGAAATGTACATTTAGGATAAATCTTTCATGTCAAATTATTTTTAATAGTAGTATTTCTTTGCAGCTTTATTTTATAGTATATTATTGTATATATATAGTATATTATTTCAGATGTATGAAAGGGATTGTGGCTTTTTTCACTTTCATTGCCTTGGATTTTCTGTTCTTGCCCTTCAGTTATGGGTACAAATCTAGATACTTTCACAACTAACTTCTCAATAAAAGAAAAAAATACTCAGACATGCACCTGCAGTGTAACTTTGTATTCAAATTGCAAGTATAAATTAAATGACAAAGATAGGGAGATTGTAGGGTTTTGACAAGATTTTGTTTAGAATATATATGATTATGCACATATCATTACAAGTTAGAAATTATCTTATTTGTGAGGAAACATCTCTGGCTTCACTGAATGTAAAACAGAGGGTTTGTCATCGTGGCTTCACCAAAAAGCATCTGTAAGAAACAGTGTCCTTAATAACAGGGCTGCTGCAAATTCGGTAATATTTAATTTTAAAAATTTTTTTAAGCCTTCACAATTATAATATCCATATCATAATTTTAAAAGCCATACACAATTATCTTTGCAGGGTTTAAGTTTGCAAAGCTATAAATAAGAGAACAAAGACTGCAAAAGCTGGGATTTCTTCATCCTCCTTCACATTGTTTTTCTCCATTTTTAACCCATTCAATTTACTTTGTGTCATGGGCAGCTGTACTGCTTATTCAACAAACCTGGACCAAATGTCTATTTATGCTTATTCAATGAGCCTGGAATCAAATCTTCCTTTGCCAAACTGTCCTTATCTCTTCTCCCTTGAAATCCTTCCCTTTGCACAATTATCCTGCCAAACTTTAGATGCCCAGATGCCAACTTCAGGACATCAACTGCCCTAAACTCTGTCTATAATCAGGTCTCAGGTACCTTGAATCCAGCCCCCTGTGATGGCAGCTGAAGAGCCATTGAAATGCCATATGCCTGCAGATTCAAATAGGAAAAAAACCAACTCACAGCCTCCCTCTCTTGCTGCAGGGTCAGTAATTGTCATCTCATGAAACTGTGTGTATTTTACACAACTGTTCTAAAACTTAAAGCACATCTCCTTGGGCTATTACTCTTTTCCCCACTTTGTGTGTGTGTGCCACAGAGCTGTTCTCACAGTCCTGCTGGTTGTATTCAGTAGGACCTGGGAGCAGAGTGTGTGCTGTGACATTCTTGACAGTAGGGCTAATATTTTCTAAAACAATCACCAGTAATGGATATGTAAGTCTCATTTCTATCTTGAGATAATGCCAGCCCAATTACTGTGAGGTTCTTTGGAATTAGAGAAATGACACAGCAGTTTTTGTCTTCAGAGTATGCTTTTAAACACAATTCTGGCAAACACAAAGATCTTGTAGCTGTCCAGTGGCCTACAGCACATGAAATAAATAGCAGTGATATAGTCCAGCACTAATGCAGCCAGCTTAGTATTTTCTGTAACATTTCAGAAAGCAAAATCCCCATTAAACATAAAATACTGTACCAAAATTTAGTTTTGGTCTTGGACCCTAATTAGAGGGGCTTTGGCAGAATTAACTCCACTAACATATCCAGGACAGGATTTTGCAGATCACACTGCATGCTCATGACATTGAAGCCAGGTACAAGTCATTAGTCTCTCTGCTATGAGAAGAGGAGCAGGTAGTGTAAGTCTTAAGAAAGAGAAGAGCAGACTGCTAATGTGTAAATGGATATTATTCTAAGAGCATCTTTGGACTTGCTGTGCTCCAGATTTTGGGTCTGGAACAGAGACAGTACTCAGGAGAGTATTGCTATCTGCACATCCATGAAATTGGAGAATCCAGTCCTGAGTTTTAAAAGAGCCAGTGATAATATAGCCCTCACATCCTTGAATTTATTTTCAAAGTCAAGAAATACAAGGGGATTTTGTTTGTGACCTTCCTTTAGTGCAGCGGGTTAAACTGAACCAATCTCTGGACCAAAACACTTCTGAGCTTTGATTCTTAGAAATCTGGTTTTGGATCTTGTAAATTCAGGCCTCAAGAACTGATTCACAATCTAAATACACGAGTTATTAACAAGAGGAATGCATATGTTAGACTAATTTTTTCAGTTTTTCCTAGTCAAATGAAATATTGTTGAACAACATTGGTTTCCTCGACAGATTTACTGACAAAATTCCTTCACAAAAATAAAACCTGCAGGAATTTAGTAATTTTATAAAAAGTCATGTTCTGTTTTAAAAAATAATTTCTATATCCCTCTATATTACATTAGAATTGTTTTCCTTTAGGGAAATTCATAATTCTCCATTAACGAACAAGTGAAGAGTGTTTTGGACTGAATAGTATGTGATGTCTAAGCCACCAATCATTTCCCTAGATGACCTATCTCTCAAACCACCTGCTAATCATACCAATTGCTAATTTGAGACCTTTTAGCCATTTCTGGTGTCAGTGACAATGCCATATAGCCTGCAATGGCCATTTGGCCAGTCTCCCACCCACCTCAGCGAGTGCTGCTGCTGCTGCCCATTTTGGGCTCTATTGTTCTTCCGCCTCTGCTGACCACAAGCAATTCCTTCTTGCCTAATCTCAGGGGAATCTCTGCCTTCACAATGGGGGCAGGGCCATTGCTTTGTGTGCAAGATAATCTTTTATAGAATTGTTCTCTCACACATGCAGACACACACACACACACCATCCTGCTCAGTCTTTCTGTTTCTGAAAGGCTGATGAACAGCAGTGGGAAGGTTTAAAAAGCAGATAGGAAGTGTTAACCATCTCTGGTTACCTGTCCCCTCGTTGATATGCACTTAAAAAGTACATATAGATATGGTTAAATGTGGAAATGAGCGTTTGAAGTAATCATTGTTATTTTCACACTCTCCCTAAGATTAAATCCAGCAGTGCTTTGAATATACCTTGTGGCTACAATCTGATAAATAAACAAACAGTTCAGTGGATTTGGATTTTATAAACACCTCTGTGTAAAGACTATACAGACGTGGAGTAAATGCTTCTCACAGTATTTCAAAAGAGAACAGAAAATCTAAGGTGATCTGTTAAAGGAAGCAGAACTGACAGCCCCTGTTCTCAGCATGGTATCTTCCTGCCTTATGGATGCTTCAGCCACTCTGAATAGAAAATAAAATTTACTTGCTTTCTCTGTGTGAACTACTGAAATATGACTTTGTACTAGGCTTTACCTTTAAGTCCTCCACTCTGAAGGATTTAAAGCTAGCCATTATGTTACAAAGCAGGTTGCAGGAGAAAAGAAATAAAGGTAGAGTATACTGACCAACTTTTAACCAGGGTGGAAAAATCCGTAAATATTATTGTACCCCACACTACAATGAATAAAGACAGATAAAGAAAGTATCCCCTTTGCCTACGACATGAGTGACAATTTTAGATATTTCTTTCAGCTTTTGAAATTGCTTTTCTGATTTATTTCCAATCCTTTGCCTGAACAGAGTATAAAATTATCTGCAAAACCTGCATCAAGCAGACATTTCTTCTTGAAAATATTCACACTTGACTCCACTGAAAGAGCAAAGAAAACGCTCAGAAAAAGCCTCAGCTCTCATCACGCTTGTCCTGCTGAAAGCTGCTCTGCTCCTCCTCCTCGGAGCACAGCCCGCGTAGATGGCTCCCTCTAGGCTTTGATACCCAACACAGCAGGAGGAAACGCCGGCAGATCAATAATCCGACCCTACATCTGCCCATGCCCAAACCACAAAGCAACAACAAACCCCCAAGAAGATCCATCCAGCTAAAGGGAAACTGCTGCTGCTTTGCAGGACTTGCAAAGACCACGGGCTCATCACTGTATGAAACAGGGATGTTACAAATATTTTGGAATATCTTCTGACCAGAGTGCTAAAAATAGAGGATGTGAAAAACAAATCTAACATGTCTGTCTGTCCCCTGGGACAGAGTCTACTTGCCCTGGTAGGCACTGGATTCATGCTCTGCATCCAGGGCTGTAGTCACTTAGTGCTTTGTTGTACTGCTGCCTTTCATTACTCTGTTTTAGCCAGGTGGTGAGGGCCATGCTCTGAAAAGCTCCCTGGGGTCCATGTTGTCTAATAAGTATGGATGTTGCCTGAGGCAGTTGGCTAGGTCCCTGTATCTAAGGCCCAACAAACCCAGCTTTATGATGATTGGCAGATTTGGGGTTGAAGCGTGGCTTCTGACATGACATCGTAATTCATTCCACAGTGCTCTTTAACGTGTAAATTACCTGAGATATTAGGAGTGTTTTACTTTTAACCCTCATATGCTTGTATTTAATTTTGTTTTACAGTCATGTCAGCAGGCTTCCTTGGCGAGGTTTTACAGGTGCAGGACAAATGCGAGGGAAGCTCCAGGTAGCATGTTTTGTTACATTTTTTTCTCTGTAAAACAGTGCAGTAAAGAACTTCAACAGTTTCAGTCAAGCACAACAAAATGTTACAGGTGTCACATGAATGTCAGACCTCAAACCTGGTATTTAATCACTAGGTTCAAAAGTAGCAATTTTGCAGTGGTTTCTAGAGAGGAACAAGCTGCAAGCACCTCATAGCTAAAAAAAATAAAAATCTTTTTCAGCACAGTGTCACTATTCATACACCTTGGTATTGCTTCCTCCACTGATCTCAGTTCTGATAAGTAGTTATAGATATTGCTGTGTACATAAACATAACTATGCACACAGACCAGGACCAATTTGTGTAACAAGAGGAGGTTGCAGTATGTGCAAGGCAAGCTCCTGATCTCTCTCCCTGAGAGCTCCTGGGCCCCAGTGCCTCTGCCTGTAGCACAGATCTCTGCTGAATATGTGGAAGAGCCCTGTGCTTTCAATAATTATTACAAAATAGTTTATAACTTGAAGCTGCAGATAGATTTTTCAAGATACCCAATATTAGTCAGCTGGGCAACCACTTATTTCAATGCTGAGTGCTTCAAAAAACTGTATCCCGAGTGTTGACTGTCCTTGAGTTTCTTTGGTGCCAACAGAATCTGGAAGGATTTAGCATCCTGTAGGAGTAGCCAGCAAACTGAAGGGTTTGATTCACAAGACAAAGAAAAATAAATGGGCCCTTTTTCAGGCACTTCTAGAAATCTGCATCACTGCAAACATTTTTTGGCCACCCTCATGACGCTGTAAGATAACTGCAAATTCACACAAATACCTTTATCTCAGACTTCAGCAGGAAGTTTTTAGCCTGGATATTACTGAATTAGATTTATTTTTTTTCCGCTCTCCCAACATCACAAACACTCATCCTCTGGTCACATGCCACTAATCCCAAGTTCACTTTCACCACTTCTTGGTCCTTGTGAAAGTTTGCCATTTATACTGGAAGCCAAAATGAATCCAAACTGTATTCAGACTTTGTTACAAAACCTTTACATGGCCCTAGCTAAAACCAACACACATGGAGTAAAACACCAACCACTCCCTCCCCTAAAGCAGTAAACATCCTGCTCAATAGTGAAGAGATGCTTTTGGGATTGCCTCTGTTCGTCACAAACTGTGCTTTGCAACCATCCCAGCACTGGGCAGCTTCAGGAGCTCCAAGAATAATAATGCTCTTGAAAATTGCATTTTAATTTGGATACAATGAGTCTTCTACAAGTTTCAAGTACCCCTTTCATTTCACTGTAAAATGTCAATACAGGATAAAAAATAAACAAAAGTTTTCCCTGAAAAACAGATATTGTTTATATGTATCTGGCACCAAGAGATTATTGGTTTTGTCAACACTAAATACTGGACCAAATTAATTTCCTTTTTATTCATGACACACCTAAGCTGATCACACCAGCAATTCATTTTGCCATGGTTTAAAAATAACACACAGTATTCCTCCTTACTGCACTTCGCTCCGTATCAAGGCAAAGCACCTTTCCATAACCACAGTCAGGTAAGTACAGAAGATATCCCTCTTGTGCATTTTGAGTAGAAAAACAGTTTTAAGGCTATTTATAAGATGACAAGACAGTTGTTACAGAAGCCTATTTCCCCTTCATGCCTGGCCCTTCAAGATAAGTCCAACCTTGCAAGATGCTGAGCCTCTCAGCTTTGACCACACCAGGAGCTGCAGGTGTTCAATGGTCACAGGAGTGATTCCCAACATCACCCTGTCAGGAGGGCAACAGGCAATTTTTGCCTGCCCATATCTGAAATTCCACACCACTTTCCTTGCACAGAAAACAAATTATCTTTTAGTTACCCAAAGCAAAGTTTTTCATTTTAACAAGACACATTCTATATTGCTGTGAGGCCGAGGAAGACACCCGAGCTGCAACGGCTCAATACTTGGTGGTGAGAAGCAGAGAGAGTTAATCAGTGCTGAGCCAATATTTCAATATAATAATGTTAGTGGGTTTGGTGCTATTTTTAGCCCCTCTGCCAGCTGTGCTCATTGTAGTTCTGTGGCTGTTTTTGACAGAGAGAGAACACTATCTCTACTTACCTGACCAAACTCATATTCTGGCAATTTTATCCTCCCTGCTGAAAAAACTTGTGTATTGTCAATAGAATAAACATGTTCCTGTTCCTTTTTCAGTAGCACACAGCGATACTATGCTTCATGAAAAGCTAATATACCTTTCTCTCACAGGTGAGTGCTGCCTAGGGTGGTGATCTCACTTTACATATTCTGCCACATGGGACCCACCCAGATGGGGCTACTGCTATGTACCACAGCACTTCTGTGCTCCAGAAGCCCTGCTAGTCCATGACGTTACTGCAGACGGATTCTAAGAAGAGTCCTGCCTGTTCTCCTCTGCCTATTTAAATTATAAACTCCTTGGAAAAGCAATCATCTTTACATGTACCCGGCCCACTGCTGCACACACTGCCAGCACTTGGAAAATAACAAAATATTCTTTTCATCTCTTTGCTTTTGCTGAGTGCCCACTGCCTAGACAGGACACAGCAATTTTCTCCTGTGTTTGTGAGGCTGTCGTTTCTTCAAACCAGACTTGAGCCCTCTACGTTTAATAGCCCTCCTATGTTTAAGTATGACATTAGAAAGTGTAAGCTACCCATGTTTGTGTGGTTATTAGGAAACAATCTAAGTGTCCTATGGCATTTTAAGATAAAGTTTTGAGCCTGCTATCTTAAACATTGTTGCTGTACTGCACTACAGTAAAACAGATTATATATACTGGAGACAAGGGTATGCTCCAATTTAATCTTGTTACCAAATGGTTTTAAACATGAAGGCCTTCAAATTTTGCTTTTAAGTCAGACTATTCCCCCAAAGCAGAGAAAACCACCTGACTGTGAAGCACTGTTGTCACTCCCTTGCTTTCTCCATTTTCCTTTCATGACACAATACAGGCATACTACAACAGAAGATGCTCTACATCCTCTGCCTCCTTCCCTTTTAGTGCTAGAACCACTTCTTTTATCTGAAAGATCAGCCACCTAAGGCTCTTTTTCAGCACATGAGTATGTGTGGTTTTCTCTCCCTACTTTGAAGGACTCCAGGGAATTCTGTGTTCACAGGTACACAGCGCAAAGATACCTATTTGAAGGAAAAAATGCTCTGTAAATCTGTCAGCCATCTGAAAAAGGAAAGCATTTAATTGTAATGTAACTACAGAGGCATTTCATGTGTTTTAACTGTTACAATAAAGAGGAAAACTTTCATTATCAGGTTCTGGGATTCAGCTGTGCATCTTTCCTTAACACTAATGGGAGACTCTGCTGTTTCTACCCACCTAACACTGAAAAATTACTCAATAAAAATTACTTGTCTGGTGTAATTACACCCTCGTCTTTCAATTAACATTCTCTCTAGTAGGTAGAATGGACTTTAGGAGCCCAGTAAAGAGAGATTTCGGGGCTGAACAAAGTCATCTTCTTACCAAGTAGATTGGTTAGCTTCAGCCTTTCAATGAGCACAGGATCCTGAAAGCATTTCATCCTCATTACTGAATCACAACGCTGCTGGTGAAGTGTGAATGTGAACGCTTCAGTCTTCTGGGAAAAGGGAGCTTAGTATTGAATAAGCAACTATCTGGGGAGAGGCAAAAGAGACTAAAAGGAGCTTCTGGAGCAGAAGAGGGCTAAAGCCAAATATTTTCATTGGTATCATTTTTCTTGTAATAGGGAATGAGCCACCTTAGTGTTTCCTTTGATTTGTATTTGGCTGACTGAATTATTGTCAGAGAGAGGGAAATGCCTGTAATGCAATCCTGAGTGTTGAAGCACGCAGCACATATAAAAAATACCAGGGTCCTTAAAAAGGATAAATGGCACAGAGCAATGCTTGTACATGTGAATTCCTCTCTGACAAGTTGAATCGTCTAACAAAAACAACACCAAGATTCTCTTTTACTTTGCATCTTTTCCACTCATTTTCAAAAATTTCAGGCTGAAGAAAAAACCCCTTTTTTCCAAAGTACTTTTTATTCATAATGCCAGGAAATGAAATAAAAGAAACCTGTTCTAAGCAGTGAGGAAGGTGTTATGGTGACACAGAGTAAGCTCTCTGGGGAGCTGGGTGAATGTGGCAGCACCACAGGGTAGAACCCAGGGACCAGTCCCTGGGGCTGCTCCAGGGCAAGGACAAGGACTTGTCCTTCTCACTTCCCAGGAGAGTGGCTCATCCTGTTCTCACAGGGCCTTTTGAAGTGAGGTCACCATGATCTCACCTTTCAAAACTTTCTCTCTTGTACAAATAAGCATACATTAAGCCAGGCAGAGGGATACCTGTCCCCTAAACCATCCGAGGATCCTACTTACCATGCTCCAGAAATTATTCTCTCCCCTTCTCTGGTTGGACAAATGCTTTATTATTTTTACAAAGCAGTAACCAGCATTGCCAAATTTTTGAAACACATGGGAGCATTTTCATCCTTTATGATCTGTTTATTATTGAGTAAAAGCATTTATGGTCTGAAGACACAGTATACGCCTCAATTTACAATGCAGTTAGGAACACTTATGAAACTTTTCAATTGTTTTTTTTAACATTATTATTTAACAGCAAATGAAAGTGTGGCAGGAAAATTGGATATTTCAGTAAATCCTGATGTAATGATGAACTTTAAGAAGCCCTTGCCAGGAGATTCTCTAATTTTTCAACTTTAAAAAAAGAAATATTCCTAAAATAAAATTAAGCCAGAGCTATCATTTCACTATCTGTTGTGCCCATCTAGCCCTGAAATCTGGCCCACGAGGCTCTGCTCTGAACAAGAATCACTTTCACCAACACCCGAAGTTGTTTGATGCAGGAAGAGAGTAGTGCTGGATCAGCCCAACAGAGGGCAATGGGGCACATTGATGTGAAGCTCCATACCCCACCGAAGATGGTAAAGCTGGTCACAGCCCTTTCATTTAAAAACCACCACCACTATTTTCAGTGACATGCCTCTATTGCACACTGCACTGCCTAACACAAGGTAGGAAGGAAGGGGCAACGCAGGACTGAGTGAGAAGAGTGCAATAAGAAATCTTCAAGGAGTACTCACATAATTGCATTGTTAATGTTGGTTCCTGTGGTTTGGGTGGGGGGGTTTGTTTGGTTTTGATTACCTGCATCTGTTTTTAGATGTGTAAATGAAGAGTTTTGAGAAAGGCCAATCTGCCAGGCATATCCATCAGGAGAGGTCGGAGGCTGTCTCAGCATCATAAGGGCCGCTTATTTGTGTACTCAACATTTTGCAGCCAGGCCTCCTAGTCTCCTCTGTCTTGAGATGACATCCAGCTTGTGCAGGCTAAGAAGAGCTCTGCTGAGCTCACGCCACTTTTTAGAGCTGTACAGCTTATAATAAGCACGTGTATGCAGAATGAACTTATCTTGGTTGCTTTTTATTTTACCTTTGGTCCATCTCAGAAGTCTGGAAACAGGAAGACCAAAAGAAGAATAAAATAAGATATTCTGGAAAAAAAAATAAAAATCACAGCAAGGTAGAATAAAGAATCTGGGACTGTCAACCAAGGCCTATTCTTAGGAATTCAGTATGCCAGCCCAACTCCTAGGCATGCTCAGACAAGATTTCTATAACCAAAAAAAAAATTCCCAATATTTACCTAAACACAGCATTCAGATGCTACAAGAGATTCAAACTCACATCACTACTACATCATGGCCTTTTTCCTGCAGAAGTGTATTAAACGTCATTCTTTTACAAATTACACTGCATTCCTATATAGCGAAATACAAAGGCAGGAAAGGTCAAAATTAAAAATACATATATTGAAATGTGTGGTGTTTTGTTCAGTTGGTAGTAGGTAATTTCACAGATGTTTCGTTTTTCTTTTGTTGTATGTTTCTCTCAAAATCAGTACCAGGGAAAATGAGAATTAACAAGCATCTGTACAGTGGGAGGATGACCACAGTGATTTCAAAATCATGCTCTCATTACTGCTAAAAATATAGTTTGTTATTCCAAGAAGGGATGTAACACCTCTGTAATTAGGGACTGCTCTGGCCTCAGGGGAATCCTAATAAAGCAAATTTCATACATTGATGTGCTTCCCATTGCTTCATTTCTTTGTTCTATCACACTGTTGTTAATAACACCCTGCAGCAAAAAATGTTCATGAAGCCAAGAGCTGTCCAGATAAGAGAAAAGGTCACGATCCCCCTAGTGCACGTTCATCAGTGAATGGACACCAATCTGAAAATAAGAGGATGCCTGTCAATATGGAATGGAAGGCAGCAGCATAACATCAAATTAAAGCCAACGAATGCTCATACAGTTGTACTGGGCTCCAACCTTAACCAAAAATCAATAGTCAACAAAGTATTACAATATGAAGTGACTGAATCACTGGGGAAGGAGGTAACAGAGGGAGGAAGTGCTTGAAAGCTTTGCAAACATTATTATACTTATATATACCTATGCACACAGATGATGGAGATGATGCTCTTTTGCCTCTAAATTTTAGCAGGAAGCAGAGCCTTAGCTACCAAGTGTGGGAAATACAGTACAAGATTCCACCATGCCCATATTGTTGATGGAGGATGCAGCAGATACCCCATCTCTTATGCAAGGTCCAGAAACCAATAAAACGTATTACACACAGCCTTCATGTTTGATTGCAGACCCAAATACTAAGGGTGACTGCTGACCATAATTCATGTATCTTTTATGTCAAATCCTTTGAATAATTACAGTAGCAGTAAAAATTTCACAGAACAAGCGATGTCAGATGGCATTATGGGAAGCAGGGATTTTTTGCCAAGAAAGGGGTACAATGAAAATAGCAGTTTGTCTTTGATCTTTTCTGTCAGGATATGTTTGTGGGGAAAAACACCATGCAATTACTTTACAGGTAAGGCACCACTGATATTCCAAAGAGTTTGCCTTAAAAACCTCTACATTTATCAGCAAATTTGTAAACAACAGTAAAATTGTAAATTTCTATCCCCAAGTCTAACACTTGGCTAAGGAATTTTGTGCTTTCGTTTTAGGCCACTGATAGCTTATGCCAAAACCACTCACAAGCAGTTAGGAAACTCACAAAAACATCAGTCGAAATGGCTCAGGTCCCAGGGATACGGGGAATCACTCCATCCCTAACTACAGACAATGCTCACATTTAAAAATTTTCATTTTCCCCCATTGTTTTCAAACAGGAAGAATTCCAAACAAGAAAATGGATAAAAAAAATAAAAACATATAGCTATCCATACAGCAGGCTTGTCTGATAACTGTTTTTTCCCTGAGCAGCTGAGAAAACAAAGAAAACCAGGAAATTTCCTATTTATATATTATTTTCTGGTGAAACAAATAATGTTAGCAGTGAGATGGCCCTTCTGGTTTGGTGCTCTTCATTTTGCCCCACTGAAGGTACAAGATTAATTTTGCTGCCCAAAGGCCACCCTGCACATAATTAGGCCTGATGTTGGAAAATGACCTTAATTTTCTCCATCAGTTTTGTACCCAGAGTAACTACAGGAGCACTTTATAGCCTTTAGACATCTGATGACCAGATTAAACATGCAAATCAGATCATTGGACACCTAAGCATGATTAAATTAATCATCCCATACTGGAATCTATAAACCTGCACAAATAATTAATTTTAAAGTTTGCCATTAGTTCTAAAGATAAAATGCTTCAAAGATCATTTTGGGGCTTTTCTAAAATTCCCACAATGTATGCTTATAGCTTATCAGAGAAGCAGGGAAACCAAGAGTTTTTCAAGATGAGTTGCTGAAAAAAACCTAAAGGCATTAATTGTGATAGGGTCCAGTTGTTCTAGGCACTGCACAAACCATGCAATGATCACCTAGATCAGATTGTGAACTAAAAAGACAGACCTAGGCAAATAAAAGACAGAATAAAGGAAGACTGCAAGGGAGACATCCCCAAAAGGGGAGACAGGATGCAAAACAGATCAGATTGCAATGAATTGTGTTATTGCAGTTGTTTCTTTCCCTCCCCTTCAAAAATGCCTTGTATTAGGTATTTTATCAAGGCAAAAATTAAATCATAATGCTTATTCATCTGTTTAATTGCAAGACATAATAAAGAAAATGGGAGAAGTCAGTCTTATTTCCAGAAGAGCAAGTGAACCTACGTTTGGATATGAACTTTGTTATCTGACGTCCACATTTTCTTGATGCATTATATGAGAACTATGTTTAGCCTTTTCTTATTACCCAAGCCATAAATTTACAGGACAATTATAGTCTACAACCTACAATGCAGGGTCAGTTCCAGTAACCCAGAGACTCGTCAACCAATTTTTTGTTTGGTTTGTTTCTTCCAGGAACCTTAGGCTTCTTATTTTCAGGGCAAACCCTACCTGGAGCATGTGGTGTCTCAACAGTTGCATCATAAGCAAATCTGCAGGTTTATTACCTTGTTAACTAGGGTCATTGCCCACTAATAATTTAGCCAATAATAGGATATTTTTTAATCAGCCAGTCATTGCATTTATTATTTCATTTGGCTGAAAGTGTAATAAACACTATGAAATACTTTAATTTATGCTACTTCTACCCATCATAAAAACATTTAACCTGGCCCTAAATTTTCTTTAATGGTAGCTTTCATTTCTATTATTTTAGATCTTTTAAGACTTTATAATACATGTCCTGGTAGGTAGACTTCACTGTCATTTAGTGCATTAGCCTTGCTAGCCAAATCCACTCCTGAAAAGTGTGTTTTATTCTCTTGCTAGCAAGGATTATAGGAGAGAACTATCCTGTTATTTGATGCAATTGCTACAGTTTATGTCACTGTATTAGTGCGGGATACACTTTGCCTACAAAGGATGCTGTGGACCAAACAGACCTTTCTGAAATCAGTTCAGTAGTCCAGAAATTGCTATAGGTTTGCAACCATGGGAACTATTCAGAGGCCTGGTTCCACTCCTGGTGCTGTCACCCCAGAGAGGGTGGCGGCACTTGTCGGGTTGATTATAAGGCATATGATCCTCAAGAACTTCCAGGAAAGACCTTGTGGTCTTCTTAACTGAAAGCTTCAGGAACTCTGTCCTGAAAAGAGAAACTCATTGTTGATTTTTGCTATTTTCATTCTGCTGTTAGAGGAGAAGCCTGTGTAAACCTGTTAAAGATGACCAGCGAAAGGGAAGAAGGAGCTGATTGTATTGTGCCACATTAATGAAACATATTGCAACAAATGCTTAGAAGTGAGGAAGATGCTGTTGCACTTTCCAAATGAAGCAAACCTCTAAAAATGGACACAAACAGGAGAAATAAATGCCAGGATTGACTCTAGGTTTCCTTGAATATAACAACCACACAATAATGTATGCAGGATATAATGCCAGCAGCTCATCCTGACCAGCAGAGGTAAGCAGAAAACCAGAGTAATGTTCCTTTCATGAGGGAGAAGTATTAACCATGAAGACGTTTTTCCACACCAGCAGGACTGAATGCATTAGGATTAAGAGCAGAGATGGGCAAAGCAAATCCTGAGAGGTAAGGAGCTTGTCAGCATGATATTGATGTCACAAGTCACGCTGATGCCCAGGTAGTAATAGGGCTATTTTTTGTAGCTGTTATTTTTATTAAAGTAGCTAAGATTAGGTTCTCTTTGTGTTAAGCCTTTAAGAAAGGGAAAGTCTAACCCCCAAAGAGAATGCACTCATCAATAATAAGACAAGCAAAAGCTGGGAACAAGGCACCATTATTATTCCCATTTTATAGCTGGAGAACTGAGACACAGAGATTAAATGACTTGTCACAAAAAAATATAAAACAATTCTTTGGCAGAGTTGTGACACGGAGCCACATCTCCTGATTCTACAGCTTATGCTTCAACCACAAGTTCAGCCCTCATCTCTATTACCATAGAAATGGTAATGTCATATAAATGGTAATAGTAAGTAAATAACATACCCACCTAGAAATCTCAAACCACTTAAATACTAATTGAGCCTCATGACAACTTTGGAAGAACAGTAAGCATCCTCTTAGGTGTTCTCATGATCTAAACAGGCAGGCTCTGCCTTCCCTTGTTCCAATAATGCACATCATACCAAGGATGCAAAATTGTCATCTTGCCATTGAAAGCATCATCCTAATTCACACTGAGGAAAACAAAAGAAACAGTGTGACGCATGAATAAATGTCTGCAAAACTGTTAAGTACTCTGTCACTTTTACCAGGTTAGGAGGCTGCTTGTGGAGTATAGCCATGATCTATATCTTGACTCTGATTCCTGCTAGCAACAGAGAAATACTGCAAAAGATTGCCTAAAATAGCAGCTGCAGCAGGAAAAGGATGACAAAGCACAGGGACCTTTAGAACTCTGGGTCTTGAAGTCCCTGATATCTCAAGGCAACAGGCCCCTACTGTGCCCACAGCAATGGGGAGTATTGCAAGGCTGGACATTGCTAGGGGCTGTAACTTCAACCTCAGCCTCCCAAGGCAGATGCTGCAATTTTGTCTCAAGCAGAATTTTTTTCCTTAGGCTAGGGTAGGTTTCTTCTAACTAAAATTACACCCTAATTTATGGATTTATTTGTCTGAGCAATGCAGGGTTAATTTCCTCTGTGAGGAAAAGTGGAATTTCCTTTATTAGCAGTCTCTTAATGTAGAGTTACATCTGTGGCAACGACCAACACCACAGGGCTGTGTTTTAAGTCTTCCTCCTAATTTAACATATCAGAGCATATATTTTAAAAGAGACTCCTCAGCTTGCCGCAGGCATCAATATGCTGCAAATTAGAGGCAAAAGTCTAGGTGCAACCCCCATGGCTTTGTTTCTCCTTCCAAATGGTCAATTCAACAAGACAGGGAAGACAACATTGCATGTGTTTAGCCTGGTGCTACTCTACCAGTGGTTTATGTTGCTGAAAAGCATCTGGTAGCAACAGATAAGTAGTAGCTGCAGAAATTAAGGGAAACTCACTCCGTATCTGAAGTATTAGATCCTTTATGGATCCTTTGTTTCCTCCATCCTTTTCCAGCTGGAGGGGAGGTGCTATGTCCTGTGAGGCAGGATTCCATATCAAAGTAGAAGCTAAAACTTTTTCTCTTTCTGTGTACACTTTACTTTTGTCAAGCAGGGCCTCGGGCAGAAGACAAAGTCTGTCACTAAGTGACAGACTGTTGCTCTGAAGAGCAGAGCAGGTTGAGATGAATCCAAAAGGGTTCATTTCTCTAAATGCTATGGGAAGCCCTCCAGACTCCAGGGATATTCAAGAACATTTAGAAGCCCCATATTCCTCAGGGCACAGTGAGAGTAACAGCAGGATCTGCAGGGGCAGACTACAGTGAACCATGGGTACAGTTTCAACAGGAGCTAAGCTATAGATCCTCTTGGGGTGGCCTGATGATCTACAGCAGCTAGGTTCTCCATGGGCTGATATTGGTAGAGTCTGCGAAATCAGAGCTGCAGAAATAATTGTTATTCAGCAGCTGGGTTGTTGAGTACCAGAAGAGTGATTACAATGCAGTGTTGTAGCTAGAGACTGGTGGAAACTGCTATGAACTAAAGACCGTTCTGTACACAAACAAGATAAACGTGTACAAATGGTCCATGTATAACATGCCATAACAGGCCAACAATGCAGATCACAGTAAAAGTTACATAAAAATTCAAAAATTGAATAGAAGGTTCTATAATTGTACTAGCCACTCCAATGCTCTGAGAAAAAACTTAATTGTCTTAATATTAACGGAGCAACTGAGAGTCTTCTCCAACAAAACTGGCATTTATATTTCTGCCCACAAGAGAAAAATTGAACCTTTTTTTTCTGATTCAAAACAGATCATTACTTCTGGAGATGTTAAACGCACAGAAAAAAACTCAGTGAAATTTGATATTAAAACTAATTTATGAGCCCTTAAAATACTAATTCTGACAAGTAGTACAGTGAGACACATACTGTCATAATTACCCAAACTATATGCTGCGTGAAGAGTTGTCACATGCTGCCTTCCTCTGTGTGTTACTCAGACCTAGACTGTCACCATCTGTGCATTGTGAAGACAGCAAGAACTCATTTCACAAACAGTATCAGTGGAAAGCACTGTACCACATAAGCACAGTGTTCTACATAACAACGTAGCTCGATAATAAGCTTAGCATGTTTAAGCATAATTGGTTGGAGAAATCAATCCTCTTCTCTGGTGTAATTGCTGTTCGTGCAAGTGAGAAATAGGACCAAACCCAAGAGAGCTCTGTGAGGTGGTTCTCTTTGCTGCAGGTTCATATTTTGGCACAAGGACTAAGAAATGTACTGAGAAATCAAGTAAGGATGGTAAGAAATGTTTCTTCACCTATTTCTGGGCAGACCATAAACAGTAATTGCAGTGAAAGGTGATTTCTCCCATCGTGCCTTGTGCTTTATTGAGTTCACTCAAGATGTAATTGGAAAACAAATACAGCAACACCATCATCAGGACAGACACAAGTGCTTGTCTTGGGAACGAGCTGTTGTATAATGTGATAGGTCTTATTTCCACTGACATTCTTTATTCTTATCTAATAAAATACACTGCCACAGCCTCTGCAATCCTATAGTAATAATTAAAGCTCATACATATATATTGGTGCTCCATATAGATTCAAAGGGATATTTTAATAACTATTAAATGTTAAGAATTGGCCTATGTCCGGAAAATAGAATCCAGCTTATCATCACATTATTTTGTTAATATGACATTCTTCTCCCCACATACACTTACACAGCACGTAAGGAAGCCGTAAGTAGCAGCTGTTAAAAGTGAATCTGAGTAAATAGAAGTGTTTTTGCTAGAAATAGTGCATGGCATTACCTAGTTACACTTATTTTTAACATTTCTATTTTTACACATTTCCAGTGTATTCAGTGAAGTATCTGAGTGACTTGCAAGATTAAAGATGCACCAGTACATTTCTATGAAGTCCATAATCCATACAAAGAAAAGAAAGAAAAAGCAATTACTGGTGAGAAATGCCACACTTTGTAAAAATACCAAAGCTTAAGATACTAAATTTGATGAGATTGCACATTTGATATGACTGATTTGTTTGACGGTTTTAGTCTTAACAGGTACATAGCTGAACCTGAAAGGATAACTTCAAAATAAATGTATAGCTATTAGTTTCTGGACACCACAAAAGTCATGCTATAATAGCATTGCAGAACCAAAGAAACTAAAAATATTTCAAGAGACACAGTGACACTGCCAGTGACTGCAGCCAAGAAGCTTTTTATCTGCTTCAGATGGATTAAGATTTTAGACTTGGAAATATTTCTTGGCTCCCTCAAATACACCTTTAAGACTGTAAGCCTGTAGACACAGTGTGTAACATGCAGCTGCACAGGAATCCATTTCAATTCAGCATTATTCACAGCCAGCTATCTGCTATGACAGTGCTGTTAACTATGTTACACCCATTAGCTAACATGGGACCACAGAGATGCTTCATGTAGTGGTGTTTAAAACTACACATTGACTTTAAAAAAATATACCATGTTCTATACAGATACTGGTAACAATGCACCTCTGACTAAGGTTAATGTTGCAAAGGCTCCCTTCCACACACTCCCACCTCTCTGCTGATAATTAGAAATCTTAATATTTACTACAGGATGTACAAACATAGAACTTGTCAAGTAGCATTTAGCCCCTCTTACACTACCACAATTATTTGGTTACATTCTCCTGTCTGCTTCCTGTCTGCTAAGTGTGATGCTCTTTTTTTCTGCCTAATATCCTGTGAAGGTGCCAATTACCCTGCTGCTTATCAGCTGAAAACTATGCTTTGTGTAAAGGGAGCATCAATTATTTGTGAGCAGAGAGCAAAGCCTGTTTGAATCATAATGATAAGATGCTGGGGCTTCCAGCAAATAGAACATATCAAAAGGCAACATAAATCTAATAAAGTGTAGGTCATAAGGGATCATCTCAGAAGTCCACACTTCAATCTTTAATTGTTAAAATTATGTTACTTTTGCAGAAGGCAAGTCTGAGTGTACGTGAGTTTTCTATAGCTTAATAATGGGGAAAAAACACAGAAGAAAATATATTTTCTTCAAGCAACATTTTCTTTAAGACACAATTTCTTCCACTCAATTCATTGAATTGTTAGGTTTTCTACTTCGGTGCTGTTGTTTATGCCTTGATTCTACACTGATAACCATTTTGCAGCAAACCCTCCTTGGTCTCAGGCAGACAAACATGCTGCGAACCTGTAATCCTCTGCGGATTGCAGAGAGGCTGTAAAATGATTTTGTGGGGACACCAGTCCTTTATTTGGTATCAACATTGCCTTCACAAGCTTCCCCTCATCCCCCCCTTTCAATTTCAGGCAAGCTTTTGTACATGTGGGGATATGGGACAGAAAGATGAGGTTATTCCTTGAACTACCTCTGTAAGGTCAACCCTTTATATGCTTTTGAAACCCAATTTGAAGGGCTTGTCCCTACCTTTTCCTCAAGGATTGTGATTCACAAGGGTTACTACGAGAAACCATTATCTTATCGTAACACCTGCTCCAAGTGGTGGGACTGCAGGGTAGCTCCTGCAAACCAGCTTCTTTTCTATTACAGAACTGCTTACCTGCTGACTGACACAGTCTCATTCAAATGATGTACAAGTGTGTCCCAACCTTTTATAGGATTATCATGCTCTTCTTTCATGAGGCTAGTATCCACTCCCCACCCTGACTGGGTCAGAAATTAGGAGATGGTGTTTCTGTGGAAGATCCGACTACTCAGAGTCGCAACACATAAGGAATAAGTATCACACTGGTTTCTATACCTGTAGTAGCATGGAAGTCTTATTTTGGGAGATTATCCTGTTAGTAGGAGAGCAGCAATGCTTCTTCCTAGAAAACTGTTGAAACTTACACTATTCAGTGCAGAATATTACTTTTAGGCCACTGAAACTTAGTCAAAAAGCTTCCTGATTACTAAAAAATTCCTGCTTCCTAATGAGTGCAGAGAATAGTGTATTGGTACTGTAAGAGAAAAACAGTGGGGTGTCAGTCGCAAAGGACTTACCTAAACCACTACAGTATTAAGAAAACACATATGCACACAAGGGTCAGCCTCTAGTGGTGGTCATCATCTGGCAATAGCTGTCATAGGATGGTCAGAGGCCTGGCAGATGCAGGGCAGCAGATGAGACATTAACATGATTGAGAAAGAGAAGTAGAATGGGGCAGGTGAGGAATGACACCTTTTCCTGCCTCATCTCTGCACATCCCAGACTAGCCTACAATGTTCTGTGATCAATTATTATACCTACAGGTCTGCTTAGGGATCTAAAAAAATCCAATATTTTCAGCTGCAGTTTTCTTCCCTGCAATTGCCAGCCTCTAGCTTCCAGAAAGTGCACCCCACACACCAGTTTGCAACCCTTTGCCCCTCACAGCTAAAAACACACAGGAACTCTTTGTGCTTTGAGAAAATACTGGTGCTGACACTCATTAATCACTGGTGTTCTTCAAAGGAACTGATGGAACAGCCTCTTCCTTACATTATTTGTTCCAGTGGGTACCCACCATTTTCCATATCCAATGGTTATGAATGGGTGGGGCACACAGTTCCCTGTCAGAGCCAAGCTGACAAACTCACAGGATGAGACGCAATTTCCTAGGAGCGAACATCTGTAGAGACAGACTATTTCTGCTGCCCAGTAGACAAAAGAAGGCAGGAACTGTATTTGTGTAAGCCACAACCTTCCATCTACTGTGCCGTGAGGATAGTTCAGTCCCTTGGCTTGCAGCCTGGCTGGGACAGGGGCCTGCAAACCAATAACCTGTATCACCAGGCAACCCAGTCATAAGACAAGCTATTGAAGCCAAGGTTTCCGAGGCTGCAGTACCTAAAGTGATATTCAAGCTATTTCTGAGCCATACACAAATAGTCTGTGGGCAGCTGACTGCCTTCTCCCGGCATTTATGCAGCTTGGCCCAGGCCCAGGACTAGCAGTTATTGTTGCCGCAAGCAGGGATAGCCAAGAAAGCTAGTTAATATAAATAATAAAGATACAAATTAATATCAACTGTGAAAAACCACAATCTTATCAGAGAAACAATTTTTCAACTTACACAGTCTTATTAAATTCACAATTTCTGGGAAAGGATGAAAGATTAGACAGACCTTGCCATGACCGTGAAAGTCAGCAAATCTGAGTAAAATGGGGACTTCTAAGACATGGCCATTAAATACAAGCAGTTGAGTACACAATCGGGCAGCCTGGTAGTGTTCACGATACAACCTGACCCATACTAAATAACTTGCAAACAGACCATCAAAATTTGAACAGCCTCTCTGACCATGGGATGCATGGGCTGTTGTGTCCAGTTTGATATTCTTGTTAAAGCTGCATCTAGCTCTGTCTTTAGCTAGAAAGCAGGAAAGTAAAACCACACCACCGAGGAACAATGAAATAGAAAATCCAAATACAAACAGCACCATAATCTCCACATTTCACCTAAAATGCATGTTGATTACAATGGCTTTAGAGGAGTCAGTCTTTGGGAAGCTTAGCTTGTTTTGTTCAATCCGATATGACATTTCAGTAATCCCTTTTAGAAAAGGCAAGTTCACTTTTGCACGCAAGGATCACAATGGGCTATGGCGTTACCACACCCGTTGTGACAGCAAGGCTCCTCTCTCACCCTGTTCAGGCCTTTCTCTGCTGCTGAAGGGTGAAACTCTCTTGGTTCGGGATCTCTGGTAAAGCCATGGCAGATCTGACAGCAACCAAGGTGCTGTGCCAGAGTAAGCATTACACAACTTTACCTGGATGCACACAGGAAAATTTCTCTTGGCCTCATCCTCAGCCTCTGTAGGGACAGCATTCAAAAGGAAACAATAGGAGAGAACATTTGCACGGTGTTCCTCTGTGGACAGTATTAATTTCCCAAGGATGATGTTAATCAGAATGACAGGAATTGTCTAAACATTAACCTGCACTAATACAGTAGGGGATCATGATGCGAAGTTAAAACAACTGGATTTAGAAATATTTGAGATACCCAAAAAAAGTGGCCACACAAGATGTTGTTTTATCATCTGTCCTAGCCTATCTTCAGGTGATCCATGTAAACCCTGGAAACGTTGAAGAGTCACAAATGGAAGAATGGTGTCTTTTCGTCACAATCCTCATATTTCCCATGTAAATCCAGGCAATTTGATTTTAAACTCTATATGCTCCATCATAGATTTTGAGGATAAATTTGGCTGATTGCTGCTACAATTAGTTCCAGAGTGACAGCAAGTATTTATCAGGTTTGAAATATTCTGGTTCTGCTATTTCTGAGGGACAGCAATGAAAAGTTTCATAGAATTTTGCTTTATCTGAAAGATCTCCTGGAGGGAAAGAATATGAAAAAAAAGCAGGATTAAACATTTTCTAGCTATATCTCAGAGTATAAACCTTTCTGCCTACCTGCAATGATTGTAAATCCCTCTCACCAGGCTTACACCTTCCATTTTGCTGACAATTCTTTAAGCAGCCCTAAAGAAATATTGATATTCCTTCCACCACCAGTAAGAGTGGACATATCCTTCTTCATGTCTACTGGATGGGTTGGAAGGGGAACGCACACTCTTGGTTACATTTTACTTTTCTGTACTGTTTTCTGGAGGATGGTATCACTGGTTGGAAACAAAGACAGACACCAGGAAGTAAGGGTTACTTTTGCTGTTCACCCGAGCTGCCTTAAGATCTGTGCTCTTACTAACAACCTCTGATCATGTAGTGGAAAGGAGAGACAAGCTCTTCAAGGAATTGAGTCCAGTCACATAAATGAGACTCTCAGACTTGTTGTCTGCAGGACCCCACCTCTTCCTCTATAAAAATCTTGGGAGACCGGCCTCATAACTTAGACACTTAAGATGGGTCCTTATAAGAGCTTATGTGAAAATTCAAGTGAATTTTCACTAATGGTCCCTTTTCAGTTACAGCTGATGTTTTATATTACAGCATTCAAATGACAAAGACATACCAGGAAAAGTATTATATTAACGTGATGGCTGCTAGGTTGAAATGTAACATGAAGAAAATATCTGTACACAAGAGTCGATAAGAAGTCACTCCTATGATTGTTTACCCCAAACCTGGGGCAGCGAGCAACCTCCTTGCTGTCCTGCCAAGAAGGAGGAGAAGGTTTCAACACTCCCTGACTGCTAAGCTGGCAAAAGACACTACTTATCCTGTTTTACATCTGCAGTATTTGTCTCAGAGTAAATCTGGTGTTTCTGAAGAGGAAAGGGTCCTCATTTGCTTCCATCTGCCCAGAGATTTATTTTTCAGGAGAGACTTAGAGGTACTCCCTGCCAGTTGGCAGCCACATCAGTAGTGCTTGTTTCCAGGTGGCACTTCTGAATTCATACACTGTGGTTTCTGGAGATTATAGGCAATTTGGGGTCCCAGATGTGCTGTATATGCAAGATGATCATCAAGGAAAACCCAACTGAAACACAATGGATCAACTTAAGTTATCAGAAGTGCAGAGGAAATCACAACTAGCATTATTACTGCTGAAATAAGGGCTTGGGCAGAATTCAGCTAAAAGATAGATCAAGATGTGTCCATAGGTTTTTGTTTCATCTGCACCGATTTCTTCACCTCAGGCATTTTATATGGTGTTTTAAAAATACAAAGGAAAACCACTTCATAAAATGACACTGCCTAGCTTACACTGCCTGGCACTTTTGTTATGGCTGTTTCCTCTCTAATGAAGTTGGCAATTAAAGCAGATTTATAAAGAAATATATAACAAGTATGGATGCTTCAAAATACAATTCATATCTGTCCCATTACTGCAGGTGCAAGTCTTCAGTATAGTGTTTCATAGTGCTAATATCTACATCTTAAGTATTAAATATTTTCACCAGACTAAAAGTGCCAAGTTTTGCTTATGCTTAGGAACTCAAAAGTAGATCAACATTTTACGTCTGGCTTGGGAAAACTTATTTCCCTGAGGTACTCTTCTTTCTCATGAATCCTGGTGACCCTAAGCTAATCACTACTTATAGTAAGAGCAGTATATTTGGCTAACCATTGAAAATAGAAACTTTAAACTTTATGGAGTTTGCAGACAGTCCCTGGAGTGTTGCAGGACACTAAGGTTGAATGCCAAAGAGGAATTTTTTTATCTCTCCTTTTTCCCTTCTTCCACTCTGAAACAATCATCAATTACCCTTATCCACTAGCACCATCTCATCTAAGTTCATTTTCAAGATGAAGTTTCCTCGTTGGATGGTGGCTGTCCAATCCTCTTTCTGTCCATCATGGACTGCTTTAGCGCTGTCCCCAGATTGACAGCCTGAGAGCGAATCAATAATAATTATCAGACTGCAACCACAGCGAGCTGTGTAATTCTGTGATGGGATAGCACTGAACAAACAGCCCCACATCTACTGCCACAGCTTTAAATATGCGGTCCAGGGCTGTCCATTTAACTACTCTGATCATGTGGGTTAGTAGTAAGCTGTTAGCCTTTTCTCCATTCTAACATAAAACCTTTTAAAATCGCAGGCTGCTGTAGTGTGATCATGCCATCTCATGACTTTTGTTATGTAAAAACTATTTGCCAGCAGACTTCAAATAGGCCCATGAAATAGAACAATCCATGACTGAAGGCAAATAAGCTGTTTTCCTGGATGTGAGCACATACACTGTACTACATGAGAAATGATATACATTTTGCATACTGCATGAATGAAAAACCTCTGAGGGCATTTCCAGGTGGCCACAATGTTCCTGGCTCAGCTGGGATCATCTTAGACTGCAGTCATCTTAGTCTCGCTGTATGTATATATACATACCAGACATCCAACTGCCCTGGCAGTAAAGCAGCTGGACTAATGGAGAAACAGGCTCATTTTCCTGTGGAGAACATCCTAGTGATCTACAATGTAAGGAAAAGCATATGCACATTGTGCCATATACTTTTGGAAAAAAAAAGACACTAGTACATATCCAGACAAATTAGTAACAAAATGATTTCCAAGTCACTTTTGAGTCTTAAGAGCAAAACTAATGTTCTGGAAGCACTACAAGATATGAAACTCAACTGTAGAGAAAGAAACAATGTGAAAAAGGTACTGGTCTAAAATTAATAGTTTTCACAAGATCCAGAGGTTTAACAGAAGTATAAAGTAGCATGAGACGGGAAAGAATGGCTTTTATATAACCATCATATGGAGCAGAGATTGGTAGGTTTTTAGAATGAAACCCAGAAACTGAAGATAGAATAATTGAAAGGATACAAAAAATAAATACTGTAAGATGCACCATCTTTTAACCAACTGTAAGAAATGTGAAATTAAGACTCTTAGCAGATAAGACTAATTTCCTGATACGAAGAGCAGAAAAATCTTAATACAGATACATCAAAAAATGCTCTGCCGTACTGTTACTAAAATGGGATGAGAGCTTTTTGACACCATAGATTTACCATGGCATTTATAGAAATACACAAAAGAATTGTGAGCTGACTTTATACTGCATTTCTTCAGGTTCACTTCAGTATAATTCCAGATGTTTCTTGCAGTCTCAAGAACAAACCAAGCCAAGGCATCATGACTTGACAGACCAGTATGAGGACATCTGAAAGGACCAAGTGCTAAGACCAATCAATCTGTATTATTGACCCCACAAATATTAACACATTGCTGGTTAGAACTGGAGAGCTACTAAAACATCTGACAGGAAACAAAATGACTTCTAAAACACATGCACTTCAGAAATATATTGGATGTTAAATGGAGATACTTCATCATGAAAGAAGAAATTCAATAAATCTTAACCAACAACTTGTCTCCTCAGAATTAGGAGACTTTGAGTGTTTAGGATGTGGACACTGGATGTTGGTGGAAAGAGAAGTTAACAAATGCAAACCAACAATAAACAGGAAAAGAGGACTTCTCAGAGAAACTTAAGAAGCAACTTAAACATAGCAGTGCAATTCATATCAACAGCACAAGACAGACCAATGGAGGTGGTATCATTAGATGACAGGTGTTAGAAGGTTTTTGCAGACTATACTAGAAAATGATTTGACACTCTCATCAGTATATTCTTGATCCAGCATGTATTAAAATGCATGCTAAAGCTCCACATACATTCATTCTTACAAGACCAGGGGTACAGTGGTACAAACTAGGAACAATATTTTACAAATGGATCAAGAAAAATTACTTTGAGTATAAAGGGACAAGTGACAACAAACAAATCTGTAATTTAAGTATTTATGATAATTATTATGAATTTATCAAATGTATTATGAAGAGCTCCAGGACTTGAGAGTCAATAGATAGTTTAACAGAAATAAAACAAAATTCAAACTGTAGAATTCAAACTGTAGTTCAAATCCTCTTGTTGTATTTCTGCCTTTATGCCTTGCTGAAATTCCCTGTTTCCATGACCAAGTAAGAAGCTGGCTGAATTATTGTCTGGTTAGCAATCAGAATAAAAACAAAGGCTGAGAAAAAGCTTAGTGCTTCACAAGGACACAAGGACAGTGAAAAAATGGCCTAGTCAGTCATAGAGCTGAAGGTCAGGATGCAGTCTTGAGTGTTATCTACCACTGCTAGATATTGGAAATCCTTATAAAGAGTCAGAAAGGTGTTGCATATTATGTGAGAGGTTTAACAGCCATAAAGCTATTATTGCAGAAGCAATTTCTGAAAGCCTAGAAAATCTAACTCTTTAGTTCCAAACACAAAACAAGCCTATGCATATTGTTGAATTCATACTGGAAGATCCCCATATTCTACCTTCTCTTTCATGCTTGGGTTTGGTTTTGGGTTTTTTTTTAGTAATTATTTTGCAGAGAAGTGCTTACTGCCTTCAAACATACATAGCTGCTTACTTTCTACTGGCAAGGAAGAAATTAAATGAAACAAGCCAGAGGCAGGATATTAATGCAGAGTGCATTAAAAGAAAAAAAATGATGGTATGAACAGGGTAGTGACTGATTTATAAAATCAATCACATACTTTTGGCTTGATGTCATGTTATAAAAAGAAAAATAACCCTGTTTACATGAACAGGATGATGGATCACTGTTTTCTTACTTTTTAAGATACACAATTTTATTTCCTTTTTTCTTTCATATTATTTGTAGGCAGTAACATAGTATTTTTATAATATAAATCTAATTGTATTGTCATTTAACAAGTTTCTGTAGTTAAAAGGTCTATTAGCAGCAATTCTGAAACAAACTTTCAGGCATTTCTAAGTAATCATAAAAATTCAATATTGGATAAAACTTGACTTTTATGAAGTTTTATCAAAGAAGCAAATATCATAAACTTGGACATAATGTCTGTAGATAACATTGTATTGCACTAAATTTCAAGGCAAGCATTTGGACCTGGGTTATTCTGTAGCAGTTTTTTTCTTTTTCACATGCTTGGAAACAAATAGGCAAATTTTCAACTAATTTAAAATGTGACTGGTCAGAGTGCAGCTGTTAATTAAAATTTTGCAAAAGTTTATTACTAGTGTAAAAGAGGGTTCTTTTTATACTTTGCCAGCTTTGATAATTGCAAGATAACACCCATTATTGATATTTCAAATCAACATTTTGAGCCATATTATACTTTGAAAGTCAATAAATCTGTACAAATTGTCATAACTAACACCTTTACTTCCAAACACATCTATTTCCTGGGATAGGTACAAAAGGGAAATTAGAGCAGGAGCTACAGAAAAGTACTGCGAAAAATAATGGCCTTGGAAATTTCATCAAGACCATGGGTTGTCCATTCAAAAAGAGTCTCTTGTTAGAGTTTTATGGGGCCTGCCATGTTACTGCCATAATTAATATCTTGTTCTAAAACAATATTCTAAAAACATTCTAAAATTATTTCACAAAATCTGGGAGAAGACGTTGACAGGGTTTTTTTTGTTTTTTTTTGTTTCAAAGATGATCAAGATTTAGCAAAGTAAGTGGTATAATATTTTAACTAAGATTATTATTTACATAGTGTCATCTTCACAGAAATTTTTCGCCATCTATTAACTGCTGTGAATCAACAACTACTATATCGATGTACTTGAACTTCTTGATAAATATTTGGAAAGAAGTCTTAGTTATGTTCCAGAATCACACACAATTCATTCAGGTGTAAAGACAACAAAGGATTGTTTCCTAGTCATGAAGAATATAAAAACTTAATTAAATTCTTGCCAGTGGTGAAAACACTCTTTTCAAATTAAAGATCATTGACTGCCAGCCTATACTTCCACAGTTAAAATTAGAGTATATTAAAATAAGTCAATCAAAGTAAGCACACAAATACAATCAAAGTTAACTGATAAAAAGTCCACTGATCAAACACATTCAAAATGTTGTTTAACAAAATAAAGAAGAAACATCGCCACTTACAGAAAACCTGTATGTTGCCATTTAGGACACATGAGCTTCTGTTAATAGAGCATATGTACTTTTTTTATAGCTATTTTTGCCTTTGAAAGGTAGCTTTATGCTATATCTGTAGAAAAATGATTATGGATCTTATCACCCAGACTTCTTAATTATTCAGTTTCCTTTAATTCTAAACTTTCAGAGCATAAAATTTGCCTCCATAACATTACCTTCCTCCCTGTTGCTGATAATGCCGTGTTATTCAATGAAAATTATTCTCCTTTTCTATTAGAAATATTCTTTACTTATACGGTTCTTAGAATTATATTTGTATATTGCCAATTTAAGTGTTAGCAAAAAAGAAGAGGATAGGAGGCAAACCCCAAGTCTAAGAAGAAGATAAGCATTAATTGTCAGCAAAACTAATTTTGTTTGAATACTGCAGATTCCTGGCAGTCTCAGCTCAGATGGCAGAGATGCAGCTAAGGAAACATGAATATAATTTACAACTTCCACCTGAGATAAACAAGCTTTGAGAATCTAAACAACTCCAGCAGGTTCCTTTTGATAGCATTGACCATGACTTCTGTGGTCAGCATGAAGCATTTGATAAGGTGGTTTCAAAAGGTTTTCTTTGTCTCAGGCAGATCTAAATGGATACTGATCCTCAATTACTTCCAGTGAGATATGGAGTCATCAGTCACATAGAAACTCTACATTCATCAGTCCATGAACTATGAATTTCGAAAGTCTATGCTCAAACTCGTCTATTCTTCTAATCTAGGAATCTGAAGTCAGA
This sequence comes from Aegotheles bennettii, assembly GCA_013398125.1. Classification (NCBI taxonomy): domain Eukaryota; kingdom Metazoa; phylum Chordata; class Aves; order Caprimulgiformes; family Aegothelidae; genus Aegotheles; species Aegotheles bennettii. Next base: position 64,066 of record VZRW01011833.1, on the reverse strand, counting down.
TATTGTCATGGAACTTCCCTAAATACTTGTACTACCTATATACTATTTTCCTTTCCTATTTCTGGGAATGATTTACTCCTGGAATAACCTCTGAGGAAAGAACAGCTTTGTCATTTCATGTAATCAAGCACCATCCTGAAGGGCAAGTGCAGCTTCGGTTGCATTCTTGCAGATTTCGTTTGCAAAGAAACAGTCTTTATATAGCTACACCTAAATGTGGCAGCATTGTGTGAGAATTACTCCTCATGATAGCAGTAGCTAATTTTTCATGGTAAGTATTTCATGATGCTGCTTAGGACTCAATAAAATTGCAAATCATCTTTTTAAAAAACAAATCAGGGAAACAGCTTAGATTTAACCTAAACTAGTATCTCCCACCAAGAAGCAAGTTGGAAAATCTTACTCAAAAATGCAGAAGCTGCTTAGAACTTTCAGGTTGAAGCAGCAGCACAAGATCTGCTGCAAACACCATTGTCTCTTTGAAAACATGATCTTTTATATATTGTTTCATTTGTTGACTTGTCTGAATTTTACAAACTCATACCAACTGACAAAGAGAAAAAGAAGAGAAAAAGCTAGATGAAATTGTTTAGATAGAAAGAAATCCATTTCAGTGTAATTCCCCTGGTAGCATTAATTTGGTAAAAGCCCTGGTACATGACCCAATCCTAACCTTATATTGAGCAGTCAAAGATAGCAAAAAAATTCATTGTCAATTCCAAGCTGCAATTGCACTTGTTTGCCACCAACAAAGGCACCATATATCACATGCGCAAAGTAACTAATAAGTGCCTGATTGAAGTTTTGACTTCTATTAGTCTAGCCAAGGCCAGAGTAATTTTCTGGGTTTGAATGTCCAGGGTTTAGTTGGATTCCCCTGAGGATGAGCAGGAAATACCACTAGACAAAAGATGCTCTGTGCTTGAACTGCCTCTTCTGCATTCAGTGTCATTGCACTGCTCCAGCTGCTCTAACCTATCTACTAATGTTTTTGTATATCAGTCCTGGCTCCGAATAAAGACAAGGACATTATTCTTAAATGGCATATGAAAGTGTGATAATCAAGACACTGCATTCAGTTCTAGCTTATTTTTATGAGGATTTTGATAGTACCACTTCTCCAGATCACAATCTTTTGTTCAGATGCCATAGTAATACTTAGAGTGTAATTTGCAAACAGGCAGATGAGAACAGTTAGCATCTGTGATTCTACATTTTTAATGTATTTGGGAATTATAACCTCACTAACGCATAGTGACTGACAATTCTACAAACCTTATGCTGACCAGTGAATGCACAAACCACCCACCTGATTCAAGGTCTGTGTAACAAGCATTTGACTTCAAAGGGATTTGAATCAGAGTTTCCAGGTTTACTAAGATAACTATGAATTGCCTGCACTACACTGGTATTGAAAAGTCAAGTCATTTTCAGCCAACCTTCTCTCTCCTTATACCTTGCAGGGTTTATGCTGTATTGCAGGTTATTACTTGTTTTTATTAAATTCATTTTGAAGCCCAGAGGCTAAATCCTAAAGTCCTTGCCCAGCCTTTTCCTTCTGCCCCTAGACAAACATCCCCACTGCCTGCAAAGGGAGCCTGAGATCAGCGGAAGTAGAAATAATCCAATCAGCTTAAATTTAACATCACCTTTTTGTTAACTGGTTTATCATGCAGTATCTTTATTCACTGGATAAATATACTTTATCTTAGTGGTATCCTGTATGAGCATTAACAAGGAGGGAAAGGATTATACACAGAACTTTTTCACTTGTTCCGTAAATTTCATCGTGAATCGCTTCCACCAGAGGAGATTTTATTGAAGCTATTACTTACCTGGTCGTTCACTCAGTGCAGACATATAAGATCTTCAAAGTTTACAAGGTGCTAAACAAAACTGAAACCAACCAGATTAACTGGGGTAGATTTCAGGGTATTATTATATGCAATAATGCCATCTACATAGTAGGAGTCCTGACTGTTCAGAACAGAAGACAGTGTTTTATGTTTAGGGGGTCAGGTAAAAAAAAATTGCCCTTCCTTCCTGGGATCAAAATTGAAAAGGAATCATTTATTAAGATTTGAATTCCTGGATTAAACAGTAATTTCTCGAAACCTGTTTGAAATCATTGTTATTAAGCTATTAACACATGCAGTCCTCCACTTAGAGCAGGACTCCAGTTGTAGGGAGTGCTGGATAAAAAGCTGTTGTCAGTCCCACACAGCCACTGTTAGAACCAAATGAGCCAGGACCACCACATTCTCCACAATCAATTTGAAATTATTTCCATTATTAAACTCCTTGCCATTCTCAAGTACTTTAAAACCATCTCCTTCTCATCCACCATAGCTTTGTGTCCACTTCATCAGTAGTTCCCTGCATCTGAGTATGTGAAAAATCTGAGGATTTAAAAGGCAGGAAACGTGCACGTAATATACAACAGATAGTTCTGCATTTTCTCACCACTGTGGGTGATGCAAAGCAATTCTGTCACCTGTTGCACAGCACACAGAAAGTCCCCGCAGTGCAAAGGGCTGCATGGGGATTTCACAGGCTTTTTTTGTCATAAGGAGACCATTCTCCTTATGTGGACCAAGGAAAGTGAGGGACTTGTGCAGCATTTTTTACATAATCTCTTCCGCACATTGCTCAGGAGGCTGTACTAACAGACCCAGAGCTGCTGTATGCTACCACGTTCAGTGTAAGGAGACAAGCTACTATTCTCAGTTGATGATTTCTCTTGCAAATAGTTGTTAATGACACTGAGGGAGGCTGATTTCCATTGGAGGTATTTTCTCTTATGCTGAGCACAGTGACCATTTAACAAGACACAAAACTAAGGTAAGGAAATTGGCACAAGTCTGCTTCAGCTGCAACAACACTTGGCTGCCACATTTACTCAAAAATGCACCCAACAAACAAAAACATCAACCTTTCCACCTTTTAAAGAGACATTTTTAGACATCCGAATCTAAAAAAAGCTGTTCCCGTTGCCTACTATAAATTTGCTCCTGGGTATAAGCGAAAGATAGGACCCTTCATGTTTACAGTTCATGCTAAATGGAGGGGGAATGAGGGAAGTTATTGCATAAAACTTCCCCCCCACCTGCTGCATTTATATCCAAGTAGTAACAAGAGAATGGACACACTAACTCAATTCCCTACATGTTTTTGATGAATGCAAATACCTTCAGGGAAAATCAGAACATTTTAATAGACAAATCCCTTTCAGTCCAGTGTAGTTGCTATAGAAGTTCATCACTTGCATGTCTATCACAGCGTTGGAAAGTTTTTTAAAGAAGCAATAATAAGTGAAACTATGAATAAAATTGGTTAAAATTGAACCTTGTCAATCAGCTGACAGAACAGAAACATGCCAGTTAATTTCCACAAGCCTTCAGGCTTGTATTTATTACTTGATTTCTAATCAAAATTATATACAGAACAGGAAAAAGTGCAATTACTGTCCTGTTGTAATACAAAACAAGTCCAAAAAGCTATGGATAGTTGCAGCTGAACATTTATAAACTAATATACTTACTTACTGCCAAGACTAATACACTTTATTTGATTTCTGACTGCAAAAACCCAATGATATATGTTAACCTGGATATTTGATTTTCAGCAAGGATACCTAAGTACTATTTAATATTGACAGTTACAGATAGCTTAGCATTTAACTGGAGTCTCCCTTGACCTCAATTACCACATTAAAATATTGTTAACAAATTTAGAGTCAAATTGGCATTTATTATACAAGATTAGGTTCACTCTGAGTAATTTACATATCGTCACCAGGACTGCCAACTGCTTACACCTTCATGTAGCTTGGCGAAAGCAGCCGAGGTTAATATTAACAGGCCAGACAAATAATGAAGTTTTATGCCCATGGCAAACTGGAATTTTCCCTGGACAAGGATTTCAACCCAGAAAAGTTATCCTACACCCTGTCTACATCTCTATATTGCAATTTAAAGAACTCCTATATACATAGAGGAAAGTTTCCATAGCTTTTGACTCATGTGAACAATTTTTCCTTAGTTTGAAATGATGTATGTAACACACTACACCTGATGCTTTTGTGGCAGTGATTGCTTTATGTATTTCAATATCAGTATTTCAACAACATCAGTATTGCAGATAACAAGTCTGTTTTCCATATTTTTGCATGCTTATATGTTCATGGTGACACGTGAAAGATGAGAATGAAAATGTGGGCATGTTTACTCATGCCTGAAATACATGAAATAAAATACATATGCATATGTTTCACTTGTTCCTCTTAGATTAGCAGGTTCTCCAGTATTTTAGAATTAATGACTCTCTCCTGTTTCAACCTATTATTGTGCCCTTTAAATTTTAGTCATAAGGGAATAAGTCACACAACATTAGTAATCTAACTTTGATCAGTCTTCAGAGTCCCATGAGGAAAAGTTATGAAGCCTCTGATCAGTTTACAGTCAATGCCTACTCAGACAAAATGCCCAATGATTTCAGTAAAATTTTATAAGGACTCCAGGATTTGTCCTACTCTTATCAAGCAATGCAGAAGCGGAATCAGAGTACTTCCAGTTTGCCTCAATCTAAAAGGGTATTTAGTGCATTAGGGTAGATCTCATAAGAAATGCTTTCTTAAAGGCAGATTCTGCAGTGGAGGAGACTTCCAAGGTGTGTAATCCCTTTAGCAGAAACATCAATTTATCTCAGCATGCTGTAAAAACCATAATAGCAAACAAAACTACAAATCCAGAGATAAGTTTTTGCCTGATATTCAATCTTAAGTGCTTTCTGAGACCTGCAGACACTGACATTCCATGTAATTCTTTGGTTGCTTCTAAAAAATTACTTAGCTTAGTTTCATTGTAAATCTTTGGAATTGCATGTAACCATACAGCTATTCCACTCAAACTGCTTATTTTATTGGTTGCATATTTGCAATGCTTTCACTCGAACTTGCCAGATTCTGCATACCTACCATTCCTTCATCTTGTTTGTATGTCTTTTTTTTTAGGGGAGGGAAGCATATTTTAGGACAAACTAAAGGGAGAAACGTTGCATGGAAGTTTATAAAGCTTCCCAAAGACCTTAATCTGCTTGAAGGTATTTTCTACATGAATCAGTCAACTCCTCTTCAAAAAGACCATCAGATTCTATCATAGAATTGCCTAAAGAAAAAATACGACACTCCTCCTACTCCTAACCAAAAGATAAAATAAGGCACTTTTCAACTCAAATGAGGTTCTGTCTGTAAAAGACACTGTAAACTTCAGTAGGATCTTTGAGTTTAGAACTGGAGTTTTATAGGAGTTTTGCTAGAACACACACGTATTGGTCAAATCCAAAATACATCTTGCACATAGAGATAGGTCAAAATAACTGTTGTTGGTTTTTAAATAAGGAAAACTAATACACTTTAAAATAGTTATTCCTATATTAGATGCTTAAAATTAGCAAGTTTACTTGAGAGATTACATGAGCGAAATTAGAAAATTATGCAGATTTATAAAAGGTGAAAAACTGTCCTTTTAATTTTAACAGCATATTCTGTTTATGAAGAATAAGAACCCTAGACAAACTCATCTCAAAGGGCTGAGTTCAAAGTTACGCTGAGGGAAGAAATCAGAAAAGATTCTAAATGGTGAAAATGGGTTTCCGTGCACAACACTGCTAATTCTTGAGCAATATTTGACTCTTTAGAAGTGCCTCAAGTCTTTCATCTCCTTTAAAAAAAGGGAATTTCAAATGCAGAATTATTGGGATTGTCCGATTAGCCTTATGACTATTTTTTGGTCGTCCCTGAGGACCAGACTGGAGAGGACCTCTCTGCAGAGACTGTTGCCTTTACATCCAAGCAGGATGTCACTGAATTAATGGCTTGCTCCAGCCAGGAATACTTGTTCTTCTCAAGCATGAGAGGCTTTGATAACTTTGGATAATATGATCTATATAGTGGCCTCTGTGCAAATACCTGCCCAAGGCACAAACCAGATATACTATTGCCTTGATTACCTACAATAAGGTGAACTGACATGCTATCCAGAATATAGCTTAACTACCTATGAAAAGGAACATTGAGAATCAAATAGCATAGTAATTGTTGTCCTGGAAATAATATATACTGACTGATCACTGGTGACTAGATTGACATGGCAAATCTAGCAAAACGTGTATCTATACACATTAAATGTACTCTGCTACTGTAACCCACTTAATAGACCTTAAAGTTAGGTTCACCTGGACTACTAGTGCATTGTCTAGCCTACTACTAGCCTCAATGGGGAGACAGTAAACGTGACTTGGCAGAAAAATTGCTTTCTATGAGCTGTAATACCAAATATGGCATATTGAGGGGATGTGCTGCTCTAAAACACCTTACTGGATAGATTCCCCACAGAAGACACAAGACCTCCCTGACACTTTCAACAGTTGGCATCTTCTCTGGTGAGCAGAGCACTGAGTGCCAGGTTCACAAGCTGCAGGTTTCTCTCCCCACAGCCTCAGGATTTGGATTCTGTACAAGTAAGCTCCCTTCAGTTTGCCATAGCACTCAAGTAAAACCAGTTTACAGCATGGTTTGCTAGTGATTAGTATTCAGCGGCTTTATTCTGGGCCCTCAGCTTCAGCTATGTATTTTTCACAGATCCTTGGTCTTTTAGTCCTCAGGAAAGCAGGCGTCCTTATAGGCATCTGGAGTTTTTCCAGTGGAATTTAATGCACTTGCTGAAAATCCTTATAATACAGAGCATAAGTGGCAAGTCACTACAACAATGGCTGCTGTAGGAATTGCAGTAAGATTTATTGCTTGCCATTTGTAACATGAATGTGTGCCTCCACACAGTCTCTGAGGAACCAGGAACCAAGCAGTTCTTATACAATTACAGTGCCATCCTATATACCTCAGAGTCAACCCTCCTGTAGATCAGCAACTCTTACTATAAAATGCCAGTAACCTAATAACAGTACATTAAACCATTTGTGAACATCCTCTCACTCTTTAAATACATCTTGCAAAGAGAGAAGTGTCCTAAAACATACCTTATCGCTTGGTCATTTCAAGCCAGGGCTAGATGTCATTCCAGAGCCCAAGAGCCCTCACTGAGAAAGTTATTGCAGCAATCTGTGGACTGGAAGGAAGACAGCGGATTTTTCTTACCTTTCGATTTAAGAGTTCTGCATGCATCACAGAAGTGTTTCAATTTTATTATAAAACCTCATTACTTTTTTTTATTGCAGACTTAGTGGAGCCTTCTTGTAGAAATTAATCATATGATTAACTATGAGATGGTCTTTTAATACTGTATAGACCATATATTGTTAAATGGCCTTCTTGACCCTTTATTTGCAACTTGGGTATTCTCACAGGACAGAAAATAAGAGCCAAATCAATGCAGTAAGTTATTTCATCCAGGGCTTCCTGCCTTACCCTAAACTCACATTATTTTAAATCGTATTATTCAAGGAAGGTATGGGATCAGATTCACAGCTGTCAGAAGCCATTAAAGTCAGTGGAGTTCTACCTGCTTATTCTGGCCAACACCATATATTTTATTCTTGATTACCTTAATTCAACACTTTAAACAGAGGAAGTTTTGCAATACAATGGTGACAGAGAAACGAATCTCCAAATTAAAGACACTATCTAAAACAAGATGCCCAACCTTCAAAGACAATCAGCATTCACATAAGGTTGCAGATAGAGGTTATCAAGAGCAGAGATATTCAGAACAAAATAAAGAAAAAACCCCATAAGCTCCATTACTCCAATGACTTGGAGAGATATTTGATGGACATGGAACTTCTGTATCTACGCGTGAATCTACAGCTGCACAGAAACAAGTCCTTTCATGCAGTTTACCCTTTAGGTGGTGCATTTGTCATTTTTACAGGAAACTCAATTTGCAAATATTAGACAGAAAAATAGTACTTCCATCTGCTTGAGGTTTTTAGAATGCACCCACCACTTGTTTCTATCTGTCTCTTGGAGGAGTCACACTGAATAAGTGAGAGACTCAGTGACTTGAGAGAGGTCAATCACAAAGAGGGAAATCAGATTTTGATGTATCTAAATATAAATACAACACGTGCTAAATTTACCAAAACCTAGCCACGATTACATTTTTCCCCACCAGATATTTTATCCCAATCTGCTTCTCACCCTAATGTGTATTATATAGGTGTGAAAGCTCATTCAAGTGAATACACACAGTCCTGAAAATCTTCTCTAAGCCTATTTTGGTGCGTTGCAAGACAGTCCAATATTAGCTACTTCAGTATGAACTTGTCTTTCCAGCTATTTCTACAGAGAATGAAGTTTGTGCCCTCTACTGCAGTTCTACTCAAATCCATCTATCATTTTATTGACCTGCTGGGAAAAAACTTCCCGCATCCTAGCTCACAGATTGGGGTTCTTCATGACCACAGAAAAGACATTTCTGAAGGTTTTTAAAAAGCTGTAGATGCTTTCCCTTGGTGCAAATGGGGGGTGGGGAACAGACACAGAGGGAAGGAACTAAGGACAAGTAAGTATCCTTACAGGAATTGTGTCTTGCAGAAAACACTGACTTGCTTAACAAATCTTGAGTTTAACAGTGCTGAAATGCTTACTGTGTGTTAAAAAAATACATAGAAGGAATCCAGCACCGATTGAGAGCCCAGCATAGGAGCTAAACAGCACAGGATCTGCCAGTCCTTTATTCTAGAGCAGCTGAGCCTGGTTTGTCCCTGGCCAGAGATCCCCAAAGCTCAGATTCACCCTAGCTCTTTCCTGGCTGCTCCCCTCTATCCCAAGTCAGCTCAGACCTGCGTGGGAGAGGCTCTACGGCCAGGGACTCTCCAAGACAGTGCAGGACTTTCTTCTTACAGGAGGAAAACCCTCTGTGGGAGAGAAGAAGTCCAATAACTCATAACATGGTAAGCAGTCCACTGTATGTGTGCAGCTTACAAAGCTTTGCCATGCAGAAGAAATTAGTGATTGGGGGCAGTTCATGGCTTCAGGAGATTTAGACATTGTATTAACACAAACCACCTCTATTAATGCAATATACAGAATATCAGTTGAATATAGACGATAAAACACCTCTAATATAGACCAGTTCATTGACAAAAACCAACATGATGTTGCACTTTGTTAGCAATATAGAGCTTCTTTTGGTTTGTTCTTTGTGCTCTTGCTACCTGCAATGCATTCAGATGCTTGGTCCCTGTTACAAATTCTGCACTACAGGTGGTTTCATGAACTGAAGCCATACCTCAGCTGCTGAAGTGCTTCCAAGTTACAAATGCCATTTATTCTCTCAGTGTTTCCCAAGTTTGGTGATATTTGTTAAGTTTCTTGCCTATAAGCCGATTTGTCCTCACCTGTTTATTTTGATACATGTATAGGAACACACAACAGAAACAGCAGAATACAGTTCTTTAATGTTATCAGCATTAAGCTTGTACGTGTGCTTTATCAGTCTTGAAATCCCTAACCCAAAACGATGCATCAGCATTTTTCATAAGGTGATGGCAAGGGAGACAGAGTATTAATCTGAGTAAGCTGTACCATATGTCACAATTTTTTGTGTGATCATGGTCACACCATTTCATTTTTCCATCCACCTTTCCAGACAACAATATGGAAAAATAGTATATCAATACTTTCCAGAGCCAGATTTTCATGTTTGTAGAACATTCAGATATTATTGGAATGGGACCATTTTGTTGCCAAGATTGATGAATATCAAATTCAGAAAAAGCTAGATACTCAGATTATCTATACTGATTTTGTTCCTCAGATAAATTATTTTTATAAAGTCCTGAAATTTCAGCTTCTCATACGCTGTGAAAATGCTGTTCGTCTCTTTAAAACAGTGATCTTAAAATTTAAGGACTGCTGCTTAACGTAAAAGAAGACTTTTTACACCTTTTGTCTGGACTCCTCCCATTTTTATTTTCAATATCTGTCTTCATGCTTTTTTCTAGCAATGTGTCTCATTTCCAACAGAGAGCAGGTAGCATAGAGGAATTGAATCTCTGCTCAGCAGTTCCTTGTACAGCAGGGAAACCTAAGCTATCTTCTTACTACTGACAGAGTGAGAAACCTCAGTCATGGGTTACACCCCTATTGCTGTCTTTGCTGTGTTTGTACTTGAAAGAAAGGAACAATTTGGAACTTCGCGATCAATGGTAATTGGTCTTTGTACAAATTCACCTCAAGTGAAAGACTTAATTTCATGTGATATCATACTGATTGGAAATCAATTTTTACCAGTAAAAAAGTGTTTTTAGGCATCTCACAAACTCATTCTTTAAGACCCGGATCACAACCATGTTACAGGACATGGGCATTTGTCTCTGTATAAAGATCCAGACCTTAAAACTTCAGAAAAATCAAAAGTGAAATGTTGATGCAAATGTCCAATCTTTCAAAGCTCATTTAGCATCTATGCCTTCATAGATTTGTGAAAACAGAACAAAAAAAAAATAAATCACAAATGGAATTATTTCAAAGTCTTTGCACTACAGATAATGTACAGCTGCACTACAGATAATGTACAGCTGCACCACAGTAAGTACACTGTGTAATCTCACTCAGAGGAGCAATGGCAACATCACACATCTTTCAAGATATAAAATGTGTAGCTGGCTGGTACACACACCCATCCTCCCCTGCTGCATCATTCTTCACAATTGCACCAGAAATTAGGGAGCTGAACATGTAAACCCATCAGTTCAGACTTTTCCCTCCTTTCCGTTTAGCTGGAGTACAAGCAGTAGCCAAATGAATTGCTTTGAACTCCTATTTTCTTAGGCAACATTCAAATAAAGCCATACTTTCTAACTGTATCTATTTGGAATCCTACTTCAAGGCAGTTTTGCACATTGTCTGACCTCCTTTAACACTCTTGGTTTGGCTCCACCCTCTTTGAAGTATGAAAGAAAAAAACCACTTTCCTTTCTTACTTACAAGGCACATGTTATTTTCCCTACATCTGTTGACTTTCACTGCCACAGGTCAGTTCCTGTCTCTCCATCTCATCCCATTATCATAATCTTGTCTTTTTTTAAGAGAGCACTTGTCTCTTCTTCTGCATTGTCCCTCCCAGTTGGGTTTAGCTTTCCAGGAACCTCTGGAAAACTACAGAGAGATTTCACCAGCCTCACCAAAATGCCAGTTTAAAAGTCCCATTCCCTACAATGCCAGTCAAGTCCTTGATGAAGTATGTGCAGGCCTATGATGAGCTACTGCCTGATGTTCTGGCCTAGGTTACCTCACAGCCCCCCTCTTCTCCTGCCTGCTCCCTGGCTGGACACAGGACCAAGCACAGGGTCTTGAATCAGCATTCAGCCGCCTTACGGTAATACAGTTAATAGTGGTCTAAGTTAGCCTCAGACATGCCATAGATACATGTTCTAGTTCTACACAGACCATATAGCATCACCAAATCTATCTCCAGATGACTTCATTATTTTTTGCCCATACTAACATTCCTCACTCCTTCAAATCTTTTTTCTCTGACTTACAGAATACAGGTTAGTTCTATCTTTCTTTAGAAGTCATATCTTCAAAACCCTAAGTCATGCATTTGTTTGCCATCCACTGCACTTTTACAAGCTCAGTCAGCAATGTCCTTCCTATAATACATTGCAGAATTGCAGATATTCCAAATGGAGTCTGACTAGTGATTTCCAAAGTGGCAGAGTAACTGTAGTAGTAGTAACACGTGCTTGCATTTGTACTTCTGCCAACATTTTCCTTTCAAGACCACATTTGAATTTCTGGTTTCCCCTAGCAAGATAGGAACTGGTGCATTACTGAATGCAAAAGCAAATGGCCTAAGTCATAATGGGAGAGGTTCCTTCTGAAACATTTCTCCAAAGGTAGCGAAAACCCTTTCAGAGTAGTTCACGTGTCTAATCCCCTACCAGCAAGCTTAACACACTGAATATATCCACAGCTGTGATTTTGGGTGTTGTAAGAAGCATCAGTATTAAGTCAGTAACATTCATACCCAGATAATTAAATTAATCCAGAGCCAAACCCTCAGAGTGACTATAAGGTCTTCCACCCTCTTTGATTTCTTATTCTTGGGATGAGATGCATGCTACAATCTCTTTAGTAAAAATCCCTTTGAGAACTTTTCAACAATGCTTTGGTACAATACTCTGGCTCAAATCCATCTCCTACAATTATATTTCCCCATCAATGGCCTGTCCTTCACGGTCTTAACCTACCATCCTGAAGTACAGTCTAACATACAACACCTAGGAACTGCTGTATTATACCTTGGAGGGGGCACCATTTTAACACTGAGGATATTGATTCTAACTTAACCTTTATTTAAATTGATGCTTTAGGACAAAAGATAACACACATAATTACTGCTAATGATCACCATCTCTCCCACAAGATCATATCCATTGATGAGTTATGTTTGGATCTGACAGAGATTACTTACTGCCTGTAACTCCCAAATTTGATACAACTAGAGGTTCTTCACAGCCTGTATATGTTTACCTGTTGAGATGGATGGTATGATGCCTGGCTGCTCACAAGTTGGTTAGACACTTCCCCCAAGACATAAGTTTCTAGGGAATATGAAAGCTCAGACAGGAGGCCTAGATAACAGTGAAGTGCCATCACTTTTACAGGAAATGCTTTCTGCTGTGACAGCTCTGCCACACTGGTGTCACATCCCTCTTTACACTTCATCACACTTGTTCACACTTTGGTGCATTGATGAATCAATTAAAACATTTTCTTGGCTTTTCCTCTCTCTTTTGTTTCAATATGGGACAGTTGGTTCACAGCATGACAAACTTTCACATCTAGATTTTCAAACTTTTCCTGGAAGCTAATAGGAACGCATGTTTCACATGTAAACCAACCAGCGTAGCAGGACAACAGTGAAACATTCCTGTCATTATTGTGTTTTCTTGCAAAATTTACGAAATAGTGTCTCTGATGTCCCAGAATTGGTATACTGTACTGAAAAGGAGGATCTGGTTTACTTTTTATCACCATACGACTTGCAACTACTACTACAAGCTCTTAAGTTTGGATTGTGTACTAAAAACACTATATTCTTAGTGTCTCACCAACATTTGAAAATCTTAATTAACATTGCACTTAATAATATTGCACTCAACCTAATTTGGGTTCCTAATAGAAGTTACTTGAATTTCAGGAATTATATATGCTCATGAATCCCATTGCAATTAGAGAGCACTACAGGCACTTGACAGCTTGGAAAATATAACTCCTTCTACCTAGATGTAGGAATAGGGCTTAGAATCCACATTTAGGTACCCATGTGGGTAGATGGATGAGACACTGGAGCACATTGCCCAAAGAAGTTGTGGCTGCCCTCTCCCTGGAAATGTTCAAAGCCAGGTTGGATGGGACTTTGGAAGGGGGGTTGGAACTGGATGGTCTTTAAGGTCCCTTCCAACCAAAACCATTCAATGATTCTATGTTTACAAAATTTTTATATCATTGATGTTACCATATACATACCAGTGTAACCCGCGGGCAGCCTTTTTAATACCAAGTCTACAGAAGTTTGGTTTTCAGAAATACCAAGACATATTGGCATATCTCCTTGAAATCAGACAAAAAGAATAATCACATTCTAAAGGTTTTCAAAGCTGCTTAAACCGATCAACCCCAGAGAACTCTATGCAAAAGTTTGCCCACTTTTCAAATTGTGATATGGAACTTCCCCAAAGGGAATCAAATGAGTTTCAAACCTGCTGCTCCAGTCCTAGCCTCACACATTCTCATCACATAACTGACTCTGGAACTGGCAGGAGTCTGCTCTTACAGATCATACCTACATAAATACATACACATATATGTTTTATATATACATACACACACATCAGGAAAAAATAGTGTTAGTGTAGAGATATTTTGCATAACTATAATTAAAGAAAATCTACGTCCATGCAAGTTTAGTTTCATGGAGGTCTGCCCAAAGATTTACCAGTGTCACTCTGTGCTAACATAGCAAACTGTGCCACCGAGACCCTGACAGCACTTTATTTAAAATATGCAGAGTAGTTCACTTTAATAATTATTCCATTGTGAAATCCTTTACTAAGTAAAAAGGCAAACTAATACATGTTCTTTGAGGACAGCTACATTATCTCTCTCTTTAAAAGGATTTTCAAGCTATACACTCCACCATGCATGAAGTATATGCTTTTCCTAATGATACAGTGCTTAATCCTATGATTTCTTTCTTACAAAAGTTGTCCTTACTACCTACTAGTGATTTTTCTAAGTAGTGTTTGCATGGCGGGTCCAATCTAAGATGCATTTTTATAACATGGATTTTGAGATACAGATTTTTATCTTAAGCATGATTAAAACCACACTGCCCATTAAAACTTTTAACCCATTGCAGTTGCAGAAAGACATTGAGCCTTTCCCACACCACGTTTTCTAGAAGGTAAATAGAATTTGTGTTAAAACTTCTGTAACCTTTAATTCACTGAATTAGGGATTTCCCAATTAGAGAAGAAAGCCGTTCCAAGAGAAGTGACATGTGAGTATTTACTTTCTGTTTAGAATTTTTTGATTAAAAGATATTGGAACAGATAACACAACAAAATTAGGTTTTGCTGTGATGGTAAGGTTAAGGTTTCTGCTGTTGCTAAGATATACTGCCCTATCACAGCCAATCTCGACGGTGAAAATTGGTGCCTTAATTTCCCAGTGGTCCATGCTGCTTCTGACTTAGGCCTCATTCTGGTTAATCATGCTGTCATTCTCACTACAGATTGCCTTTTGACATCTTCATCTGCAAAAAGATTCTAAACTCAAGCCTGCCTATGGCAAGTCAATTCAGTTTTTCACTGGTGGTCAAGACTGAACTCATGGTTGAGTTTTTTGTTAAAAGAAGAGCTTCCCTAATGATGAAGAATACAGTAATTGAAGAGTTATTTTGCTTAACAGAGGCAGGTGTGGACCATGTCTGAGCAAAATGTAATCAGAGCAGGAATCACATTTGGGTCCCACTACTGCAGTGTCAGGAGCCATTTACACTGTTACCTGAAGAGTCAGGTGTCAGCTTGTGCTGGTTTAAATAACAAACCAGAATAGAGTTGCTTCTGATTTACACTTGAGAACTGAAGTGTGCTTTACACTTGCTGTTGTCTCAGATGACAGATCCTGCTGAAGATACATGTTTAGAGAGCTTTTTTTCCCCCCTAAAAATTTCTCAGATTTTGTTGTGATTTCTATTACACTGTTTATAATTTGTAATAAATCATTCATAATATGTGATCCATTGGGATAATGGACCACCTGTATTAATTTCCTCACAAAGTTGCAATTCATGTCCACAGCTACCTACACAATTGTAGTTTCATGGTGTGGTGAGATATAGTATACACCCAATAGAGCATACTCTGCTGTCAAATGCTGCTTAAAAAGCCTTTCTGAGGTTGAGTGACAGGTATCTCACTACAGACTTTGCCTGAACAACATAAAAACCCATGAAATCCAAACAAGGTGACTTCTAGCAGTCTGAAACGTGGGCATCTGTCTGAAAAATAAAACTAACCTGTATGTTATACAAGATAAGAGATCAACTCAGAAAATTAAAATAGATACTGTAATTTATACACAATTATCTCCAAGTTACATGTTGGGTTTTTTCCAAACATGTTATTGCTTCCACTGCCATATACTTTTAACATGCCTGCAAACCACATTAGAACCCAATTTCCACCAGAGAGTATGCACAGATGTCAAAGTTACATCAGTAGAGAAATGCAAAAAAACCCCGTGCTGTTTTGATATAGGTAGAAATGATTAGAAAGCATTTTAGTATTTTGAATAATTTATTGATGCCTTTGAAAAGCAAATGTTCTCTCATTAACACTGCCTCTCTGCTAACTTCTGCCCTTACTACAAAGATGTCTTCTGGTGCCAGTCATCTATTTTTTCCCATGATTATAAAAGCAGACGACTTACTAGAGAAAAATACAAGGAAACCGTACAGCCAGCCTTGCAGAATTACTACTATTTTATTAGAAAAGAGCAGAAATATCATCTGATCCTCTTATCACCTTTCCTGATATCTGAAAGGCATCTCAGCTGTAAAGGTATCAACTGAACTAATGGGAAAAAAAATCCTTCTTTCTAGTAAATATAATGAGCTAGACCCTGCTACTCATGCTTATAGTGGCTAATAGTTTCACTAAAGGCACCTAAATTTAAAATTATGTTTCTTACAGAAAAGCAATATTCAACATAACCTGGTATAAGAATCTGAAGCTTCTAGAAGTCAGAATAGCCCAAAATTAATCTGGTTAAAATAGTACCCTGCCTGGAAGTGTTCAAGGCTAGGTTGGATGGGGTTTTGAGTACCTGGTCTAGTGAGACATGTCCCTGCCCATAGCAGGGCAGGTGGAACTAGTTGATCTTTAAGGTCCCTTCCAACACGAACCGTTCTATGTAATAGCTAAATGGAAGCACATACACTTACAGGGCACTAGAACAGGGAATCAAGCAAGGAGTCAACTGAAATTGTGGCTAGTGAAGCAGTTGAAATTGTTTGGAATATCTAACCAAAACCCAGAATGAAACCCAAATCTCTATATTGAGATTCTGCTTTGCAAATACACAAATCAACAAATAAAAGGCACACATTTTTAAAGCTTAGAGACCTGCTTGGTCAGAAGGTTTCCAGTTAATATCATTACAACTCCTCTGCTAATTCATGTCATCCTACTAGTAGAGACACCACTTCCCTTTATAGCAAGGCTTAAAATCAATATTATCCCTCATAAAATAATTACACACGCCGTATATTGCACAATGACATACATGTACTAAACTCTGAAAACAAATGATAAATTGCATTTCTCCAGCACCTCTGACCGCCTCACCTGCGCTCTGCCCACTAATCCATCTTTGCCAGAACTACCTCTAACCTCCCAAACTTATCAGCTGCTTGCAGACAACCATCATTTTTTTCAGATAATAACCTGTTAAAAAAAATGTTTTCTTTCTTCCGACAAATAAGGAATTTGCCCCAAAAATGTATCGGTCTGAGGTTCAGGGCACTCTTAGAGCACTGTACAAGTTTAAAGTCCAATATGTCAGAACATCTGAAGGTTAGAAATAAATGCTTTATATAAATGAGGAAGAGCTACAAATTCACCCCCCTAAATGTTCAATAAAAGCTTTACCAGAGGTAAGCGTCCTGGTAGATTATTTTAGTCTTGGTAGATCATAAGATATCAAATTTCCAGACTGCCATGTTGTGAAACACAAAAGGGCTCTCAGCTCACACTTATATGTTCTGAAGTTAATTATTCACGTTCTCTGCCTAGAAATACCTGTAAAACTAACTTCACAGCACTGAGGAAGTTTGGTACAAAGGAAGAGAAGAGTGCATACATACATGATCCTTAAAAACTACAAAATACATCTACTCCTATGCAACTATATGCTTTACCAATCTGACTTTATTCACATTAGATCAGTTGCAAGATGCAGTCCACACAGTCTGTCACACCTTGGGTGTGACAGAGAACTACTGAAATGAAGGTCCATGTTCTGTCTCAGCAGAAGGCAGGCATTTCTCATTGTGAACTTGGGCTAAGCAGCACATCCCTCCACTGTACACAGAGAGAACATTCAACCAAAGCACCAATGAAACCTTCACTTTCCTTCCACCTCTGTAATCACAGAATCACAGAATCACAGAATCACAGAATCTAAGGGATGGAAGGGACCTCGAAAGATCATCTAGTCCACCCCCCCTGCCAGAGCAGGGTCACCTAGAGTACATCACACAGGAACGCATCCAGGCGGGT
>VZRW01011833.1:0-46192 GCA_013398125.1 Aegotheles bennettii | reverse complement strand
TAATGCACAGTGATAGAAGGATATAAGACACTGTGAAGCAACAAAGTGCCTTTGTGTATTCCAAAGCTCTCACACACTCCAAAGTAAAACTCTGTTAATCTCATTTCCCTGATCTATGACTGGCAAGTTAGCATGATGTAGCAAATAGCGAGACCTCGGGAAGAAGCAGACCTTCCCACGCAGTGCATACCAGGAGGCTACTTGTCCTCCTTCCTTATTGCCCTATTGATCGCCCTCTTTCATTTACAAAGAGAGCAGCACTTGGGAAGGAAGAAGACAAATGGCCAAGAGTCTGCCCTGACCCCTCCCTTCCTCCTAATGTAGCAGGAAAAAGGAGCCTGCAGAACATAATTTTGGGTCAGTGCCGAGCACACCTGCCGATGAAAGCACAACAGTGAACCTGTACAGTAACCGAGGGGGGAAAGGCAAGCTCACATGTGCTGTGCCTGCTGATACCGCTCACTTCACAAGCACCCAACGTGTGTACCTCCTTCTTTCTCATGTCTTCCAAGACTCACGTTTTGTGCAGGTATCACATCTTGTCTTTTTCTGTCACAGACTTGATTTCTTTTTTTTTTTTAATCCTAATATAACCAGAGATAAACAGACCAAACTAATGTAGACACTTTTGCAGGAGTTACATAACTAAAGTGTCTCCTCTGAATAGCTGTGTAGTACTGAACTGGTAACAGCAGAAGTGTGAGGATTCTTGGTTTAGAGTTTCTGAAAAGCCTTAATATTTTCCTTCCTCTTTGCGTCTTGGTTTGTGAAAAATGAAGGAAATTAGTTATTATTTCTTCTACTAACTAATATTTCAAAATGGCTATGATGACCCTTCAAAATTAGATGATTAACTCATTTACATTTTAACAGTAATTAGTTTATTATTGTGACATTGATGTAATGCTGACAGGTTTCTAAAAAGAATTTTAAAAGACTGAGGATCCAGGAATGAGATTAATAAACTAACACTGAAGACTGGAAAGAAATACTTTTTCCATTAAAAAAAGTCTCCCAATGATTGAAACACTTCAGTTAACTTCTATGCAGATTGATCCTGGTTTTGAAAAAAATAAATTTACTATTGTGTATAGTAAATCAGTGTTATATTATAGTAAATTATGATGTACAGACAATCAAAATCATGTTTTCCGGTGAATTTCAAAGGCTGCTTCCAGCTACATATGTGTGACCAGAGCTGGTCAGGTGTACATGATCAGTTTTTCCAGGAAATCTCCCATGTCCACTCTCAGGTTTTTAATCCTTTATTTCCTGCAGAACAGTTCCTTTTTTTTAACCACTTGCACACCACATGTTCTGAAAAGACTCGAAAAAACGTAGAGAGGTCATGCTCATTAGGTACCATCACAGAAATTGTCCTCAGCTTGCTTCTTTTTAACCATCATAGATGACAAGATCGCAGTATATTAGCTGCTAAATTTTGCAGCTAGGCTTTGCATGGATGCAGTTCATAGCACCTTCACCCCAAGAAGTTCCCAGAAAGACTAGGACAGCTGCTTCCCAGGTTCTGCCAACACAACCACACTGCTAGAGACAACATCCCATTATCATTTGTACTTCTGGATTTATGACCCCACACTTTCCTTTTCCCAGGTGGACCAGGGCCCTTTGTGGTATATAGAATTTTAGGTCATATATGGCCAGCATGTTTGAAGCATACCTATTTCTATAGATACTAAGGGTGAAAGTTACGCACAGATTAAATACCTATTGGGACAATTCTATATGGTTATTTGGTTTTGCATATAGTTAATTAAGAACTAATGTAAATCTAAAAAGAATATGATGGTGTTGGTTGATAGGGTCCCCTCCAAAAGATCTTTATGTGCAGCTGAATTCTACGGTCCTCAGTCTCTGAAAACAAATTTCCCTCCAATTTTAGTGAGAGTTACATTTCCACAGGACATACGTTTCCATAAGACACTGCACACAGACCTTGTCTTATTTATCTTGTAAGAGTAAGCAGCTAACAGAGCTGGGATTCACACCTTGGGATCAAAGTAGCACAGATATTTGAAACCTGATGCTTATACCATTAAAATATCTGCTCTGGAACATGCTCTGTATGTTTTCCTGCATTGTTCTCACAAGTTACATTCTGTAATAAAACCTTTATATTTTCAAGCTTTCTGAATATCATAGATTTACCAGAAAACTCTGCTTTCAGAGGAAAAAAAATAACATGATGAACTTTGGATGACATGGATTGACTTTTAACAGCCTTTCCTGGACCTCCATGTGATAGCAGCATTAGGTTTAGTCATAGGGACAAAGTTATGTTTATGCTCTAAAAAAATAGTAAGCTCTTGTTTGTGGCAGAACTTAATCAAACTGAAGGGATAAGAAATCAATGACAGATAAACATTTTGTTAATTGTTTAAACAGGAATTGCTTATAATTATCTAAGTTTTAATGGTTTTCTAAAGGAAACAGAACAATTCCTAGCTAACACTTTGCTTTGTTAGAAGTGAAGAGGGTTGTAAATGCACTGTACTCTTATCTGTGCCTTCCTTCATATGTTGTGATTATGTGTTCAGTAAATAGAATCCAGACTAAAAAGACCTTGTTGTGAAATCAAGCAACATTAACTCATTAAGTCAATAATTCATGGATTCTTTTATCTAAAGTGGCAACATCACACCATCAATTCACAAAACAGCCACTTCTCCGAAGTGTATGTGATGATAATAATGGATTTTCTAACAGTACACTCTCAGAGCAAGGTCACTGCGCACAGATGCGGTGGACGCCATGACTGACCTAGGTCAGCAAAACAAGCTTTATTATTGAACCTAATTATGAACTATCAAGATAATGGCCTAGACTAAACTGTTTCCTAGGGGATTATTTAGAAACTAGTCAGCCATTTTAGGTTCAAATCTACTGTACAGCACTACCTTCAAGAGTAGAGCAATTTCTTCTAGTTTGTACTAAACATGCTAGGTACAGTACATATACACACATATTACTCATCCACTTTTAAGTATCCCCATAGCTGCCAAAGGTAACTCACATGTGCATAGCACATATCCAAATCAAAACTAACTGCATTTCTGATGAGGACAATGTAGTCGAGTGAAAGAACAAAGAAAAAGATGTACAAATCCTGATGGACACCTGCTAAATGGTAGCAATCCAAACCTTGCACTTAGCTTCGCTTAGGTCTAGAGATTTAAAAACTTATTACAATAATCTTTTAGTACAGCCTGATCATAATACAATGCTAATAAGTGAAGAGGAAGAAAGCAAAAACTGTTTGGGAAACCATTGGTTAACTTTCAGATCAACCCCAGTAAAACTCATGATGTTCATAAAGTATTTCAAATTCATTCCTTAAGAGAGCTCATGTAGGAAAAGTATTTCATGTTTCTTACGTTTCCCTGATTAGTTAAAATTAATGCATGGGATCAAAGCTGCCTAGTGTCATTTTTGCTCAGCTGAGACTATTTTTACTTTTCGTCCTTCCACTCAGAAAGATAAAACACATCAGTTGAGCTCTCCTCTCCAGCCAGAAGAGTCATTAAAATGTTTCCTTCCCTTGTGCATCTCAAGCTGTAATTCTCCCAGGTATATAGAACGGACTCATTATTATTTTATATTTCAGCTCATGTAATTATACCCGAGTTTCAGAAAAGAAGAGTTCCTTGAGATCAGAGTTCTTGTTGTGTTAGAAGTGAAACCAACCTCTGAGTATTCCTGGCAGGGGAAGATTGATTCCCTGTATGATACCCTCAATTATTTAAAATGATCTTGTTTTTAGTTAAGGTTTTGATTCATATGATAATTACAGACGTATTTTAGAGATGTTTGTTTTTCTAAGATCATAGTTCTGTTGCTGTGATAAACTTCTCACCTTTAATGCAGCTTCCAGTCCCAGTGAACCAGTCAACCTGTATGAATTAACATGATGTGATTGACCCTGTACCTTGCCTGTGGGTTTGTAATGAGATCCAACCCATGGGAAAATGCTTAGGGAGAAGGGAGGGGGCGGCTCAGCCTGCAACCTTTCCTTTAACCAGTTGGCCTGTGAACCCATATGAACTGGATCTCCCACAGAAGTTATGATTTGAAAGTAACCCTTTCAAATCACACTTGGAAAGGTTCACATAGCTCTAGTGCTAATACACTGGGGCAATTTGCAGAAAACTTTTTATTCCTTCACTCCATACTGACAAAGACTGAAGGTTCACAAGCTCTAGGCCAAAAGAAGCCATAAGGGAAAACCATTTTTTTGCAAAAATCAAGATAAAAGAATGACTTAGTCATACATTGACGGAAAGAGTCTTTGGGAATAAATATAAGAGGGAAGAAAGGGAGAAAAACCCCTGCCTTTGCAGGGGCACCGCAATTAGCCAGACTGCATTGATTCTGTATTATTTAGACTTCTATAGCAAGGCTTCTGATTTTTTGTATAATGACTGAATAAATTCTGGAGCAAGTTGAGAGCTGTGTTAGCAGTAGCTGCTTAGGAAAATATTCCCAGCCATATGAGTTAAAGGGTGTTTTGAAGAATCTCTGAAAAATCTTGTGTAATAATTTATGTATTCTTTTTTTTGAGACAACTCCAAAAAGCATTAGCTGCAGTAAATTTCTAAGATATGACAGTAGGACTGAGCAGTCCTGTGTAATTTGTAAACATTTCAGTCAGTCTAATTTTCCCTTTTTTTGTGTGTGCATGCACCAATCTGGTTTTACATACACACTCTTCTTTGGTAAGTAGAACTAGCCTTTTCCGTAACATCATGATACATATGTGCTGAATCAGGCCAACACATTGCTTCATACGTAAGTGCAAGCAACAAAATCAATTGTCTGGAGCATTATCTGATGTGAAAGGCACTTTACATTTTGTTCATGCCTATTCACTGTTGTAAAATAAAGCATCTCTAAATTGTGTTAGCTTTTCCCTACAATTCTACTGCACTTCTAGATTTCCGATAAGGAAGAAAACGCAGAACAGACATGATTATGAAATATTAAGAGGCAAAATACATTCAAAACCAAGTGTTATTTAATTGAATTTCAAGGAATATAAAATACCTCTCTCCTAGCTTATCTTGATTTCGATATGAAAAATAGAGGTAAGACAGAAAGGCATGAGGCATTCAATAACAGTAAAGAGAAGCTTCTCGACAGACTGGATTATACTTCTAACATTATGTTCTTCCCACTTTCCTATAGTCCTTAGTTGTTCCCCAGATCCTGGCAGAAATCAACTCTTTTTATCTGATTGTGACTAGATACGTATCAGAGCAGTAGAGTTACCAACTACAATAAGAGGATACACAGCTTTTGTGCTAATAAGCACTTCTTTTTAAATGCTAAGAGCAATTAGTCCTTTTGTGTCAACTATTGATTATGCAGACTGATAGACAAAAAACCCACACAGCGTCATTCTTTCTCCTGGATTTCTAAAGAGCAAAACTGGCTTAAAGCAACTGTAAAGTAGAGTGATAGTCCATCTCTGGAAATCAAGAACAGCTTAGCTGTTTTAGAGACAACAGTGATGGGTTTTACTGAGCAAGAAAAGCAATTTCTGATACTTTTTCCTGTTTTTCTGAGGACTATTTAATGAAAATACCCACTTTCGATATTAGCTTTCTAGACAAAGTATGAAGAGGGTTCTTTCACAAAGTTGAAACTATGAATAATTTTAGTTGTTTCTAATTAAAACAATTTTATTTACTTTTTGCACAGTAAATCTACATACATTCTATTTAAAATTTGCTTTCTAAAGAATAAGCACTCACAGTTCAATGTTTGTGCATTTAGATTCATCTTCTAACTTAATTACGCAGCTTTGGTATGACAATATCCTTAACCACCATAATCCATGGCCATGTGCTTATGGAGTACATTATGTGTCAAGACTGCTTGGTTTATTTATAAATCATGTAGCTTCAATAAATGACTTTAGAGTGTCTTTTTATAAAAAAATTTAAACAATAAGTAACCGGAATATTGCAAAAGCACAAATACATGTTCTTTCAAATGTAAAGATATTCCCATATGTTTACAAAAAGATACTCCTTCAAAACAGCATTTGAATCATATTATGGCATCTTACTTAGACACTGCTAAATCATCACGAAGTTCTTAATGCATTTAAGCTAGATACACAGAAATAGTAATTACCTGGCATAAGAGTAACCTAAATTTTCATTGGTAGCAACAACATACAGACAAGAGTTACAGGAGGTGTTACAAGCCTATTACTGTAATAACCGACTCCAAGTGTTTAAGAGCCCTATGATCATTCCTTTAGGCATATTTTCAAAATGTGAGAATTCTTGAAATCCTAGAGCAAGAGAGAGGCGAGATTCAGTATCTCCAAATTTTCAGCAATATGTTGAGGATTTAATTTCAAGACAGAAATATAATGCTTTCATACATAGATTAAAAGAAAAGCATAATCTTTATAAATCCATGTAAAAAATGACAAGGCATTTAATTTTGTATGCAAATGCAGTTGCTTTTTCTTAGTTTTTGTATTGCTGCACTGCTGTTTCACACAAGTGACTGTGAAGCTGCTTCATGAACTAGTCATTGATCTCCATGAATTTATTACAAACACTCTGAACCTTATTATAACAGCATCCTTGAAAAACCAGCATTTTGACTGTCACAAGGAGATGTTGCTGTAATAAAGGAGAATGTAATAGGCCTTCATGCACAGTATTTGAGAGCCAGAAAATTTTCAAAGAGAATAAAGTAAGTAAGTGCCTTATAGGGAAGGTGGAAGCTATACATATTGCAGTTTGAAGATTTCTTGATACAGCACATTAAATCCATAGAAGGATTCTATTTTCAGACATACACATGAACATACTAGTCTGTGTCATAATCATGCTTTGGGGAGAGTACACAATATGCCAAATTAATACTCTTATATTACTATTTTCTCTCCATAAAGATTAATACAAAGTGCAAACATAATGCACACCAAAAACGATAGGAGAATTAAGTTCCTGTGAGCATATTAAGACAAATTTTACAAATTGACCATAATTTAGATTTCAGGGTGTAATTGCTTGATACTTCTGCTGCTAGACCTGTTTAGGCCTCTGTTCTAAAAACAATCTTGCATGCCTAAAAGCCCCGAGTGCTCTAGTCAGCACCTGAGCCCATATTACAAGTATTCATGCAAAAGAATTACAAATATAAGAGCTAAACATCTATTCAGCTAATGCATAAATGTCTTCAAGGTTATGGGTATTTGACACATGCAAAAGCATTGCAATGTATTTTGGTAAATGCCTATTAGCACATTCACTTATGAAGTTTAAATGTTTAGTATTGGGTTATTCATATCTGCATTTAGAAACCAAGTAATGTATCAATATATATCTGCCTTAATCTCATCAATGCTTTGTTTTGCTAGGATTTCTTCAGTTTGAAAAATACCTTCCCTGTTTTGTTTTCCATGAGGGCTGTTGGTCCCATTACTGAAGTCCCTACTCAACCATTAGGTTTCTTTTTGTAAGTACATGCATTGCTTTTGAAAGCTGTTGAATTTACAGATTTATGACACTGAAAATCTAAGCCATTGACCCACTGCACAAATAAAACACATTACAGAGAACGCTCACAATATTCAGTAGCTACTTTACTGAACAGCTACTTCAACATGCTTCAGCCCTGACCAGGGACCCATCTGTAGAAGGGAGGAAAGTTAAGTCTTCCTGAGTCATTGAACTTCTCAGAATCTGAAAGTGTACAAATACAATATATTGCTAAGGTGAAGTTGACATTACTGAAAGCTTAGCATACTTCTTTCTGTGCTAGCCCTCTGGTTTCAAGTCAGTGACTCCCTCCCTGGGAGAGGAATTCTGCACCTCTTCTGAACTTCACTACAAACTTTACAGCCTTTATAACTAGAAGCCTAGGCATCATTTAAATGACAAAATGCCATACAACTCATATTAAGACTTCTGAATTTCAGAATAAGGTGATCTGTAAGATTTATTTTAAGAATCTAAAAAAACATTTATGAAAGCCTTGTGGATTTCTTAAGGAAATGTTTGTGATCATGCCATCTAACTGGTCCAGCAATTTTTTAAAAATGGCCAATTTCAACAAAAACTGATAATGTTGTAGAAATGTCAAAAATACTAAGTTGGTAGCAATTCTATGAAAGCCAGTGAGCAGAGGAGGTACCTGTATTGGTGCTCCACACTGAAGAGGAGGTATTCAATATCCTGTTCTCATTTCTATTCTGAGAATCCGCAGCAGCTTGACTAATCCCTGTATATACACACACCAGCTTTTTTTAATCAATAAGTATGCACGCAACTCTGAATTAAACATAGCAATAGCTTTCAATGGCCAAACAGGGATAAAAAGCTGGTACTGTGGGGATACCCAGTGCTGGAAGATGGATGGGAGCAAACTTCACAAGAATCCAATCTTCATTAGTTTCATCACTGATAGAAACGTTCTTACTTCCTTGCAGAACAACTTAATTTCCTCAACAATTAAACAACACATCATATGTTAACGCTTCTTCAAATCTCACAGACTTGTGTTTCTGAAAATAATGTTTTGGCTCAAACTAAGTTAAATTGGGAGTCTAGAACCTAGTATTTAGAGGAGGTACAGGTAGAAAAAAAACGTACTTATGCGACTTTTTCAAACTGATAACAACAGGTTGGTTCAATTTTAGGATAAGTAACAGTTTAAGAAATTGCAAAATATGGTTACCCTTTTTCTACATTGTAAATTATTTGAAAAAATTTAAATAAAAAAACAGCAAATACTTTGGCATACAAAACTGAGCTTGAAAAAAATCATGATAACAAGAGTCACTGAACATTGAGTAAGAAGGCTCAATACTCAATTTTCAGCACTGAAAAAATTAAATCATTCAAAGAAAATTTTAGTTTATTCCACTGCTTATCCTGTCTATTCACCTGCATTAGTCATTGTTTGTCTCACAAGCACAAGTCAATCAAATACAATAATTCTTGCTGAACAATTATTTCTATGCACCCTGTGAAGTCCTGTTTCCTTTAGCTTTGTTGCTCCATTTTAGAGGTCTCCTAAATGACGTGTTCAAACATCAAACTGGAATCTAGTGTTCAGTATAACTGGTCATTCCTAGTTGACATAGGTACCTTTCTTCATATTACAATTATTTCTTTTCCCCAGAAAAAAGCACATTACTAGCTATATTCGACTGGATTTAAGGGAAGTGTTGAAAAAAGTTGTGATAGGACACAGCCTCATATACCATGTTTATGGCATAGCATAGTATTAGTTGTACAAAATCAGAGAAAAATCTCAGCTCCACCTGAGGCTAAATAAATTTAGATGAAAATATTTAACTGCAGAAACAGCACCAGCATAGTTTCCTGGAACCTGAACTTCACTTTTTAATGGCTGAATGGATTGCTTGAAACAAGTACTAATCCTTCAAGGGCAACAGACAAATATGATGGCTCTTGAAAACCCTGATGTCAGAAGTAATGGGATAATATAGGACAATATAGATAAGTCTATCTTGGTCCCACTGTCACTTTTCAGTGACATTTTTACTGCACAGATGAACAGTAATCTGAAATGCAACAGTTAGCTGAGCAGCAAACATTCATTAACTGAAATATTAATGTTTCTAAACAGATAAAACATATGGAGAATATTAGATACAACTCGAGTTTGAGTAGTCCTTCATATTTTACCTAATGCATAATGATTCCTGGAGGATACTTACCTGTCAAACTTGTTTTATTCAGCTATAATTCACTGCTCAGAACAGCACACGCTCACATCTAAAGGAAACATTCCTTCCCAAGCATAAGTGCTCCAGCATACACTATCTGAGCAAAAGGTACTGTACATGTATTACATAACAGAGCAAACTATACTTAGTTGAATATACCTTGGGGGTAGGAATGACACTTGTCAAGCAACTTGCTTGAAAACTCTGATCAGGCTTTTTTGTTGGCAGTGACAGCTGTGTTTGATATAGTGAAATAATTTCTGCTGGCGCAGAATTGACTTGATGTTCCACAATAGCAGTGTTTGCTTTTATAAGCATATCCTGCATGAAGAGACTGTAGCCAAGAAATTACTCTATGTCAAAGGCAGAAGAGAAAAGCAGAAACTTTACTCCTAAAATATTCAGCTTCTCCAAAGAACTGCACAATTAAGGAAAAGGCATGTACCTCCAGCTTTCTATTCTGGCAAATCAAGTCAGGAAGGGCTTGAACAAAGAATGAACTATAGACATGAGACATATTTCTGATCATCTGGGGAGGGAATCAAATTAAAAACTTAACTGCAGATGGAATTTTCTATATGGGTACAATTTACCAGTGCATTCAGGAAAACATCAAGTACAAGCAGATGACTGCTAAGAGAAGATTTACAATGCAAACAGAAATATGAATATTCAGATGGCAAATTTTAGAAGAGAAATTTCATACCTGTTTCTTAGGACACTGGTTTTTCAAGAAGAGGAAAACTTCAGGGAACGAAAGCCTTTTTTATTAACCACAATTTTCCTGATTGTATATTAAACATTTTAAATAGTATTTAACAAAAATTAATTTGCAGTGAATTCTTGTGTTATTTTAATTTTCTAACTGTTGGAAAGTAATCAGAAAGAGACAAAATAACACTTAAATTGAATTTGCCACTTGAAAGAGTATGTATAAACATTTAGAAAGAAATATACATCAGTTATTTAATATTAGACAGGAATATACTAACAATTTCCTGTAAACTCAGCAATTACAATGAATAACCACTATTGTGGGAAACATATATAGATAGGATTAGATCACTCTTAGATTTTTTTCTAGTGAACTTCTTTAAATACTTGGAATTAGTTTCTTTTTTTTCATTTAATGCAAGTGTTCTCTCTTGGTTATGCAATTGGTTTACTAAAGAAAAATAGTAGCTTCTATATAATGCAATTTAGGATAAATTAGAAAATTTGAAATATGCTTTTCTGTTGTGTAAGTCATCTTAATCAAGGCTTACCACTAATATATTGACAATACTAATGTCTGAAATGTTTTCCTGGAATGAAAAACAAAAATTCTCATTTTGATTATGTATCATGTGACAAAAAAAGATTTAATTGCACTATGATTTCTGACCATTACAGTTGTAGTGACTTCTGGAGAAAGTCTTTACATTCGTCAGCTTTCTAGAGGCCCTAATTCTTGATCTCATTAGGGCCCCTCGTTAGGGGTTAGGGCCCCTTCTCTGTCCTTCCAGCTTACCTAGATCCACACTCTGAGCTTATAAGCACATACTTTCAGAAAACCTTGTTCAACTTTACAAATTGCTACAAGTTATAAAAGTAAATTTCTACTCAAGAGCAGAAGACGCACTGAGTAGCTGTTTAGCAAACAAGAGTTATGTTCAATTTTCTGAGCAACTTTTTTTCCCTTAAGAATTAATTACCTTAAAACTTTCCTGCAGCCAGAACTTGATACACTGATGCAGAAAGATTAATGCAGCTAAGCATCAGAGATGAAGAATTTCCTTCTAATTAAAACTTTCTGGCAAGATAACTGAATTGCCCTTGTATTAAAGATTAATGCTTTTGATAGGTTTGATGGCTCAATATTGCCTGTAAATCATAACAAAGATGCTTAAAGAATTGATTCAAGCTTATTAATTGCAAAAATAAATATCACAGCTTCTGCAGCAACTATAAAAATCTGAGTACTAATAATTGTTGGGTTTTTTTTTTTTATACACTGCATTAATGCAGTAACTAAAACAATCCCGTCTCAAGGCTGCATTCTGCAGCTTCCCCTTACATATTGGACAAGCACTCACTGACCCATGTGGCACTATAGAAATAATGCATTTACAAGAATAATCTTCTTTCTTTCCCTTTGCAGGTCTGCAGTGGGATATTAACCTGTCCTTACTCAGCACAGATCTTGAAGGAATATGCTAACTGGAAAATTAGTTTCCAGTGGGTGGGGACAGCCTCTTCAAGGCTAAGCCCCTAGGATTTCTTTGTGCTCTCATTCCAGACTTTACTCCTGGCCCTATTTATTTTGTATTTAAGGACATTTGTGCTACTTAACCAATAAAAGGCTTTACTCCCAATAAAGGCCTCTTCATTTGAATGTGAACAATAAAATTTCAACATGAATTCAGACACTGTTAGTTTTATATACTGCTCTGACAGAAGCCCCATGTTAGAAGTGCTTGAGTTTATGCTGAGTTTTTGGCAATATTGACCTTGAAATCTAAGGGACTGTAGATTGAAAAACGTTACACAGTTTAGAGATAGATTTATTTTTTTTTTGTTCTTCAAGTGAGGAATAACAAATTAGCTGAAGATTTAAGCAAAATAACATTCGAGCTAGAATTTGTTTAAAATAGTATATTCTTCCTTCCTAATTTTCTTCCTTTGGACAGACTTAGCTGAAGAAAGAAAAGAAAGTGTAGATGTATCATCTACCTGGGCATATTTCCAGTTCACAGCCATTAAGAAACATTCTAGAATTCAAACATTTTCAAAAAAATCTTTGAAATCTTTGTCCTAGTGAGGCAGGTGACATAGAATACTTCCAGTCTTTCTTTTTTAAGTGCCACTGGCTAACAGTTTTTAGAAATTGAAATTTAATTTTAACAGGAAAATTTTTGGTATTTTCTCATCTCTCATATTTATTAAGTCTGTTCACAGTAAATTTACAGAAGCAATGCTGGAAATGCACTAAGAGCAGTCCGCATTTCATTGTACAAACAATCCCCAGAGGTATAATTTTAATCACCCTGTTTTCTGTTTATTCAGGCTCATTTTAGGACTATATTCCAGTGTACTATATGCTTGTAATCTTTTATATTAGTAGGCATTAGAGGTAAAATAGAGAAAAATTTAATTATGTATGCTAAAGAACAGTACTGGAGGCATTGCAAAGTTCATTTTCTCCTGAAGGATGTGGAGAAATGATAATAGCTTATGTGAATCAAGTCAAATTCTGATTCTATGACTCATAAGGAAACTAAAGTTGATCGCGTGTACAAGAACTAGCCCATTATTTTTACTTACAGAAAACCTTACTAGATTTTGTTACTGTTTCTCCAGTTAAATCAATACAAAATATCTCATTTATTTGTCTGAAGAACTAGTTGGTTTAGTTTAAAACTAATCAGTAATACAAAAGCTAGAACGTAGTCTTGGAGTCATTTCTGGTCTCTCTTTACGAGACCCAAGGACCTGAGATAAAGGAAACTAGTGAAAGTCTTCCAAGTTGAACCCAGTAACAGGCACTGATAGTTATCTATATTGGTATTTGTACACTTCACGTTCACAACATTTCCACATGAGCTATTATAAGCTTGAATTTGAAGGCTCTCTGTATTTAATTGCAGAAGGAACAGTAACCTATAGCCTGATCCAGTACAGGTGACATTTGCCCTGTTCACTAGGGAGCATCTCTTTAGTGTTTGAAGGAGTAACTGCCTACTGCACTAAGATAATAGCTGCTTTGGAATAAATCTGCAGATACAGTTTATTACAGCCTGGTGCAGGAAAAAAAAAAATCAAAAGGGGTTGTCAGTAAACATTGAGTACAGAGAATAACACAAGCATGTGCATCATTGTAAGCCAGTGTGAATGGGTCTAGTTCCCTAAAAGCTGTGCTCTAATGCCATCTCTGCAAGTGGCTCAAAGTCTTAAATACATAAGCACAAAAAAATTGCTTTAACATTTCAACTTTCATCTGAAAAGAGAGACTCCAAATAGCTTAGAGTGAATGATTTCTTGTGTTTGTCTCAAATACAGATGGGATTCAGCACAGCCCACTTTGATAACAAAAAACAATCCTATCATGTTTTTCTTTTATTAAATTTCAATACTTGCTTTCACATACAGTCATCCCCAGGCACTTCAAAGATACTGGAGCAACAGGCTACATAATTTATCCTAAAGTGAGTTAAAAACAGCTGAAAGAATCCAGAGTACTGCCTTCAATTTTGAAGTTCAGGAATATATTCTTTAGCTTTTTAAATTTATAGTAGGCCTACCACAGCCCTTGGGGATTCAGATCTACACTCTCTGAATTGATTGAAAGAGAGTAGTTCCTCAATGGGGGCCATGTACACTTAAAATTGTGGCAAACACTACCTCAAGACTCCTCCTTACAGTACAGTACTTATCCCAATAAGACTTTCATCATCCTATTGCATATTTTAAAAAGGAATTTCTCCCATTTCAGGTGTGAACATACCACTATCACAGAGCACACCTGAAAGCACATTAATAGTCAATGGAGTAACTCCTACTGAATTCACTGGGCTTTGAAATCAATTTCTTCACACTGACTTCAAATGGAGCTGAAAAAGGACTTTGTGCGCTTATGAAGTTGGAACTGAGAAAAAAGGCATTTCCCATTATGATAAGCTCAAAAAAGAAAACTGCATAATTGCTGCAGCCAATAGCTCAGACAGGATAGTATCACAGGGATTTATTTATCTGGAGATCAACAATGAACATGCTCAGGTGCCTGAAATTCTATGTCCCAAATACATGCAAAAAAGAAATGGAGATGAACGTTACTGTGCATCTTTTCACCAGTACAGTATTTGAATTCATTGCAAGAGTTGCAGATTGTGATTTTGAAGCAAGGCTTCTTGAGAGCAAGCTTGGTAAGGCTCTTTAGTGTGAGCAGGACTTTCCTCCTTGTAAAATTCTCTCTCCTGGGAGATGTTACATAGGTACACAGCATTCACCGAGAAGCAGGGAGATCATTTGAGCCAATGACATACAAGGTGCCAGGTCTGCCCATGCACCTGTCTGAATTTTTACTTTTCTCAGTGTATTCTTGAGCAATAGCAGCTCTACAGGGTCTCTTAATTGGTCTGGTCCTTTTTGGGTTCAGACACATCTGTTTTCTAGACATTGCCACCCTTGCTATGTTAAAAACTAGGCACACTTCTCAAGACCCCAGAAAAGGTAGAAAAGCAAAGTTTTAATATTAAAAAGTGAAACAACCAAGGCATCTCAAATTTCTTTATAATTCACAATTAGGGCATTAAACAAAAATATATTTTCAGCAAAGTGTTCTCAATTGGTTCCAGGAATAACACCTGTCAACAGCCAGTACCCCCAGAACCAGAGAGAACCATGCCAAAAAAAGTATTTTACCACACTGAGAACTGAAATAGCAGGAGTTAACATTGCTGCCTTTTATGGAAACACAACCAAATGGTAAAGATTCAAGTGAAGGTAATATACTAGGCTGACAATGTTTTCTTTTAAATAGTTTAAATAGGTTTTCTTTTTAATAGGCTATTCAGAATTAACTCCAGAAACTATGTTCTTCTGTGACAAAAGCATTATTATTGTTTCATCTTTTTCTTTCTAGGAAGAGGCAATTAATCTATACCCAAAATTAAAGTAGTGAGAAAAAGTGGTCTGTGTCTAAACTAGTAAGCCAAGTAAAGCAAAGAGTAATCCTTACAATAAAAGTGAACTTCCACAGGCTATAGACATGAAAGTCTTCACTGTCTTCAGTCAGACAAAACCCTAAAGCTGAGTGGCTTTAATCGTATGGGGAAGCTGAAGAGCTGTGGGGTAGCAACCAGCTTTACAGACCAACAGCAGAGCTCTGGGGAAGCATCACTCTTCTCAGACAAGAACCTGGACCTGAGGGAATCAGCAAGATTCTGCAAAGGCAGAAACTTCTGTAGGCAGCTAACAAAAATCGTCAAGTATGTGTCCACATGAGCACACATGCACAAAATTCAGTCTGTAAAAAGGACTAATTAAAAAAATTGTATTAGCCAAAATCCTTGGAATAGCATCTTAGATGTTTAAAACACTTTCCCTGGAAATCTCTTTCCTTTGTTTTCCTTGGAAGCACGTTTTTCCTTAGAAACAATCAATGCAAATGACTTCCTCTGATTTCTAAATTATACCAAAGTTTCCTCAGATTAAAGAAGATTATAGAATAAAATGTTCCATGTCTTCCAATTACAGTGTCCCCTGCCTCCTGCTTAGTTCTGTGTTTTGCTTTTCAATTACACACAAAAACAAAATGTTTATTTACCCATTTAAAAATTGTTCAACAGTTATGCTTGCACAGCACTATGCTCCCAGTGCTGGAGAAAAATTCAGAGGCAGACAATACCACGGCTCACCAACCTCCTTGGATCTGCTCCATGAATCTGATAGGCTACAGTTCAATCATAAAAAGAGTCGACATTTATATTCAGGCAGACTCATTTCACCGATTATAAACCAGGTTTCATCTAGATTGAAAACAGATTAAGAAATTCTAAACTAGTAATAGGTACACAGGGCTAAAATGCAAGGCAAATTCATGGAAGGAAACTCCATCAAGGCCTACTGAATAGAAAGAGTACCACGTAAGTGTCTCTAAGCTACAAATCACAGCAGGATAGATCAATTTGGTGAAGTATCACTACATGCTTGTCATGTTCTGGTACTATTTCTTAGGTATATCTAAGATCCGCTGCTTTTGGTTCCTCTTAGTGGCCAGAAAATAGACTCAGAATCACCTCAGGGCCATCTTGGTATGGCCATTCTTACACTCAGTGTCTCAGCTAATTTAAAATAAATACACAAAAAAACAGTGCATTCTTCACTTCCAAATAGCAAAGAACCATTTCTGCAACACATAGTTGTGCAAATGAAACACCTTTGCTGGTAAAATACTAACAAACTCTTCAGTATTATTTACATGACTACTATCTAAGGTGAATAATTGTGGAATTGGGCCATCTGCCAGCTGAGAAATTTTGTCACTTTTACTTTTACTGAGTATTACTTTGCTTTGCAAGTTGACCTGTAATAAGATTCTGATGGGGATAGATAGAAGCTTTTCAGCCAGTATAATTCAATGATGAAAAATGATGAGTATGAAATTACATTTCCTTCATATCATTCTCCTGCTCCTTCTCCTGCTTCTCTGTAGCTTCTTTTAAGCTATAGATAAGGATTATATTACAATTTAGGGTAATATCAAGCAGAAAAAATTGATCATCTGAACAATAAGACTTGTGGCACTCAATAACACGGGAAGATTCCCCTCCAAGCTTTACTAAAATGCATTTTCTGAAAGGATGTTGTGTTACATTACCCAGAATTTCACACAACTCCATAACATTCCCAAAGTCCTACTTGCCACCACTGCCCAGTATACAAAGTGTAGAAGCACATAGACTGAAACCCACAGACTTTTCAGAGAAGAACATGTGTTGGCTGCTTCCCACTCTGTTTCTGTTCAAGGTCTGGTGGGTCTTGAGGCAACCCAGCAACTGACAGCCATCAGGATGAGCAATGTTGGATCAGCTCAGGACATGCTTCATGTTAGCAAGGGGTCATCTGAATAAGCACTTGTTTTCTAAAGGCACAGCTGGCTCAAATGCCAGCTACATATTTATTGTCAAGGTGGTTTAAAACTGCAGAAGGATAGAAGTTTTCAGTCCTATCACAATATTAAGTAATGCAGGGGAGAAATGTGATTATCCACAAGAGATCAAATTCATTTTCTTCTAACCATTACCAAGTTAGAGGTTGACTTTGAGATGAGATGAGGTGAAAATGCTTGGCAGATAATTTATTTCCAGTTCTCTCCCAAGCCTAAAATAATTATACACACAAATCAGAAAAATTTATTTCTATAGATCTGAAAACAACATAAATTCTATCCTTTTTTCCTCATATGAAAAGGGATGCATCATAAACCACAACATACGGCAGGAGATGACCCATCAGTTCTTGAAGTCCCTGCCACAATTAGCAGCTTTTGCTGCTTTGCTGGAGTAGTGGCCTGGGCACCCTTTTTCCTGGACAGCATTCTTACTAATAGAAGCTAACAAACATGAGGAGTCATATACCTCTCTTCTTAGAAGCAAAATTCTAAAAAACATAATGATAAACAAGTACAAGAAGTGAATGCAGCTCGTAAGAGGAAACAGGAAAGATATTATGGAAACAAGTTTACTCTGGTACAATTTTGGGGAAATATGAACACAGTCAATAGGTCAGTGAAGCTGTGAGCATTTCCATTGATAATTGCACAAACAACAACTACAACTGTCTGGTTGTCACCTGGGTCTTTATTACCTTTTTGCTTCAGAGCAAAGAGATCTCCAGAGAAAAATACAGTACAATAGCAGTGTGGCCTTTTGTAGGAAGAGAAAAACATAAGGAAGTTTTGGGGAGAAGACCACTTCTAATTGTTTTTTTTTGCTTGTTTGTTTTTGTTTTGTTTTGCTTTGTAGTATAGTCAGATCATCTTAGGTCTCTGTTATTTCAGGATAGTTCCCATATTCCATTCTTTATCCAAAAGGAACACATTTGGGCTGTCTACATCTGTTCATCCTCAGCTCTGCTAAAAGTTAGTTTTGTGCTGCAAGCAGTTGACCACATAGGCTATCAAATAATTGATTTCTTAGAGCTTGCGTGGCCTCAAACAGGTTTAGAAAGTGTTGAAGCAAGACAGAGTTTAAGGCTGTCTCTAATTCTGCAGCTCAATTCAAGATGAAAAGCAGCTTTATGGGCATTTACAAGTGTGTGGCTCTGCAAGCAGCCAAATGGGTGGGGACTCATAGTTAAGGCATTGAAGCACGTACTCTGTATCACCATTCTGCACCTGTGCTGGACGGTTCGTGGCACAACTTTTGTTGTCTGGGCATTTTCTACTTCTTTTCAAATGGAAAAAACAGCAGAATTTTCCTAAAACTTCATTCCTTTGACAAAAAGTCTGATTTTTAAAAAAGCTAATACGAAACACATTATCATTCTGTTTAAGACCAATGAGTTCTGTGATCGATTTTCATTGTCTCCAGAAAAACATGACAGTCAGTTCTAAAATTTGTCAAAGGAAAAAAGATAGATCTCCTGACAAAGCAACTATTTTAAAATTTACCAGTTGATTTAGCAAAGTCCTTCAAAGTGTTCAGTTAAAAGCTCTGTGACTTCATTTTTTTAAAAGTAAAACTCACACTACCAACACAATGCTGCGTTATTACACTTTATAGCAACACCATTAGAGGATGCTCTGACAGTACTGGCACCAATGACCTAAATGTACGTTAGCTCCTAAGTTTGTCTTTGCTATTTTGCACGGCAGAGGAATGCTAAAGATTGACTTAAGGAAGCATTTCTGTGTCTATTGCTCAGAGGCATTTCAGAGTACCTGTCTCAGTATCTCTAGGCTCTTTTTCAGCTATTAATGATTTCAGTAAAACAAAAAATCTGCAAGAGCTCAAGGCTCTTGTGATTGATAGAAATTTTGTTAATGTACAAATTAACTATACATGTGGTTTTTAAATTCAATTTAAGCCTGAAAATCTAACCTTGGGGGTTTGAAATAATGGGACATTAACTTCACTGCCTTTTACAAACTACCATGAAACATAAGTAAATGACAGAGATGAATAAAACCAGAATGATAAATGTTTTATAGTTGGTATTTTTTTTAAATAATGTTATTGCCATTGAAAAATCTAAGTGAAATGAATTCGGTCATTTCAGCTTATTCCCTGGTGGACAATAGTCCACATTTCAAAAGCATCACACATAATTTGGCAAAATTGGCAGCTTCGGCTCAGATGTGGCTTAGGGCTGAGTAAGCATGCAATTCCCCTAGTGAGAGTGCCCCTTTCTTTCAGGGTTAAGGTCAATGGCTAGTCACTGTGGGGTAGAAAGGCTGATATTGTCTGCTTGTATTCATCTCAACTATAGACACAGAATTTCAGCTGCTGGTGATGCACAACCTTTCAGTGGCAGCAAATATATTATACTCTTTCCTTAAATATACATGCACCTTCACTCTTCCACTCTCCCAGATAAAACATGCACCTTCTCTTTCCAGGACAGACAACACTTCAGTCAGTTTTATAATCCTTGTCTTCCCCCTCCTTCCTTTCCCGTTCCACAGTCATATTTCACCTTATACTAGATTTAAAAGATTGCCCATTCTTGACCCAGAATACAGCTGGGCAATATACTAGTTTAATGGCAGGAAAACAGGGGCATCAATGGAAATTATAGAAAATCAAATTGAACAGATGTCAGGAAGCACATCAGGCATTGTAAATGTGAGGGATGCCCATCAGATGAGGTTATGAAGGTGAAAAAACAGAACACGTAAAAAAAGCAGAGCAAGAACAAGAAATCCAGCCCTCCCCCCAGCTGCCAGTGACGTGCTTTAACTGATGCAATGGGAAGGTTATTCTGTGCCACCCTTCAAAGTGACAATGAAAACCACTGGATTATGTGATTATAAAATAAGAAAAATAAGTGTTACAATAGCATGCTAATGTTACAAAAAACAGTTTCAAAACCCTTAGTCTCATTAAAAGTTAATGGAGATTTATGTCCGACCCTGAAAATGTTGAGACATCTTGGATTTCACAGGAATCTTCCACTGATTGTAACCTACAGAAGACCAGATTTTTTTAAGGTTATTCAGACATGTAACACAGTAGATTGTGCCCAGTGGAATTTTTAAAAGAGCCTAGACATCTAATTCCCATTAGTGACAGTTTTGAAAAGCCTGCTGTCATGGCATCGGCATTCTCAGCATTTATAGTAGAATCTGTATCAAATACTAGCAGGATCCATGAACTTCTGTTTTCCTTCAGATCAGGTAACTCCACATGAGGACAAGTTTTGCTTTCCTTTATCCCACTAAGTTGAATTTACCTGGAAGAGTAGTCATTTTAGGTCTTGAGAAAGAACAGATAAGCCTTGCTCTATCTTTTGAGATAACAAACATCTCACTGAAAGTAGTATTTAATTCACAAGGTACGTTTTTCCTAAGGTTGCCAAATCACATACTGTTCTATAGAACTTTCTGTTAATACTTTTTATGCTTCTTAGAAATGCATGCAATGCACAAGAGTATTTTGTTCAGACTGTGTCAAGAACTGTATTAACACACGACAGACAAATGATTTACAAGTTGTTTTAACAAGAAAAAATATCTTGGCAAAAGAGCTTTTAAAACATTTTTCTGTTTGTTCAGATATTTACTTATTTAAAAAAAATAAAAATTGTAAGGTTTTCCTACTTTGTGCTGGCTATTAAAACCTGAATAAGCTGTTCCCTTAACAGTGGGCCATAAAGAAATGGGAGAGCCAGCATGTCACCCCACACAAGCCACAGGGTGCCCAGCTGGAAGGCAGGTAGACACTCAGGACTGATGGTCCTGTGAGCTGAGAGCAAGCAGGGCAAGGGCATCCCTTTGCCTATACAGGTCAGGACTGTCTAAATAGATCAGAAAAATCTGTGTTTATTTTAAACTATGAATTTGTACCTGGAACTCATGACATACAACTACCTGTCGTTTGCAATGAAATTCAGACACAAGAGTTTAGAAGGCTCCTGTGTCATGGGGCACAGAATAAGATTGCTGGAAAACAATGTCACTGATCTACACATGCTTAAAAACACTGAAATGCTATAATTCTACCTGGAAAGGTATTGTATATTATCATCAGCCACTCCAGTATTACTGTTGCTGGATAGGATTGCAGAAGGCATTTTACTTTCTTCACATACTGAGCAGTACTGTGTACATGCATAGTTCCACTGCATATAGTCAGCTGCCCTTGACCATGACTCAGCCACTTGTAGCCAAGAAAACAATTTAAGAAAATATGTACTTAGTTAGTTTCAGGTGTTTCAGAGTTATGACAGAAAGAAAATTAAAGGAAAAGGAAAAATAACAAGAAAACTTGTCCAGCAGGCTCCAAAGCCAACAGTTTCAAACTTTTTATTTACAGCCAAAATGTTTTGAAGTTTCTAATAAAAGTTTCCCTTAACTGATGATGTAAATTCAAGTAATATGCAACTCAGACCTCAGTAGGAAGTGATGGTGCAGAGAATATCAGGGTTTAAGTGCCTTAAGTTACCCCAGAACATCTTGCTTTCTACCTGCTTACAGCCAAAACTAGCTTCTTGCTAAAAATAAGTCTTGCCAAAATCAGGATGTCTGACAGATCTCATCTCAGAGACCAGCAGGAGGAAAAGGGTTCTCAGGAATCTAACTTTCTCCCTATCAGGTTCAAAATCTGCAAGAATACCTGTTTATATCACCAGGTCCAATGTTGCTATGAAACTATGTTGCCCACTTTTTTGTTCATTACTTCCAGTTCTTAATTGCTTGGACCAAGCCAGGTCAGCTCATCTTTAACTGGAATAAAGAGTTGATCTTTTATACAAAGGACCCAGCTGAGTCTTTGTATGTGTTTGAATGTGTAAAGGGCTTTTGGCAGTTTAGAGTGTGTGTGGTGTTAGCAGGATTTAGCTCGTTAGCAAACCACAAAGGCTCTGCTGACACTGTACTCTGGGTAAAATACATGAGGCCAACCTACACCCTGTGGACATGTACAGCATAACTACATAATAAACAGGCATTTATTAATAATTTTATCTGTCACACATGCAGAAGGAGAGGGTGAGAAGTCAAAAGCTGTCATATGTTGCAACTAAAGAGGCATAATTAAAATGATAAGTGTCATGTGATTATAACCCTTGAAGAATTAATCTAGCATGAAACAACAATGGTATAAATACAACAGCATATGTTCCAAAAATTAATTTCACATAATAGGCAGCTGATGTAAGCACTTAGACCCAATTACGTATGGTCATACAACAGCAGCTGATGCATGGAAAATCCTTTCTATAGTGTACACTAGAATAATCCCATTATAAATGAATGAATAGAAAGACTCCTTTAAAGTCTTTGCAATACTGTGTATTTACAGACAAATTAGAATTTATGGAAATATTATGTAGCTTTAACTTCTTAAGTAATTTGTTTTCAAGGCTTAACTTTTCAAACCAGATACTACTTCCTCAGTATCTCAGACCATTTGCTGTTCCGCAGAAGCAGGATTTGTGATGGCAGTAGTTACAACCTGCAGATTTGTTTAACCTCAATTTTAAATAATCTAAGCTAATTACTTAATTTTGTAAATTCTACTTTACTCAAATAGGACTTGATTCCTAGTATTGTTCTACATGATTCTCCCTATGAAGTTAAATGAATCAGAATACTGCATACTGCAGAGATCAAAATTGAAGAGATTTGTCCTATAACATCCATTGGTTGTTATATCTTGAATATTTTGGTTTTACTTATATTGACATTTATTTTAATATTTTTCTCATAGTGAAAGCACAAAGAGCTTATACATAAGTGAAACATGTTGGTGTTTCAATTTACACTCATCATGTGCACATGAGCTTTGCTGTTTGTCTATTGACCTCAACTCTGGTTGCGTGCAATGCAATGTCACATCCCAAGTTTCAGCTTGAGAGCACAATGTGCATCCAAAATATTAAACCTGGAAGCACTGATAAGAATTCAGATGCACACAGATTACCTCCTGACAATGACAGAAATAAACGTATTCTAGAGAGAAACTGTATTTATTGATTAAGGTTTGGCCCCAAAATCACTTTGGATGCTTGTAAGGTCAATCAGAATGACCTACCATATGTTTCAATAGCCTTCTGTTCCCTTTCAAACTATGCAACTTCTAGTTATGGACCTGTAAACATATCTACTACTACCACTGACCAATAGCACTTCATATGTTTCTGCTTAGAAAAGCAAGAAGCAAGTTTCATTCAATAAGTCTCTAGAGTCAATATACAAAACAAGAAGAAAAACAATGGAAGCATTATAGCACTGTGACATGAAAAAAATGTTATCTGCTCCCTGAAATTAATGTTGAACTGTAAAACAACAGTATTCTGGGTGCCATGCCAGGCAAAACAAATTCAGAGGCAGAAGACACAGAATTATCCATT
This sequence comes from Aegotheles bennettii, assembly GCA_013398125.1. NCBI lineage: Eukaryota > Metazoa > Chordata > Aves > Caprimulgiformes > Aegothelidae > Aegotheles > Aegotheles bennettii. Next base: position 22,401 of record VZRW01011833.1, on the reverse strand, counting down.
CAGCTGATCACATAAAAGCGTATCTGACAAAAAACATTTAATGAACAAAGTCTTCAGCAGAAAGAAAAAAGTGTACAATATTTTTCCAAGAATTCACTTGCAGTGTATGCTAGTAGTTCTTTTACTTGGGTATATATTTCATTCTTTCACTGTGCTTAAGAATGAGAAGGAATATGTACAGCTCATTAAAGTGAATACTAACACAGTTCTTATGGACTAAAGACACATCTGAACTTCAAACAGGAACAGCAAGAGGTGGCCGAGGTTTTAACAGCAAAGAATATTTGTTTTGTAGACAAATTATATTATGGCAGCAATTATCCAATGACAGCATTAGAAGTCCTTTTGGAGAAAGTAAATTAAGTGCTCTCTGGAGAACAATGTTTTGTTGGTATCTAATGAATTTCCAGGTGGAAGCTGCAGCGAGGACCCAGGTGTGCTTTCACCTGTTACCTAAGTAGAGCTAACCCTTGAAGCTTCATAAGGAGGAAGCAATAGCCAATATACTCAGAGGGTGCATGGCACCACAGGGGGGCGGCTTACTAGTTTAAGGACTGGTGGATTGAGAATAAAATGAGCAAACTGAAATAAAACTTCAAAATACCATGGCTTTCTTTTTTCAAACATGATATATTTCCTGTCAGTCGGAAGAGGAACAAAACATTTTAGGGGGCAATAAAAGCACTTGAAAGAAAAACAAAATTAGAGAAGGCCAAACACTAATTGCTTTCCTGAAATAGGAAAAGAGAACTTCTATTTAATGTTAATGCATTTATCCAGATTTTGAAGTTTCACTTGACATTTAATTCCAGCCATTTGTAAACTATTGATTAAATTAAGGTTCTGAAAACACTGACACAGAGGCAAATGACAAATTCTGCTTTAAGAGACTATAGTTACAAAACCAACCTTTCTTCCTGAAGGCAACTACTAGCACTACATTCTTTTGAGAAAGCACCCTACAAATGCCACTCGCCTCCACTATAAAAATGTTCCAACATACTGCTTCCAACAAACTGTGCAAGTTACTCCAAGGCAAGAAGCCACACATATGGTCAATACTCCAAGAGAAGATGCTCACAGAAATAGTCCTTGAACACTTAATTTCTCTGCTGAGCAGGCTAGACCACCCCAGCCAGCTCAGTCTCAGGGCTGGGCTTTGCAATATCATAAAATGCGAGATGAGCCAGTGGATTGCTCTAACATGCCAACTGGATTGGCACCCTGGGTACCCATTCTGCCAGGAGGGAATTACTGGACTTTGGTAATGTTCTTTCTACTCCTCAACATGCCTTTAAAAAGCAGACCACTACAAGGACTGATGCAGCCTGCAGGCCATGAACTTTTTGCACAGCGAGAGGATGTCCCCATGAGTGGGATGAAAAAATTCACTTCAGCAAGTATCTATCCCAAGTCCTTCAATTTTATCCAATTTTAGTTTAATAGACTCAAAATAGTTCATTACCAAAGGGCAAAGGGAGTTTTTCCTGTTCTACCCTGCCCTACTCAGGCTTTAATGTATGTATTGCTACACTGGATGGCTGCGTACACATGGTGCAGACAAGTGACCTGGCTATTGGTTTGATCATTTAGTGCTTCAGCTACAAAGTTAAGGAGAAACTGCACATAGGTTTCCTGAATGAAATCTTATCTCTATCAAACAAGGTCACACATTTGGGGCTGAAAGTACTAACAGCTGTAACTAAGCTAATGTTATTAAGAAAGGAAATAACGAATTGGGAAGTATTTGAAGTTTTGACCTTTCACCCCTAGCACTATGATTCAAGCTAACCCTGAAGACCTGACTATGATCTATCAATGATTTCTGGTTTAGATCCCCAATAGTTAATTTGTTTCACACTGGGAGAAGTTGCTTGATATGGTTTAAAAAGTAGGCTATTAATAAAGGCACATTACCTATTTGTGCAGAATCATGCACACAAGATTGACTGAAGCTGTGAATAAAATATATATATATATACACACACACATATTACAAGCTTCTGAAAACACTAAATTGAAAAACAGATTTGAATTTTAAGAATTAGTTGTGCTAAGTTGAAAAGTCTTGAGTGAATGAGCAACAGAGTATTACTGGACTTCATGCCATTTAAGATTGAAATAACCTCTTACGAATTTACAAGTACTGGATATTTCAAAGGCCACTTTATTATGTCTTTCAAAAATATTGCTCTATTAGAGATGTATGTCATCAGTTAGAAGGGTGACATTACTCTATTAATGAAACAGACATGAGGATGTACATATTTAATTTTAAGTGAAATAATTTTTTATGTTTTCAGGGATTATAAAGAACATTCCTTCTGAGTCAGGAAAAATGATAAGGATCCAGAGGTTATGAGAGGATCATTCAGTGATGTTATAAAACTCTGGCAGCACCAAAGCAATACTAATACATGTTCCCTTCTTTCTTAATAATTGTAGGAAAGCTACACACCAGAGCTTTATTCATGCAGTTCACCCAATCCGACCATTTAAACAACAGATTTTCTACCTTGTTACTCTCCAATTTATATGTCAAACAAACTTTTCTTTGGCTATGTCATACAAAATTCACTAGAGATCTAAATTGAGTAGCCAAGATAAAGGGATAATATTTTATCAGCAGTCCCCCCCTTTTAACTGTTGTTTCAGAACAGGCCTGAGATAAAAATGAAAGGTTATTACACTCAGACAACTTTAATTCTTCAGGGAAAGATGCACAGTTTAATAACAGCAGCCAGCCATCTGCTGCTCCTGAGGTTTGCATGCAGATGGAGCAGGCTTGCACCCTCTGAGCCGGCACAGAGGAAGATATCCTTCCTAGGGCTGGGAAAAAACCCTGCCAAAACATAATCCCTACTCACCAGCAGCACAGGCACAAGAAGAGGTGGACTCTGGGTGCCACTGCTGTGAACCCCTAGTGTTTGCTTCACTAGTGTGGCTGCATCCAGGCTGTAATCTCACATTTTAAAGGACAGAATAAGTTGGATTTTCTTTTTAATGACACAAGTTTAAAGATAAATTATCAGATTAAAGGTTCATATTACACACTTCAGTTTAAAAAGTGAGTGTCGAGGTGGCTGAGTGCACAGGGCATAGCACAACAGCCGTGAATGGAATGTTGCAGCAGACACTTTTTTTTTTTACCTGTTTCACTACAGTTTGACTGGTTGCTACAAGGAAAGAAAGCGGCAGGCTGGAAGCCCAAACATGCTGTACAGGCACAGATCTTGGCCAAGGGTCCAGGAATCGACAAGTTAACACTGTGGAGATACGTGGACATATCAGAGATAGTCCAACAAAGGCCCACAGATATGATCGAGGGATTAGAGCATCTCTCTTGTCTATGAAGAAATGCTGAGCACTGAAATTGTTTAGCCTGAAGATAAGGTCAAGAGGGTTCTTATCAATGTGTGTACACACACACATATATGAAGGGAGGATCCAAACAGGATGAAATCAAGCTCTTTCCAGTGGTGCCCAGTGACAGGGCAAGAGACAATGGGCACAAATGGAAACATAGGAGGTTCTGGACAAATTGTCCAGAAATGTTATGAGTCTGCATTCTTGGAGATATTAAAAAGCCATCTGGACATTGTTTTGGGCCACTGGCTCTAGGTGGTCCTGCTTGAGCAGGTAGGTTGAACCAGATGACCTCCAGAGGTTCCTTTCAACCTCAACAATGCTATGACTCTAAGAGTAATATACCAAATTGTTAAGCAAGATTTAAGTTTATATTCCTCAGGAATTCAGTTCTCAGAAACTGAATCTTACACTCTAGATGACAGATTCAGAAATTGCTTATCCAATAAGGCATTGCAGGTTCACCCACAACCTTCCAGAGCTTTTTTGATATCAACATTTCCAATCTGAGTACACACAGCAAACAGGTCAAACACACTCTGTAGGTTATAAGTAGAAAGAGGTTTAGTTGTGGTTTTCCTGAAAGCTCTCAGCTGGAGTCAGTAGGTATTTCTGAGAACACAGGGGCTAAGGGTCACAGCTTTACCCTGGTTCCCTTTCGCACAGATTTCCCACAGACATACTGGAAACATTTTTTCACCAGGTTTATACACAGTGTGAACTCTGCCAGTGCATCAGCTGAAATGACCAGTGCAGTGTGGTAAAGTGGAGCTAAGTCTATCCCCTTGCTTATGGAGCTGCCAGAGCAGCTGGTTTTTTTCCACCAGCAGCAAGACTATTGAGGATGGTAAATGAGTAAGAAACTTTGTTTTATTACACTGTTGCATCAGTATGTATTGCCCTGTGTACTGTACCATACAAAAGCAAAGTCAGGAATGTCATACTTCTGTGGACAACTCAAAGGAAAGGGGAGAATGTAAGTTATTCTCATCCTGAAGATTTTTTATTAGCTAACATCAAATCAAGACTACCATAACAATGCCAAATTTGGATCTGAATTGACTAAAGTAACAATAAGAAACTGTGGTACTTAAACTTGTGTTTTCCTGGGGTTTGCTCTAACCCTTACAGGTGTTTTACAACTTTGTCTTTGGAATGTGCTTCTCTATTCTCATTTGCTGTCTGAAACAGAGGCATAAGCGAACCTCCCCTTTTGAAGTATGGGTGCCAACATGAAATGCCACATTGCAACAGATTAAAAACCAACTGCTGCATACAGCACCAAACAGATTTATCTGTGAATACTGGGTCAGCTGTGAGCCTAGGCACTTATAGAATAGCAGCACAGGGGTCTAAGGAGTAACAGAGTCTAGTGACAAGTTGCAATTCAGTGCTTCCCTAAACCCATGCCAAAGCACTGGAACAGCATCTTACTGTAGATCTGGAAAAGGACTAAATCAAACCTCTCCATTTTGTGCTTCTGCTCTGCCATAAAGCGCTGATGATTACCATGGCCTCCTGTAGGCTGGAGCATTATGAACTTTATCTGACATTCTGAGCTAGTTTTCTAAGTCAATATTATCATTGCATGGGACCCATTGATCAACCCAGTGAAGCATTAAAAAAATGGATTCCAGCTTGAGGAAAAATTCACTTGGGAAGCTGCAAGCCTGGCTTGGCAAAGCTGAATTCTTTGTGCTTTGACAGGGTTATACTTGCAGAGTGCACAGCCAAATGAACTCCATACAATCGTAGCCTAGATTTAGCAGGATGCAACAGTTAAAATAGCTTCCAGACCAAGATTCCACTCACTGAGGTCAAGAGATATATCTTGACCTGGCTTGAGTAGACTGTGCCAATGACGTGGTTTTATATACCGGGTGTTTCAAAAAGATGGACACAATTTCAGTTGAAGGTCCATTTCAAATGGGTCCATCTTTTTGAAACACCCTGTAGTTATGAGGTCAAACAAAATCCTACCTAATTACAGCCTTGCCAGGAGCTTGACTTCCTGATGAGAGGTTGGTTGTAGCATTACTGTTTCCCTAGCCTTTTTTGCCTTTTGGTTTATCACTTTAATAGAGAAGAATAACACATGAGAAGGAAGGAGGGAAAAGGGTATGAAGCAAAGGATGGGACTACATACCAGCTGGTCCAGAGCTCGCAGTGCTAGAAGTATCTTCTAAAACAAGAGCTGTTCTTTGTAATAACTGTCTAAAATCTGCCTCACAGACAACATTGTAAAGCTTTTTATCATACCTTAATGGTACACAGATGGCTTGTTTCTTCAAGCAGCAGGGAAAAAGGTCTATAATAAATCATCACACAGGACTCCTTTAAGGTATGTGATATGTACAGTGAAATAAGGCTGAATTCCGGACAATGGTAGCAAGCCGGGAAACAGAAATAATAGCTACATAGCTCAAATTATTGCATCCCATTCTGTAATCAAAAGTGCACCATAATAATTCATTAGGAACATGGAATTTTTTTTAATTGTTTTCCTGCTGCAACTAACTTTGAAGAGGACTACTAATGATCAAGAGCTGTTCCCAGGTGAAGCTATTCATTCACATCCCACTCAAAAACATCGTAGGCCATTTATTATCAGTTAATCAAAGGAGCTTTTCTAAACCTCTTGTAATTTTATCCCTAACCAAAAAAAAAAAAAATTCAGGTGTTCTATTTTCAGCTTTCATTTGACTTTTTACACAGCAGAGGAAGATTTCAAGCATTATCAGTACTGTAGGTCCTTAGCTATAACAAATAACTACCACCAAAGAACTGTTTTCATACAACAGACACAGGACTAGAGATGTTTATTCCATCTTGTATAGGTTACTATATTGCCTTCACTACCATATTATCTAGGCAGTTTTCATTAATAAGTAACACTACTGACTTGTCACATGCAGTTGGCTCCTTAGAGCATCTTCTAAAAGAAAACTGTATATTCAATGTATGTATGCAACATGATTTTTTCTTTGGTCATTATTGTCTCTCTTTTCCAAGAGGGTAAAAATTTTCTATCACCCTGCAGTCAAAAATATTAATAATAAAGTGTTTTATTAAGATTACATCACATTAAAATCCTAGCTTTAGAAACACACAATTCAACCACAATTTCCAACCGTGCTTACTCTTTTTAAAGAAATTCCTCCCAAAGTTAAGTGCCTCCTCAGAATCAGCCAAGGCATCCTGGATTCATCTTCAGATGTTTCTTGTACTGCAATAGTTGCAGTAATGATCTCTACAGAAAGGAGAGTCTGTTATTCACATCTACAGGCTATTTAAACATTGTCAGCACTAGATAAATGACAATGTGTGCTTATTGCTGTACAAGAGCCTCAACTCTACATAAGGGGCCCAAGTCCCACTGTCTGGTTCAGCTTCAAGTCAAAGCACTGCTGCACCGAGTTCATCCAGAAAAACATTTAAAGCACACATTTCAATTTTGGGCACTTTATTCAAATCTGAAGGCAACTCATGACAGAAACACCCTAGAAGATTGATATGGTTTGAAGCATGTTATGTATGGCTTTGCTGTTCAACTTGCAAGTAATTTGTAAAGCAGGTCTGTCCTGACTATGAAACATTGTATCAGTGTGATTGGAATCAATAGTTCCTGCACTGTCATTTGTCACATATTTACAAGCCTGAAAAATAGTTCATTTTGTCCTGATCCTATAACTCAAAAGATTGAATCAGAACCCTGGAGGGATCTTCAAATGCGACACATTCATTACTGGTCACTAGTCTTTGATGACACTACGATCATCGCTGCACAAGGAAGGGAACACAACTTCAAATAAAAACAGGGGTGCTCCTAAACATATTTTCTGCTCAAATATATTTAAAACCTGTTGGTAAATTGTATCTGTACTGATTTATTGTAGTTAACATAAAAGGAAAAACCTTATTTGTATTGTAATTTGCTTCTTACTTTTAATTGCCCGTTTAAGAGGAGCTTTCAGAATTTTTGCCTCAGCTTTTTAATGCATTGCAGCTATCACAACATTAGGAACAAACTGAGCCATGAAATAGTCAAACTCATTTACATTTTCACTTTAAACTTCCTTTTCCCCTTTCAATCAAATTTTGTGGAAAAAATTAAGTTTAAAACATTCTTTCTTGAAAGATTTTTACAGCAAATTGTATGTCTCCTCCTAGTGCCACACTCTGAAAGCATGGCCCAGCAGCTGAACTTTGTTACCTCTCCAAGACCAAAAATCATTTATAGCCCTAAAGCTGACCATAGCCCAGGTTAGCAGTTCATTGCCATGAGGTAACACTGCTTCCCTATAGGAACAGCATTGGTTTCACTTTCATAGACTATCTCCATGCTCAATGAACTGTCATGATCTCTACACCATAACTCCAAACGGCAGGCAGAGAGACTCTGCATGAAATCTAGGTTAAAAAGTGAAGCCCATAATCTCTGGGATGTCTTGTCATCCTCCGCTTGCTGCTTAGCCTGGAAACCACCCTCTAGCCCCTAGCGTAGGGGAGATTATAAGTGGTGGCCCTTATAGATGTGAACACAGCTTTCCAGAAGCTCCCATCCTTATCCAGCTAAACCAGTACCCAGCGCAGAGGAAGCAGGACTCCATTTTCCCCAGTCCTCTCTCACACTGCATATCTGGCAAAATAATGCTTATTTGGCAAAAAAAAAAAAAAGGCCCTTAGCATGGTCAACAATGCAAATACCAAGGTTATTAAAGTATGAAAGGCAAAAGTGAGAGCCTGTACTCAATCACTGGATACACATATGGTCTGCACACACACATTGCCTAGGGTGAAAATCCTTCACTGTTACGTAGTTTTCTGCTAAACTACATTTTCTGATAAAATGGTAATTACTCTTAAAGCATTCAACGAGATTTAGTAACTTGAGTATAATGCAGCAAGAGAAAGCGTCACCTATATCCAGGCAAAACGCAGAGTATTAGCTCTTGGATCAGATCCAAAATAAGAGCCCAACTTTTTGTACCAACAAAGAACTCAGTCACAATCTCAGCAAAATGTTCCCTTGAAACTATTATCTCTGCAAATTAACAAAAGCATCAGAGTCACTTTGCAGGGTATGTAACTTAAGATTGTACAAGAACCTCAGCTACAATAATTCTCTTTCTCACCTAATGTGTCACACAGGCATGAAGAGGCAATGCCTGAAGAAGCTGGATTAACAGAACCAAAACTACAATTTCATGAGAAAAAAGAGTGTTACTTTACTTCTGACTCATGACCGACAGCCCATAAAAATGAACCAACATTTCCAATGGTGTCTCAGGAAAAAAAACCCTCTCTGATCAGCACTGTAAGCCAGGACAGTCACTGCTGGGGCCCTGCTCAATTAGGTTACAACAGGGAAGAAGCCAGCCCTTTATTTTTCAGGCTACAACTGTTAGAATACATTGAAAACTATAGTACTTCTTACACATTACCTTAAAAAGGTTTGTGAATTCATTTGTAACAACCACCCTAGTTTTCAATCTTTATTTTTCATAATCAAGGGGTATATAAGGCTGCATAATATTTTTGCAGTATACTGTATCCCTGTAGTAGTATTTTGAGTGCAAAAAGAAAGAAGGAAGCAGAAGTTTCCACCTGGAGGCTAGACAAACAAGAGGACAACAACCCTGACTGTTCAAATAAATTTCATTAATTTTGCATTTTCACAGACACAAAAGGACACAAATATGCACCCCCCCATTTCATTCTACTTCAGCATTTCACCCTGTCACAGGGCTTCCCCCCTTTCTCTCTTCTCAGCAACATTGCCAGACCAACACCAGCACTGCACTGGTACCCACTTCTTCCCACTTTCCTCACAACAGTTACCATCTCACTACTTGCAGCTACATTTTACTCTTACCTTTACAGTCTTCTTTACCAGGTTTGGTGGGTAGTAGATTAAACTCCTCTTGCCATGTACCTTAAATATTTCTCCTTTTTTTCAGGCTTTTTATCTCCATGCACATGTGCTTGCCCATCTCCCTCTCCAGAACTTTAGAACCTCTTTTCTTACAGCCTCTTACATTTTTTTATCAAATTTCAAACAAGCTCCTCTTAGCATCCCATCCCACCCTCTGAGACTATCTGTATGGTTGAGCCTTCTTTTGCTTTCCTCCCAGAAAAAAGTTGAGATGCCTGTCACCGAATATTAGTTGTAAGAATTCTCAGATGCTGTTTCTACCTTAATAGGTAAAACGCAAATCCTTATATTTCTGTTAGTTCTGTAAAACTGCTGCCATACTTTTATATTTTACAGTGACAACACTGATTTCTTCAAGAAGACATTACAAGTCCTTTTTATTACAGCTGAAGTAAGAACAGAGTGCCAGGACAGGGCCTATTTGTTATTTAGAAACCAGACGACCCAGGTTTATCTTTCAAGCCTGACTTTATGCAGTCTTAGGCAACCAGGTAATAAATACCCTGCAGGCCTCAGAGTGCTTCTCAGTACTGTGTAACCAGTAGTAGGCACATAATAATAAATTCAGAGCTAATGGGTCACGAGAAGAGAAGAGGATAGGTGAAGGACATCTACAGAACTAGGAGTTTGTCAAGTTAATTTTGTCCTTGCAATGATCAGGGTCCAAAATCTAACCAAGCAGTCCTTGCTCAGCCTGCTTCCATGCCCCTTCAAACCACATCTTCGTGCCCCTTCAAGCCAAGGCCAATCCTTCATATCACTTGTCATTTATCAGAAGTATTAATAGGGTTTAGAGCTTGTAAGATCTTCTTAATCATCACTTGTGTTAATCTGCACACTTCCTAATTCTTCATCTGGTGTCCTTAAACATCTAATGCAGTTTAAGTAAATCTCCACGACCTTCATTTGTAAAACCAGATGCAAAACAGTTAACATCTCTGCTGTTCAATATCTTAACCCTTAATCCGTACTATAGCATCAACTGCTAAGAAGATCAGGTTTTTTAAATATTTGTCTCCCTAACTTTACAGCAAACAAGAATCTGAGCAACAGGTGAAATGCCTTACTTTAATTATACCCCATTGCTTCTGAATTTCCTAGCCTTTGCTTTTCATAAAAAAAGCCCAAAACATCCAAGAAAGCAAAATAAAGAAACAAAAGCATGAGAATGGTACTGAAGCTAAAGATGTGGTAACATAGCTTCTCATCACAGAGCTGCACACTTCTTCAGGGGGACTCAATTATACGAACCAAAGCAGAGGCAAGCACCCACAGCATCCAACAGGTCTCTTACCTGTGTCTCAACTGCTCTCTTCAGGCAGCCCAGCAGGCACCACACACCACTCCGGCTTTCAAGTGTCCTTATCCACTCTGCCATGGAAAAGCGTAAGATGTCTTTTATCTGTCCTCTTTTGTCAGCGCAGCTCCTTGAAGTATTTCTTTTTCTGTCCCAGAGTCATTATGGCCACTATTGCAAGCTCATATGTTACACAGAGAGCTCTGTCTGCAGGGCAGCGGAGACAAGAGGCTGCTGCTCACTTCAGTCGCAGTGGCCTCACAGGGAGATGAATAGCCTGGGCCAGCACATGGCCGGGCAGGAGCAGGCGGGAAAATCTGGGTTCGCGTAGCTCGCAGAGTGAGCCCTCCAGCTTATTCACATAAGGGCACATCAGCACCCCTTGCTCTTGGAAATCACCAAGAGTCCGCACAGTTACAGCAGCAGCTCTGTGGCACAAGGCCGTGCACACAAGTCACATTTCCATAGAACAAACCAGCTCCTTGAGGCCGCCATCAGCCATCTTCCAGCAGCACCTCCACCCTCCCAGGGTTCGGTAGGCCTGAAGGGCACACAGCTCTCCTCATGCGGACAGGGCCCCTCCTTGTAGCCTCCCAGCAGGTGCTGGGGGTTAGGCCCGACAAGGCCCATTAGCTCGTTGGCACTTCCTAACTCCTGTTCGGGGGGGTAGATGGGCCTCCAGGTGAGCAGGGGCCTTGGATGTGTGCCCCCAGCCGGCTGTGGCAGCAGCAGGTTTGTATTTTATACTGGTATTACACATAAGCTCTGTCTTGAGGTGGAGATTTCATCAAATTAACACAGTTCATTGACCAGGGAAACATTTTCATATTTCTGACAGTAACAACATATTTGTCTAACTTTAATATTTGTAATAATAATAATAAAATATTAAAATATATATTTTTAAAAAATATTGCTTTTAAGAAATGAGTCTTTGCAAAACATTTGAAATGAAGGGGGGGGCTCCAGTTGCATCTAGAGGTGAGGCCAGGCAGCACTTAGCAAGCACTGGCTGTCTCAGCAAGGCATACTTTATCCTGGACATAGCTTTCACAATGTGAAATTTTCCGTTCCACCTTCCTTGAGAGTGTGAATTTTTTTAAGTGACCATTTGTCATCATTATAGGATGAAATGAGTAGCTGTTGCAAAACCTTTATAAAAATTGCTGCCGGTGGCTGCTGGTATTGTCTTTCCACATTCCGAAATAATTTCCTTTTCCATAGACACTTGTCTCTTATTTGGGATAACTTAATAGGAAACTAAGCAAGTAGAAAAGAACGTTAGATTTATCTGAAATTGCCAAGAAACATGGAGGTTCTTGACAGGAGATGTAGTCTAATATAGATGCACACATGCACACTCACACACACACATACACACACTCCTCATAAAAAAATGTCATTAACTCTTGACACAGGAAAGGAAATATTAATACTGTTGGTTACAAATAGCTTCTCAAACTTATTACAGACATAGAAATCACCTACTACATTTTTTTCCCCAATTGAAATGTGTTTTCACTAATGTCTGATCTGGTGTTTTGGACAGGAGATGCTTGCACTGGAGGAATAGCCTAGCAATGATCTCCCGTTGCACCGAGGTATCTGCATAAAACTTCATTTTATGGAGAAGCAGAGCATTCACATAATTCATCAAATCACAAATAGTTGACAGGTCTTAACAATGGCAATCATATATCCAGACAGCCAGAGTCGACACCCCCAAGCAAGCTAACACCAACCTGTGAGTAAGATGTATTACTTACATTAGCACTTTCTCTCAGTGTGAACTATTTTCTTTTACTAGCTCTAACCATGATTTCCCATTCTTCGTATCTGTGGAAGATTTTACAGAATATTAAATGATATCAGAAGCAGCAGCACTGCTGTTCCCCACGTTCAGTCTGGGAGGACAGAGAGGTTTTGACTGGGCTGGAATGATGGGAGGAGGTTGTGACCACTCCTTCATCAGTCCACTGCAGTCCTTCCTGACTTTAGATTCTGGTCACAAGCAGCCCCTCAAGGGTGCCAGCAAGGGGTATTTGGTTTGCACTTACTGAACCTCCATTATTTTCTTGTGACCACAGTGATAAAGCCATGATCACTGTCATCATGATGTAATTACAAATGGCATGATACATGCTATGGGATATCTAGTATTTGCAGAGGTAAAGAAAGGGTTTTCTTGAGATGACTAGATAGGCTAAAAACAGTCAGTTTTTTCTTTCTTTGCAACATCAATAAAAACAAAGCCATTGGGACTCAAAAGCTAAATATTGTAGTGTGTCCTGACTGAATGACACGTTTAAATGAGTAAAGGTAGTTTTCAGCAACAAAGGCCAAAGTGATTGAGTGGTCTATGGGTACTTGGGTCAATAAGGAGCTGTGGTCAAGGGCCATTGCCACAGTGCCAGACATTAAGGTAAACCTTGAGTTTTGTGAAAAAGGATGGGCAGCTTCAAGGTTCTGTCCACCCAAGGTCAGAATCGGCTATAAAGCCCTCAGTTCAATCAGCCTTCAGAGGAGTGGTACCTGCCAAACTATGAGGAGCATTTTCTACATTTATCTGCCTTCCAGAAAAGGCCAAGCATCACAGCAAATCCTCACACTACATATTGCATTAGCACTTAACAAATTCCCAATCACTTCTTCCAAACTGTGGAATTAGTTAGAGAATACAAGAAGTCCAACGGAGGGAGCTTTCTCTTGGGTTTTGGTAGCAGGAGAGGAGGCAACTGGGTGCATGAATCTCANGGGGGTGGGGGTGGGGGGGAATAGAGAACAAAGCAAGCAGCACTGTACTCCACAGCAAGAACACATTTTATGAGGAGAACCCCATAACACCTTGGGAAGCAAAAAGGTATGCCACCTCCTGATCATCATTCAGTCACACAAATACGATGTGTAGGACAGGTGATAGACTTGAGCCAACAGGACACTGATCACTGATGAGAAGGGGAAACATGAGCCTGCCACAGAGAGAGCACAGCAAAGAATTTCATGGGTTGTTTCTGAGACTGGTGTGTGTATAGTCCCATTCAGCTTCCATTTACCTGTTAGTAAAACAGAGGTTTCAAGAGCTTAAACTGCTAGTTTTCAGAAAGGTTTTTGATATTAAAAGCTCTCCAAATGAAGTAATTAGAAAACAGGAAAAGATACGAAGAAAAAGGGATTCATGCCAAGATCCATTAGAAGAGCTGAATGAAAGCTGGAAAAAGACTGGTCAGCCACAAGAATTATTCCTACTCTTGTGGCCATCATTCTTGTATTATCTAAACATTGCTACATTGCATCTTGAAGCAGGAAAAAGTAACTCCCTGTGGTAGGTGGGTTTATTAATTCCAAGACCTCAGGACTAAGTTGTGACAGAGCCAGCATTTGCATCAAGGCTTACTTAGCTCCCAGGCAATGGCTTTTTCTCAATATTATGTTTCTAATGCCAGTGAAGGAAGCAAACCTGATACTTACCTTCCTGTTTCCCTCTGCTTTGCAGCCTTCTTTGGGAGTTTGCATTTCCCATGTACTCATATCACTTGCACAGTAGCTTGCATTTTGTAAAGCAGGGAGAGACTCAAACTCTTTCTACAGTGCTGGCAATCTGTTAGTCAAACTGCCTCTTCCAGTTAGAACTCTTGGAAACAGAATGTCTATTGCTGATGAGACACTCTTCTCCTCACGACTAGGTCAACGATGAAGGTGAGAGAGATCTTTGGATTGTAAAGTTATAAATGTGAAAGAAGCCCTAGATACAGGAATTCATGGGTCTGCAATACTGGGGTGTTCATTAATAACACCCATTATTAGGTTTCTCCTGAGTAAACAACGTAAGGGTATATCTTTCCTTCCATGAGGAATATCTTCCCCCTATAGTCCATTTAACATTCTTCAAACACATTCAAAAGGGTCTAGCACTCCTGTTTATACACAGTTCCCTACTTTAATATTTGTCACTTGACTATTCACAGTGGGGCTTTTGATACAAATAGTGATGCTAAACAACACACGTGTTTTAATAGACATGTGCTCCCAACAGAGTTGCAGAGAGGAAACTGCAGATAGCATGTTAACTGAATTTTTATAAGCAAGTATCTCAGCTGAACAAAAAATACAAGGTCAGTTATCTACTGTTTCTGAATGTCCTCAGTCTTCAAGTTAACCACTTACTGTTCAGATCACAAATGCAGTTTCAGCATCTGTATGCACCACAGCTCTCTCTCTCCTCATGTGTATCAGACTTCAGCACAATGATACACAGCCAGCTATATCTTTCCACATGAAAGCGGACTAAACATCCTAATAAAAACATTCTTTTCCCTCAAAATGTGTGAAGCATTTAATGAATTCATAACAATTTAAACAAACTAATTGAAAAGAAAAAAATATTTTTTGTAAAAATGAAAACGTTAAAAAACTTGAAAGCTAAATACTTCAGTTTAGATCAAAAAAGAAATCTTCAACATGCAGAAAAGTGGCAAAAGCCTGAAAATAGAAAATGCTTCCACGTTTTCACTGAAAAAAAATTGTTCAAACCAGTATATCTTTTTCAGCCCAATTCTTGTTTTGTTGTCTCCAATCTGCAGTGATGTAACGCTTCAGTGTACTAGCTCAGTCCTGGGCCTCTCCTAATAGGAACTGCCAAATATGCCAAATAGTGGCAATTACATGATGGCTTTGTGATGTGGACCATTGCCCACTAGGGACTCATCTTTGACAACCAAACTGATTTACCTTAGGACCTGAGGATGGATTATACAGAGCTTCCAAATACAAAGGCCTCTGCTGTTAACACAGTTTAATCACTATTATAAACATAAATACAGGCTTAAATTTTTTTATATCTTCTTAGGGCTGATATACAGGATGCAAAATATCTTGAATAGCATGACTGCTGGCTTACACTTGCTAAAAAATCCCAGCTGACTTTTAATGGTAAAAATTTAGTGATGTTTTGTAGCCAATGGAAAATGAATAAAAAATTATTAAATGGTCAAGATATTTACTATTTGCTCTCTTTATTCAACCTGTTATTAAAACTATAGGCTTTTATTTTCTTCTCACTTGCAAAATCCCTGAACATCCCAGAACTTGGCCATGGACTGCTAGACCAATGTTCCTCACAGTATGCACCCTGGGTTTTCTAGTTGTCGCATATGTTTAATTTAATTACAATTAATGAGTTACAATTTACCCTAAGGGAAAACTATCTTTTGTTGACAAAGAGGTGTTTAGTGAATGGCATTCAAATTCATGACCTAGACCTCAAATTAACAGGCTGTCCATTAAGAATGCATGAGTAGCTTTAAAGACTGCATTTATCTGTCATGGTCCTTTAAGTCCTCTGTGATGTCTTAAAAAAGACAATCAAAACTGTGCAGTACCATAAAAAAGATTCAAACATTACTTTTGATGGTATTTTTTTTCACTGCAAAATATTATTAATTTCTACTGAATTATAGTTCATAAAGAGATCACAATGAATTAGGGTTCTACTTTTAAACCCTGTTCTGTCTCTAATGCAGCACACCTAAACACTGATGCCAATTTTCTTCATGCAAGATACAAAGTACTAGGATTCCAAAGAAGTAAATTATCAGATACACTCTTTCCTGTTATCTAAGCAGTAGGGAACTGCACTGATGTGTTTGGAAGAGGAAGTGTAGGCTCAATCGTGATAAAAAGATGAGCCAAATTTCACAGCTAAGTTAAGCAAACAATTAAAATAACATGTCCTTAGAGAATTTCATTGGAACTACTGGAGGACAAAACTATTTTCTGATCTATTTTTTTAGATGTTAACAGGGTATAAAAGTCAAGAATACCAATTCCAAATGAAATGGGAAAATGTTTTTCACAATATTTCAGAAATCTATATGATCAAATAACAGTGTCCAATAGTCTTTATATGATGCAGTAAAAGATGCAGTCTCATTTTGAGAGTTCAGCTTACATTTAACTAACCAATATCTTTGTTATTCACATATTGCTTTGATATTTCAGGACTGGGTGACACAACCTGTAGGATCACAGTCAGACTACGGAAAGAAAACACAATTGAAGGTACCCTAAGCCTGTATAGATAACTTTGCAAAATCTTTTAGATTAAACTGTTCTGACTACTAGATTGATGTTATTAAAACGTAGTTTAACAGTAAATGCTAATTCAGTGCAAACTGGCCATCTGTGTGTCACTGGTGATTTTTCCTTCTAACCTAAGTCTAGGGCTGACATATACTGTCGAGTTTCTCAGAAACACTTCTGTGTGGTTTTTTTTTAATATTAGTTTGCTAGCTTGTGCTATTCAGTGGTTTGTCAGAGCCACAATTTCTGACTTTCTTCTTCATTCTGTATCTTATTGTTCAGTCAAATACAGTAGTAATATATAAAAATAAAAGTCATCATTAATGCAATTCAAACACCTATGTCGATTCAAGCTACTAATGTACCATGGCAAATTCATATTTCAAAGGGTTGCTGAATTTGCCCAAGTTTGCCTGAATTTCCCTGAGAGAATATCCCAGACCCTGCTGGTGGAGTTCTCTGTTATTCGATTGTTAGAAAACTAGAAAGTTAAATACTGTCAGAAGTAAAATCTTTCAGGGAACAGCCATGGAGCACCATTACCACAAGTGGGAAGCACCATTTTCCTACAGCATGCTGTGTACTTGTGTGTGCATGGTGGCTAGGACAGGTGTGAGCAGAGGTGAGGGCAGTAGGCATCACAAGGAGGTGACATGCTGACATCTCTCAGAGTGGTGTTACTGATGGGCACTGCCCTTGCTACAACTTATCATCTGCACAGAAGTTATCACAGTCTTGACACGTAAGTTATTTACTTAGTCTGGATCTACTTAGTGTTTCTAGAATTCAATGACAGTAGATGTACATGTGACAAAATATGCTTGATTATGCCAGATATAAAGTTGATCCTATATTTTCAGAAAAATAAAACAACACTTTGGGAAGCAGATGGAGCTTTTCACTACTATTGAAGTTCCTTTCGACTCGACTAGTTTCAAAGCATTTCACAATTTAAAAAGTTAAACATGAACTCATATTCAAGTCAAACTTTCCAAATAAGAAAATCTGAGATGCTTCTATATTCAAATGCTCAACATAAGGTATTTTTGCCCTGATATTTATCCATAAGTATCCATAATTTTCCTTTATTTTGAAATTACTGAAAGTTAACAGCATTAATTTGAAGTTAGCTTTTGGTGGCAAAAATTGGGCTAATGATGGATTTTCAATCCAAAACCTGAGACACTTTTGAAAAATATGTCAAAGTGTAAACCCTTAACAGTAAAATACAGATCTTCTATCAGCATATAGACCAACAAGAACTTTGTTAAGCCTGTGTGAATGGCAAGTAATAATAATGCAGGAAAACGGAATTACAATCATCCTAGGCTAACTGAAAAGAACCAGGCAAGAAAATACAGAAAATTGTGATGCACAGCATCCAGGAATTTATGTTCAGCAAAGTCCTATACCTATGATATGTCAAATCTTTCCCACTTTTATTAACTGGAAATTGCCTCAGTTTTTATTGGCTTGTTAAAATACATTCTCTAATTTGGATATTGCAGGGTATTTGGTAAAAGAGGTCTAGGGAACAAAATTCCATCAGTTCACTCATATTTCCTACAGTCTTGCTTAGAGTACTATAAATTAAAAAGGCAGTTTAGAAATTGTTCAGTGGGAATTGAACAATCTCTAAGAGTTTATTTGTTTTAAGCTAGCACACATACAAAGCTGCTGTTTATACTGGGGAAGCATTCCAAGAAAGCTCGGGTTAACTGTTCTCTCAAGATATCCACTAAGAATCTGTAAGCGTCTGGATGGGAGCCCTTTGCTATTTAGATAGTGAGAGATAAGATTTCTTCTTTAAATATTAGCTGTCAAACTGTGTTATGTCTTATTATGTTTCATCAGATTGGCATTCAGCATGATGAGGTTTAACAACACATGCTGATAACGCACAAATAGTGTAACATAACTTAGGAATAAAATTAAAGGGCAGCAGACTATTTTCAGCTCGGATACCCACTTATCAATGTTTTGAGAGAGAACACAATTCAACCACAACAGGAAATGTAATTCATGTTCACAAAACTGGCAAGTTCTTCTTTTCACCAGCTAAGTAAATTAGAACAGCAGCTGTGCGGACTGTAGTGTAGTTTGTGACTATTTTCAATCACCAGAATATTTGCACAGTACTTTCAAGGTATGTATGGTTCCCAGAAGAAAAACTGCAATTTGAGAAGTATTCTTTAGGTTACATGTTTTTGATGAGTATACAAGGGACATGTGTTCTGTGTCTAGTACAAAT
The DNA here is from genome assembly GCA_013398125.1 of Aegotheles bennettii. Lineage (NCBI taxonomy): Eukaryota > Metazoa > Chordata > Aves > Caprimulgiformes > Aegothelidae > Aegotheles > Aegotheles bennettii. The sequence goes on along the minus strand of VZRW01011833.1, from coordinate 3,474 downwards.
AACATCGGCTTGAGAAGCAGCAAAGGGCAGTTTCTAAACAGTTCAACCAGCCTACAGAATCTCTCTCTTATTAAACATGCTGAGTTCATTCTATATATTACACTATATACCTTTAAACCCCTTTCATCAAGAAGAAAGATCAGCGCTCCACTGAGATACCTTTTGAAAGTGAAAAAGTGACTGACTGCTGATTTTAATAGGTTACTCAAGTCTGTAGTCAAATTCTGTCCCCTAAACTTGGGTTCCAGAGTTGTAAGAACTCTTTTGGACTCAATTTTTAGTACACTTCTTCCATGCAAAGTTTTATTTTTTCCTAATTTTGATTGCTAATGTATTAATGTCAGACATTTTTTTATCTCCCTCCATTTCTCCTCTAAACTTCAATTACAGGTTGCATTCCAAAAGATGAATATTTGTGCATGGTTGGGAATTAAAACGCTGACCTTGGCTAGACCTTTTTTTCCTCAGTGTTTTTCCGACTATCTGCTCTGTACCTGACAAATGAGGCAGTGAGGTCCCTCCATATTCTCTTTGGGGTCTATTGGCTGAGGAACTCTTGGTCATCCTACCTGCCTGACGTCTAGGATCATGATGAATTGTCTCCAACTCTAGCCTCAGATTGTTTTTTAACATTTAATTTAGTTTCTTCCTGTGCTTGGATGAACATGGCCATGTTATGGATTTCTGCTCTAATGTACACCAGCAGGTTGGAAGAACAAGCCTCAGCAAGCTGTGGAAATAAGAGAGGCTGGATCAATAGTCAAGGTCATGACCCTGGCTCTGATTTTGTACACTGTCCTGAGATTTTCTCCCCTTAAAAGCCTCTGACTGCTTCTAATGTGGATCCAAGTGCATATTGAGAGAGAAATTCTTAACAATCAACCCCTCAAAAGGGTAGGTGTAGCTGGATCCTCTTACCTTTTTGCATCTTACATACAGAGCTGACAAGGAATGTGCCACTCTGCGTTTGGTCTAAAAAAAATAACTTATTTTAAACATTGTCTCAGGCAACCTTTTTGATAAAGAGATAGGACACAGTATGTTTTGTCACCTGGTCCTGCAAAAACATTCATTCATGCATTCATTCATTCATTCATTCAGTAATTCAGACACTATTAGAAACAATTTCAGATAGATATTAATGGCAATATCCCATTTTAATGAAGATGCTTGATTGTTATATAAGCTAACTAAAGAGCAAAAAATATTCATTTCACAAGTATACCTTGATTATAACAAGTAGAAAATGCTGCCATAAAGTGCTGTGATAAAGGAACAAAGATGCTAAGTCATTTTTGAGCCTGCCTTTGTGCTGCAGATAGAGCTTTGAGTCTTCAAATATACGACAGTAATGCAACGAGGCACATTTCTGAATGGGTAGTAATTTTCCACTGCAGGATACAGTCATGCTGAGATTTAGTGCTAGGAAGGAAGAAAGGAAGAAAGGAAGAAAGGAAGAAAGGAAGGAATAAGGAAAGGAATAAGGAAAGAAAGAAGGAAAGAAAGAAGAGAATTATTGCAAAGGTATTTAATGTAACGAAAGACCCCCTGCAATCATTGATACAGATAAATTGTCATATCTGTTAAAATCCAGCCCAAAGTGAGGTGCAGTCAACAAAATAACAATTCAGTCTCCCAGTCTCCAGTAGAGATGAGCAAAAGTTTCTCAAATAAAGAAGCAACCTTTTTGATGTTTCTGCAAAAGAGTGAAAAAAAATCACTATTCACTTGGCCCCTGTTTCTGATTTTCACTTAGCAGAACAGAAAGATGTATATTGCAATGGAGGGAGAAAGCTGGTCAGTTAGGAAATTCAGCTTGTTGCACCACACCGTCTTGATCTGAATCTGTTCCGCATACTCAGCAGCAGGATGGCTGTAGAGAACTGCAATGAGTATTACAAGAAAAACAAAGCATTGATTACAAAGGTTTCCCATAATAGCTGAAAATTGTTACATGTAAAATTGCACTCCTAATCAAAGTAAAAGGAATTTGTAGTGTTTCACATGGTAAAAGTCAGGAGTTTGCAGAATGTGAGAAAGAGGAAGACAAGTGAGTTTTGTGAATTGACACAGTAAGGTTGTCCAGAAGTATTTAGGCGTCTCATGGGACCTTCAGTCAATGTAAATCAGATGTGTAGTGGTTTTGAAAAATCTCACTCTATGTCTATTGCATGTTGAGGTGCCAAATAACTTCTAATAAGTCAGTGAGCCCTGTTACCCATTAAAAAGGAAAGGTAGAGGACTTTGCTTTACCTCTGGAATTGTCCTTTTTGTTCCAACTTCCAACTTTGCATTTAGGTATTTCTCTTCTGTATGGTGAGGACTAAGCAATCAGACTTCTCTCATGTATCATATTTATACCTACATACCTGATGTCAGGACCACCATTCTAAGCTCCACAAGCTGTAATTTGACATTTTACTTGCCCCAAATACACCATCTTTATCTGCAATCTACAGGAAAAATATACAAAAATATTTCACCAAATCTGATGCTACAGAATTATGAGATATGGCTCATTGAGAAGACTGAGGAGAAAAAGAGAGGAATCACTTAAAAATCATGAGAGAAATAAAGTCTTATTCTTATAATAGGCACCAAATTCTGCAGTTTAAAATAGGTAAGAAACAGTATACAGTCTGTAGTATTATAGCAGGATACAGAGGCATAGGTACAACATTTACACTGCTCCATCAGCAGAAAGGGCTTAGTAACCTAATAGATATTACTAGCTGAGATAGAAAGGAAATTATTTACTTGGATGTGCAATGCAGTCTTCTACGTTGGTCAACACTTACTATATAGCCTCATGATGTTCCACAACTTCCAACAGAAGGATGAGAGGGAAAGGACCTGTGCCACAGATGGAGTACTCTGCTGCAGTAAAGTACACTCCTGCAAGTGATCTGGAAGAAGCTTTCCCCTAGTCTTTCAAATATTTTCTGATGTTTTTTCCTTGATTCTCACCTTGCCTGTGCCAACCATTCTCCCCACCACCACCACCATTGTTCAGGGTACCTGTTGTGTTGCCTGATGTTTTTTGTTTCTCATTTGTGAATGTTTTTTGTTTCAGTGATTCACTTTGCTACTAAGAGAAACAATATTTCCTGGTACCATTAATCTATGCTGGCAAACTGCCCACCAAGAAACATATCTGTAAGAACTCAGCTTAATCAGGGAACTAGGAATTCTCTTCCTTGATTCTGGCTTGGATGATCTATGTTTTCTTCAAACCCAAAATTTCAGAAGCAACCATGTTGGGTGGGGCTTATTTTTGCATATGCTATGTTTGATTTTCAGGACGCAATTATCAAAAGGAAAGAGCGCCTTGGCAACAGCCATGTTACATATCTGGAAAGGATATACTGCTATCTTGTCCTAAATACATTATTTCTTATTATGTAAGTTTTAGTTAGGGCAGTAAACCTTGCAAAGAAAAAAACTTTGAGAAAAATATTCATACCAGTTGAAACT
>VZRW01011832.1:307238-395150 GCA_013398125.1 Aegotheles bennettii | reverse complement strand
CAAAGCCCCCCGCCTCGGGGCTGGGCAGGCGGCCGCCGGTGAGGCCCCACAGGTGGTGCGGCCTGCCGTGGCCACCCCGGGTCTTTCTGCGGCACAGCACACCAGAACCGGTTAAACCCCTCCAAAACCCCCCAAAACCAGGCTGGCCGAGACACAGCAAGGCCTGAAACGTTGTGATATGACCTAAACAGCCCTGAAAATGGTTGAAATTTGCTTTATTGATAATTCTTCCTAATAGCAACGCTTCCCGCTGGTGTGCTGCTGCCGCGGTGGCTGGTGGGCCAGGCTGGTGGATGTTCTTCAGCCTGTGTGGGTCCAGTGTGATGGCTGAAGCTGGTGCCAGATAATGCTGAGTCCTGCCGTGAATGACTCCTGTGAAGGGGATGAAAAGGGGCTCAGCTGGTGTCCTGCTCCCACAGAGGGCAGCGCTCGTACACCCCTCTGCTCTCCTTGCTCCTGGGCAGCATGCAGAGGGCCCGGCAGCCATACCTTCTTTGAACCTGTCCTAGTGTCTGTGAGGATAACCAGGGTGGAGAGACAGCTGTTGTTGAGTTTATATGACAAATGAGAGGTTCAGATGTAAGATTGATAGCAATTAGATTGCCACCTGCTATCGCTTTAATCCGTATCCCAGATTTCTAATTGTTAGGAGGGGGGCCTGGTGGCACATGAATACATAAGGACTATCTTAAAAGGCACAAAGCGTCAACACTGCATCCCAGTCGTCACAAGTAGGGCCACCCCATTTTTTAGCTTTAGCCTCTACTATGAATCTTGGTCTCATTTTCGAACAATTTTGCCCTAGGCTTTCTAAGGCTTCCGTGCTCTAGACTTCAGTTTATTTATTTATTTTAGTAAACACGGATGATTTCATTTTAGGCTTGGCCAGCTCCTTCCAGTTTGGCTTCCTGACAACCTTCTGCTGTCAAGTGGCCGGCATTCATTTGCATTGTGTCTGATTTTCAGCAGGTCCCTATCCGAGGCCTGCTCCTCCTGGCTGTTGCCCAGGTGAGCAGTCCCACTGCAGTCAGAGCAATAATAGCTGTCAGTAATTGGTACTTCCACAGGTTTGCAGGGTCAGGGCTTGCTTCTTCCACTCCTTTGGATAGTGCTAATCTGCTTTCAAATCACGCTTCATCAGAAAAAGAGAACGCCAAGAATTTTGAAAGGTTTGCTATCAGGTTCCACAAAGGGATATGTTTGGGAGAAACATGTTAATTTTGTTGGAGAGACACACAAAATAGGCTATGATTTGCATAAGGAGCTACTGAACGAGGGGAACTGAATGAGAGGTCGAGGGAAAGGTTTGCATTGACTTCAAAGAGTATTGGATCAGATCCACACGGAGCATCTGCAACTTCTTTTGATGCACCAGCAAGCTGTAGATAAGCAACCTCTCTTCTCTGTACATGTTCTACCTACAGCATTATGTGGAGAAAGACTTTGAGACTGGCTATGGCATAAGCCAGTCTTAGAAGACAAAGTAGGTCCGTATAATCTATTTGGGAGAAGCTGTTTTGTGTAGGTGATCTAAGGTTGCAGCAGGTTTGCAAGCAAATGTACCCTAGAGGTCACCGCAGAGCAGCCATTTGAGCTACTCTGTGTTCTGAGGAAAAGTTGTCAAAATATTCTGGAATATTAAAGTAGATTTTTTTTTAAATACATTTTGAGGTGACTCTGAGTAGTCACTGTCCATCTCTCTCCAAAACCACCCAACCATATACCATACATCCACAGAGCAGGATCCCAAAACTGTACCTCATTACCTTTCTCAGGTGGAATGTCACCTCCTTCATGCTACACCCTCCACCTCATATTCCCACCTTCTCCTTATACCACACCTCACCCCATGAGATCTTCCTGCTGCGCACTAGCCCAGCCTCAGAATCCTGTCTGCATCACACCTCCCCAGCACCCACAAGCTGTCCTCCCACCCAGATCCCAACAAATAGTCGTTTGTCCTTCTCCAGCTAGAAGAATGGTCCTGATATCAGAAAAGTCCCTGCAGCCACTGCTGTGGTTGCCACAGGCTGGAAAGTCATCACAAGCACAGTTGAACACCTCTGATCTGCTGCAGTTATCTATGGAGAGGTGCTTAGTGAATGGGCTTAGTTAAAAGCTTATAGCATAGACAGAGTGGAGTTTTACTCTTGTCTCCTGGTAGCAGTTCGTCTGCTATCTCAGTTTTAGGCAAGGGTTTTTTATTGGCAATTTCTGCCTATTCTTGAGGCAGGTGTAGAGCAAGAAGGTGAAATCATGCAGAAAAGAAGATAAATTGGCAGAGGGGTAACAGAAATAAGAATATCAGCAGGGCCAAAATAATTAGCCATCATAAGCATCTCTAAAGCCCTTTTCATCTGTGGATGTCAAACAATTTGCAAGAGCTAAAAGAATTAAGCCTCCCAGCAGTGCTCATATGTCAAAAATACACAGTTTATTTCACCTCTTGCTTAACTGCTGCCACCTCTGAATTAGGACAGAGAAGCTGTTCATTGCTCAAGGCAACAACGCCTTGCAATTTAGGGTGTGAGAGGCTAACTCAAGCTGTAAGACAAGGCAGTATTTAGAGTCTAGAGTTGGCCAGGCCACTGCCTTACAAAAAGAGCCATGGATCTTTAACACCAAGTGGTCAGGCCCTCAGTTTGACGTCTCAGCTGATAAAACAGGAAAGGTGAAAGCAGGGGCAGAACCAATCTTTTAACAGCTGGCTATAGGAGAAGACAAATTTGTAAACTGAAAGAGGGACAAAGAAAAAACATTTACCCCCCGCTTTTAATAGAGATTCATTCATAAAAGTAAAGCGAAGGCTACAAGGTCATAGAAAGTTATATGTGATCCGGTTTTGGAAAATGCCCTTCTTACAGACCATGCCCAGAGGCAGAGGCTATTTGGGCTATTGCCAAGGAGAAGTGTCATGGAGGCCCTTTTTTTCCTTCTCTGGGGGCCTAAGGAAACTCCAGCTAGATATATTGTACATTACAAGGTTTAATGACCTCTGTTCATAATGGACCCAACCGTGAATACCCAAGTGCATTCAGGAGAGGCCCAGGACTGAGAGGTAATGTAAAGCCTGAAATAGGGAGGGAACATTTTCTGGATTGGGAATAGGGTCATTCCTGGGGCAGTGAATGTGTGAGGGTTCATTTTGCACCTGGTATTCTGATTAACAGTGCGGTCAATCTCCTGAACTTCCCAAGCATGAACACCTGCTTCTAGCTCTGGTCAAATCCTAGCCCTTCACAAGGCTTTCTTCTTCAGTAGTCCAAGAAAATGCATAGGCATCCCATGGCTCTGTCAGAACTGTCCCCAAGAGACTGTCACACCAGGGAGGATTGATCTCGGCTTCCCCATTCCTGAGAGCTCACAGTCAGCTCTTTAGCTGCCATCCTCTACATGTTTTCAGCCCACCAGCTGTGTCCTCATCCTTCAGTGCTGGCTCCTTCTGGAAAGGAAAACATGAATTCTCATTGTCTCTCTCTGATTCCAGGACCTTCATCTGTGTTGCCTTTGCCTCTTTCCTAAGTTATGCAAAATACTTGGATATCCTTTCCTGTTCCTTCCTCCTATCACAAAATGTCTGGATCCATATTCCGATCTTCCAAAAATGTCACCTGAGCAAAGATGACCTGGCTGTGGGCCACATTTCTACATCAGTAATGCAGCAGGGCAGCACAGTCTTTGTTTCCAGCATCCCTGATGACTTTTCTTTTTCTTGAATTCTGTGGCAGCTCCTCTGCTCTGACAAGTTTTTCTGGAAGTCACTTTGTAAACGCTGTCAAACTGTGTGTGCAAAGGAGGCAAGCTGTATGAGCACAGCTGATGCCTGCTTTGCCAGCCTCCCCAGAGCCTGCAGGCCAGATCCCCACAGTCATCTCCAGCCTGTGCAGATAGCTGCTGCCTCAGATGCAGGCACACGACTGTGTATTTGATCATCTCTCTGGCACCAAGGGAAGCGGACAGAATGTATGGAAGTAGGTTCAGGTACAGGGTGAGGGTGAGTGCAGTCAAGAAAGCCAGAGCCCAGGGGACATTACAAAGGGATTACAAAGGGAGGAGGAGAGAGGAAGGATACCACAGAGCAAAATAAAAAAACAACAAAAGAGAAGACAGTAAAAGGGAGCTCAATAATGGGCATGAATTTCTCTTTCTTCTGCCCCATGGCAAGCTGCCAATCCCTTCCACACACATTCCTCAGCGCTACTAAAACCAGTCCCCATGGACACACCTGCCTTGAGACAAATTCTTTTAGTCTTGAAAAAATCTGGGCACTTCTTCAATAAAGAGCTTTGCTTTTAAACTACTTTGCCTTTGTGAATTTTGGCAGCAGCTCACACTTGGAGAGCTTTTGAGAACCCTTTCTGTAATCAGATTTCCCTGCCCTGCCTGGGGGGACTGTGGGCGAGTCACTTCCCACAGCTGTCCCTCAGCTTCCTATTCTGTGACATGTGGCTCACCACTACCTCAAAGGGCTGGGGCCAGGCATCATTTATGTGTAAAGAGCTGTGAAATCCTTGAGGTTGATGGGGTGCGGAGCGTTACAGGACACGCTGTGAGGGTAGTGTTACCACAGCTCATCACTTGGGTGTAGCAGGAGGTGGGACAGGCACAGGTTTAGAACACTTTGCTGCCCAGTGTGAAAAGTCATTAAGTGAATGGAAGAGGAGGTGATTCAGTTGTGTGGCAACAGAACTCATTTCTTCTACACAGTAGGGCCAAGATTGAAGAACAGAAAATACAAACTTAGGCATACTAGCTAAGCCCTCACCATCTTGTTCAAAACCAGAAAAAAAGCAAACCCCAAACTGAGACTTTTTCAGTTTCTTCTCATGCAGGCTGTCTCCTGAGCTATCTCATACTGGAGATTTTCTGTGGTGGCAAAATCCTATTTTTGCTCTGAGAATAATCTCTCTTTTTCATTTGTTCCAACCAGAATCAGAGTAGGTTGTCAACCAGATCAAAAGAGAATCCAAATGATTTGCAGTGTGGTGCAACAGAAAGAAGCATCACTACAGTTCTGTGGATACATGGTTAAAATAATGGGTGTTACGGTTTCTGGTGAAAGAAGGATGAAGCTGCTAGCAAGATAAGAAAAACCTGCTCCTTCTTTGCTTATTTCTCTGTGCTCACAAAAAAGCCATGCTGCCTCCCAGACAAAGAAGTTGCTCTTAGCAAGCTGCCTTGCCTCGTTTCTACCTAAAGCTGTGATGGAACAAAGAACATCAGTTCATTTTAGATTGCATGGCAAAACGCAGCACAGCCAGTGAATACAGCTGCCTGTTTCCTAACCCAGCCTGTACCACCTTGCTCTGAGAAAGAGGTCAAGTATTGCTCTTTATGTGCCAGAGTTGCCCTACTTGTCTTAGCTTTGGTTTTAATACCACAGCTGGAAAAACATATGCTAATTTTACCTCCTCTCTTTCCATAATTCCCCCTGCAACAATCAAGTACCAAAACAAGTTTTATAAAAAGCAGGGTCTGAAGATCTGGACGCTGTTAGGAGCCACACAGAGTCTAATTCTGGCTTGGCTGCAAATTTAATTTATAGTCTTGAGCAAGTCAATTAAATTCTCATCAAGTCTTCCCTCAGTAAAATTGAGAATAATTACTTGCTTTGTAGAGATGCTACAAAGACTAAGAAAGCCTTTAAATAGTTTATATAAGATGTTAAAATTCCTTAAGAATTGTGTAGAAACCTCAATTAGGATTTATAAAAAGGTTATTTAAAAACACAATGGGATAAAAAGTATCATAATTTAAACTAATTAATGAAATAACAGTGCTGAAAAACTTCTCAGATGTGAAGGATGGAACATAATTCTGCTGTTGCTTGGCAGAGTGTATTCTGCTCCGAGAAGCAACTGCTCTTTAATTGCTATGGTGGAACAAAGTCGGTGCAGATACATAGGGAAATTCTTGTGGCCTATGATACTCTTTAATAGTGTCTTCCATTTTTATTGTCTTTATTATTCATGATCTTGCAACACTCTGGGTCTTCAGCTGGGATCTGTCCTGGTGTGGTTGGTACCACAGACACAGCAGATAATGAAGTCCCTTGCTACAGACAGCTTATGGTCGGAGGTCCTGAATATCCAGCAATTTACATCACATGGGAATGAGACCATAAATGTCCACGGCTCTGTTTATAGACATGAAATTAGTTTGTCTAAATGCATCATCATGGGAGATAAGCTCAAATACATGATGAGAAATGTCACGTGGATTCCCCTGGCAGATGCATGAAGCATGGGGTAACAGTGGCATCTTTATGGCTGGTGTCAGAGCACACCACTTGCGTAGATGTGTTCTGTATGTGTACTGGGAGATGCGAATTTCAGGGAGGAGGTCAAGAAGAGGCAGGGTAACTAAGTGGTCTTGCAGAGTCATAGATTTTGGCAGCCCAAGATAAAGCACAAATGTATTTGAAGGAAACTTGACTTCAAGTTTCCAAAGGTGGATGTTACTGGCAGAGCACAGGCCAGTACCATCAGCATGTCTGAGACAAAACCTAAGGTGGGACCATGCTGTGATAGATCTTAAAAGTGAAAAATAGAAGTTTGAGCTGGTACACTGAGAATAAAAAGCCAGCAGAGGGAACGGTAAAACCAAAGACACAGATTGCAGTTTTATACATGCAGATCTTGGCACGTCCTCAAAATTGATTGTTAACCTCATAATAATAATGCTCTGCTCAAGAGTTAATTATCTTGTACCCAAATTAACATGGTCCTTTCTCTCCCATCTTGTACTGTAAGACAAGTAATGGAAAACAAGGCTATCAAATTTGCCATTCTACAAAGGACTACTGAGGAGTAATCCATTTGATCCATATTATTTTTTCACCAGTGATAATGTAATAAAAAGATGGATATCCCCACCACACTACTTGAAATTGCTGTGCAACCAGTTCCACCCACTATCTGGTAGAGAATGTAAGAGAAAGGGTCAGACATTGCAAAAAACAAAACAAAAAAAGCCTCAGAAGAGCTAATTCAAGAAGTTCATATCCATTTCCTCCACTCACTCCTCCCTGACCTAGCCCGTCCCTTTTCTTCTGCTCAGTCCTGCATCATCCATTTGTATGGCTGTGTTTTGATAGAAGAGGAGCAAACTGCATGCAGTGGGGAGGGCTGGGGGCGATCAGAGGGCTTCTGCTGATTTTGGGGTTTATTTCAAATTGATTACTGGCCATGCTTGCAAAGCAAAATTATTTCACCTGTTCCTCTGCTGATATATATATATACATGGGTACATACAACAAACGGAACACTTTGAGATTTACAGGATATTCAAATACCTCTCAGTATAGCTACTCCAAACTGCGGGATACCCAGCCACACTGGAAGGTAATGGGCCATTACTCTGGTTTTGCACACGTGGTGAAAGCCAAACCTTCCTCTTTTCCCCATTTTCAAATGAACAAGCAGAACAAGGTTGCCCATCTCAGTGTCTGGTTTCTCTGGGGCAGCAGAGTTATCTTTCATGCTGCTTTTTGGTGACATATCAGTATAGTGGAGATCAGGTGCTGTCTTTGAAGCTAAGGGTCTGTTCATATATTTACATACCTGCAAATAACACTGCACAAGCTAAACCAAAGCCTTACAGGACTCTTTCCTCAGGTCACCCTGCTGTATGAGTGAGGAGGCACCAGCTGCTGCTTAGCCCAAATGTGCAGTTGCATACAGTGATCTTTACAGGTGTAAAATAAATATGGTCTCTGCTCAGGCAAGCTTCCTCTGTCAGTAACGGTTACTAACTTGCCAGTTCACTAAGAGTTGGTCTTCACCAATGATACACATCCAAGGTAATAAACTGGGCATGGTTGCACACAAGTCTGTGTGTGTGGATACTATTTTTTTTTCCTGCTCTATGGTGTATTTTCATTGTATGGCCTTCAGTCTTACCCTCAGAGGTGTCAGTAAGACCTGGTATCTGTGGGGACAGGTAAGAAACAGGTATTTTGCCAGTTCTCTTCTACTTTTTGCCATTTGCAGAAGTGAGGAGTGTTTCAGTTCAGTATCCCAGCCAAAAGTCACTGTACTCAGGTAGGTGCTGGCTTTTCCACAGGAGTCCAGCTGAGGACACCTTCTAGTCACGCTCCTTTGTGAGACAATCCTCTCCTGATGGGAAAGTTGAAGGATGTGTGTGCGTGTGTGGGCTGCCTGACTAAACAATACCTGTAAAGGCCAACCCCCCTTTCCAGTAGCTGTGCAATAGATTTTAAGAAAAATACCCCGTCAACCAGTGACTGATAGTGTATCAGGATGGAGGGGGGGATACATGAATTCAGAGCATGCAAGGACCATGATTTCTGTACAACCTGTGAAGACTCTTGGAAGCAGAGACCTGAGCAGGCTGGGCATGTACCTCCTGGTCAGAGCAGGCAGGCAACAGCAATAGGTGCTGCAAGGACATCTCTGCATCAGAGCATGATGCAGCACAAGCACAGCAAGCTACTGCCATTAACAGACACCTCTGATGACAACATGACCGTACCATCTACATAAAACCTGTGGCAGCAAGCGTCTGCTTCATTCATGCTGCTTCACACCTCTGATGGCCTTTGTGCCATTCTGATTTAGGTCGGCTGCAGTGATCATTGTCTTCATATGATGTTTTAAAACCTACGAAATTGTAGAGTTGTCCTGTAGAAAGTACAGGAGAATGAAAAACTGCAGAGCTCTGAGACAAAAGGAGCAAACACAAATTCAGTGCAATAGAGGTCTGCTTCCTGAAGACATTAAACAGCTTTAAGACTACACTAGTCTAAGTAAGTGAACACACCCTTTTTATTACTGAGGCAACCAAAGTGGGGAGAAAGGAAACAGCCTGTTATAGGTAAAGCCAAATGAGATGTTGCCTAGTAACTCTCAGCAGGGAAGCATCTAAACTCAGCCAGTTTAGGGAAGCTGATGTTCTGACTCAGACATTATTTTCTCTGGAAAAAAAAACCTAAAAGCAGGAAAGCTCAATTTAACAAACATACAATTTATTTTCCTGCTGCAGCAAACCATGGTGACAATGCTTGGAAGAATACAGAAGTATTTACAAACTTCTACAAGGAAGAACAGACAAGGCATGTTTTCAACAAAAGCATCACTTTACTGAACGTGTTTTTTGATGCTGATTTTCCCCCCCAAATACAGTAAACTTAATTTTCATTTGTATTTTCAGATTCTGAAATACACAGGTGATAACAGAAGCCTGGTGATATTACATAGATCATCACATTATTATAATATTATTTCTGCAAGAGGAAGTTCCTGGAGTAAACCCTGCTTCAGGTCTGCTATTGGACACAGAATCAAAGTCATTCATTCAAAAGAAGAAAGACTTGGTGTCTCCACTGGTTCCACTGTCTGGAATAGTTTTAATTAGGCCCTTCTTCAGGACTTTGCTTTTATGGGTTCATGGAAAAGTCACTTGGCTTGGTTAAAGGTCTCACATCAGGGGAAACAAAACCCTCAGACCTTATTTGGAGAGTCATGTTATTTTTGCTTCCCTTTAGAAGGATACAATGATTTTATAGAAGTAAAAGCTCTGGCATGGTCAGCCATGTACATCTATATTCCTGATAGCCACAATTGCTGTTCAGCATAGGCAAAGTCAGGTTCAGAACAGCACTTCATCTCAGCAGCCTCAATACAGTTAATGATGAGAGTTATAAATGTGAACTATTGCATAGATTTTTTTTAATTAAAAAAATACAATAAACAGATCAACACATCACACTAGCCATGAAAAGGCCAACTGCCAAAGAGTTACGACAAAAATATGTATTTTATCAACACTGATAATAGCAAATAAAGCAAAGCTGCAATGGCTAAGTACTAAAATTTGAGTCCTATATTAAAAGCATGAGAGTTTTTCACAAGTCTGTTGTACAAACAGTGAAAGGATATTCTGTAAGCCACAGAGACGCACTTCTCACTGACTGGGGCGTGGTTTGAAGTTTAATGAAACACTGTTGATACAGAACCTCTGCCCATAAGGTGTGGGGCCATCATCAAACACATGGCCTAGATGGGCATCACACTGCAACAGAAATTATGTACCATTATTACCACTACAATTATGGACCAACATTATGCTGGTACCTATCGTGCTATCCTGAATGAGGAAACCTGTATGATCAATTAANGGGGGGGGGGGGAAGTCTCAAGGAGAAACTAGAAATGCATCCTGAAGTTACCACCTCTTGCCAGTGAGTCAATATTCACCCCCAGAAAAGCAGATCCCAGAAGGGCAAGTCAAAAGGTAGTAGTGCCAGAAAGTATGGGAAGTAAATGGGAGGATCTAGACTCCTCAATACATGATGAAAATTTCAAGTTAATTGAGACAGTCACTGTAGGTCCTTCTTACAGGTCAACTCAGGATTCCACCCCCTTCTCCCAGTTTACTGATGGGAAAAAAGTAGACTCAGAAGAGCTATCAGTGGTTCATTATAAAATTGGAAGGTTGTTTTTAGCTGGGCATCTTCAAAGTAATTGCTGGATATTACTGCAAACCTGAACTGTACCATGATAACGGGCTGCAGCGAATGCTTCTTACGTTTGCAGGTAATACCTAATCCTGCTAGAAGGGGGTGCAAGCACACTGGAGGACAGTGTTACAATAAAAAGCAATCTTAACAGTTTGGGAAAATAGACACAAAAAATCATAACATTCAATCCATTAAACTAAATTGAATATTTTTGTACCTTAACATAAGTAGTAAACAGCACAGATTTAGAGTTGGGAAGAAATGGTTAGGGATGGCAGTTCTTTAGAAACAGACCTGGGTATTACAGCACGTCGCAATACAAGCGTGGGTCATGGATTGGGGGAAGCGAAAGGTGTAAGGACAGGAACACTCTCTATAATGCACATAAACAGCCTCTAATCTCTGATGCAGGCTAGGCCCAGCTGCAGTGCTGTGTTTGGCTTTGCACTGTCCTTCAAGAAGGAAAAGGATCAATTGAAGGAGTGCAAAATAGAGCAACAAGAGGATCAGCGCTCTAAAAAACACAGCATAAAAAGGAACAGTTGAAGGAACTGGCCCCTTCTAGTCTAGAAAAGAGATGATTGAGGGAGTCAAAATAGCTTCCTAAAAAAAGAAGTGTGGCTTCCATGGAATAAGAGAACGCACAGAAGATAGCTGTGAAGTTGCAGGGCACCATCACCGTCATGCAGGGCAAATAGTAGTAAGCTTCAACTACTGCAAAGCAAACTTAGTGTTTTCCCTGGTGTCTAACCAATTGCAGGAAGACATGAACGTTACAACTCATTACCCAGTAAGGCTGTGGAATCTCCGTCGCTGCACATTTCAAGAACAGCCTCAACAAACATGTAGAAGGTCTTAATTAGGAAGAAACAACCCCGTGATAGGGAAAATGCATAGACTAAATCTCAGAGTCCTTTCTACTGTCTATTGTCACATACTGCAGTTCACCTAGGGCCTTCTGAATAAATTTTCTGTCTAAACTCCAGCCCTTGGCTATACTTACACACCTACTCTCCCTAGTCACATAATTTTTTTCACCCCAGACTGACTGCCTATATTTGATACTTTGAACTCTACTCATGTGTTTCATACCAAGAAGTGAGACAGAACGGTGATGGTGATACTGTAATGCTCACTGCTGTATTTAGGTAGATTTGTTCATGGGCACAAACCCCCTTATTTGTTAAGGTTCGGGTATCACCTCCAAGATAAACATACCTGTTTGCAGACGACTTCAGTTCTAGTTGATCCCAGTGAGTTATCTGGTCGTCTCATTACATTGGTATTACTTTCATCTCCACCACAAGTACCATAAGCCTCAGAAAATGATGGCCATCCAGTCCCAGAATCGTACTTCTTTTCTGAGCTATAGTGGAAACCAGATCTTCTTGTTAATTAGTAACAGAGATGCTACATAAAAGTCTGGTTTTAATAAGAACATTGGCTTTTTTCCTTACCCTTGTCTTGTACTACTATTAATATTATTTGGCACAGTAAAAGTTTTCTCACTGGCATCAAACTGTGCTGGAACCTCTTCTCCAAAAGGAATTCTTGATTAGCCCACAACAGGAGCTATTGCCTCACCATTTCTAATGCACTGACAGTTGGCATTTTCTAAAGCTTGAAAAAAGGTTTTTCCAACAACAGAGCACATTGTTTAGCTGAATTACATCTGCAAAGTTGCAGTTCGAAGCCTGGCCCAATACAGCACAACCTCAGAGAGTTTGCAAGAAGAAACGAAGTATGGAAAATCACTATGGAAAATGGTTGGGTTGGCCCTCCAGACCAGGCCCACATCCGATGATGGCTTCAGGTTGCAGTCAGTCACCAAAATGGTTTGGTAACTCAATCAGAGCCTTGCAAGAACCATCAATCAACCAATGACAAATCCTCACAGCACAAAGATCTACTTTTCCCAAGAGACAATCACAGCCACCAGAAACAGCACTACAGAGTGCCAACTTGTGGGTGCCTCCCTCCTGTTGACACCCAGGATTATCAATCCCATTTAGTTCTGTATTGAAACCCAGAGCACATTGGGAAATACAGTCAGAAAATATTTTTGGCATGCAGCAAACAGTTATGAGATAATCCCTCCTATTTAAAGTCGTGCAGGTTCTGTTGGCAATAAGTACTTTCCTCTATCAAAACGTGACCTAGCGCGAGTTGGAGAGAGAAATGAAGACAGACTCATATACTAGTGGGGTAAGTGCTCAGGAGACCCACCACAACCGTGCCGAGTCCCGTGTTTGTTCCCGGTTTCCCAAACACAATGCTCTTAGTGGCACCTAGTGGTGGATGGAGACAGCAACACCAGCAGCAGCTCTTCTGGGCTCACGGGGATTAGTCCACTAGTCAATACAGAATTTAAAGCGAAGTATCTAGTAAGTATCATGTATATTTTGGCGGCATATTAGTCCAGTGGAGAAAACTCTGAAAATATTGCTTGCAATACCTTTTAGAAAGACAAGACAAACAAGTAGGGCAAAGAGCTTAAAAAATTCAACCCAAGGAACAGTGCGTGCTTCAGCATTTTATGATTAACTGTACAGGGCTGTCTTTGAGCAACACAACAGTGGAAATAAAAGAGGATTTGCAAACACAGAATGACCAAAGGCTAGGTTTTGTGCTGGCTGTTGCTCAGCCCATTGCATCAATCCACAGAGACCCATAAGTAATGCTCTCCTACCTCCTCCCTTCCATAAAACCAGGGAGAAATAGGACACAGCACAGAAGCAGGCAGCACAGAAGCAAATGCAGTTTGCAGACTCTGCCTTTAGACAAGAAGGTATTTAAGGCTCCAGGCCTATTTCTTTCCAGCCAAAGAGGGCTTCCTGCCTTCCCTGATACAAAACCACACAAACACTGTGCCCACCAGCCACAGAGCCACCAAGAGTAACCTGGGGGAACACAAATGCCCATCCATGACTTCTGAGTTTCCCTGACATATACCTGTGCTGTTTCTTTTTTATTTTAAAAATATTTCAATCAGAACTCTTATTCTTTTTGACATGGGGATCTTCTTGCTTATTCTCACATAGATGGGAGGATCCTCTCTGAAATCCTGTAGAGTCAAGGCAGGTCTTTAATGCTATGTGAGTTTTGCATCTGACCCTGACTGTCTCCGTCCCTTACATGCCACTCACAATACTTACGTTTATTGTAGATGTTTTCCACTGCTAAAGGATCAATCTTTTAAGCTGTTAAACTTGCTCTCCACAGAAATGGTCTTTGTGTGGTTTTACTAACAGTAATATCACTTAGATTCCCTAATAGAAACATTTTAGTACCCAAAAATATTGCTGTTCAAGATCATATTTGTCCTTTGAAGTATTTCACCACTTTATTTATGGATAAATGGACTTACCCTAAACATATGCATTAGATTAGCCTTCGACACACCATTCCTCCAGCATATGTCATTTACTTTGATCCCTATTTCAGTCGTCCTGGATGGAATCCAGATAATTCTAAAAAGTGCTTTTTGCTGTATGAATCTCAGCTGTAGGTTTATGGTTGGCTAAAGGTTTGAGATTTCATTAAAGCACCACAATTTGCTATCTATAAATGTTAGGACTTTGTTCCATGTATTTTCAACTCTTTCAAATGAATATTTGGTAGCAGAGGCAATAAATCCTGGTATAAATGTATACACACACGTGTACTTTGAAAGAAAGGAGGAAATGCTTCATGTTTACCTGTAGCTAATGATCTAATACATTTGAAAGAGAAAGAACATTTTTCATGCACTAGGAAATAAACATGATGAATGAATCTCTTTACAAGTACCATTTCCCCCCCCCCCTCATTGTTAGTGTCCTCCACAACATAATGCATTCATGGAAAAAATATTTTCAGACTGTTTTGTTTTCCACATTCAATAATTTTCTATTTTCTTAAAAGTTTTTTTTTTCTGTAAGTTTGCAGTATTTTTATTTCCCTGTATCAGTCTGTAAGGCTAAGAATTATTTTATGCTTTAAACAAAAATACCTATATTCTCTGAGAGCTGGACACTACAAAAAGCAGCATGACTGTTTGTTATATTGTTGTTCTGTTATTAGTTTAGCAGCAAAAGCAATTCCCTCCAGTGCTCATCTCTCTTTATGTTGCCCTGTCAATATCTATTGTCTAATATAAAGGATGTCTAAACTGAGGGAACATTTGAAGGAATTGAAGGAACTCTTCCACAGCTTAGTAATTTAAAATTTCTCTAATTTATCTGAATTTTCCAGAGGTATTCTTATTTGTCTTTGGAATATTCTGCAACGCTGCACTAGCTTGAGAAATAATTTTTAAAATTTATTTATTAGCAAACATACATATAATCAAATGTTCATTTGCATGACAATAGTTTTATGTATTTGGCCAAAGGAAAACTGAATGTTCACAATTATCAGCCACCATTTTTAACATTTAATTGCTTAATTTAGGTTTATTTTTAATATAGCCAGTACATTTTTTCCTGTCTATCCAGGCTTCTTGTTCCTCAGCTTCCCATTTGAAGTTCTGATTTGAAGCATTCTTTAAAGTATTCATAAAAATGGGCATATCAGCCGTATTCCATTGAGCTCACAGTTGGGGATATATAAAGGCTATTTTCTAGATCAAAAATATGAGGAACTGTCTTTTCTGCTTCAGTTACAGAGAACAGAACACTCTCTGCACATCCTACTCCAAGGCACTCTATTTCCTTTTACTTAGACTTTAATGAACTTGCAAAATATATAGTATTGTAAAGAACACAGAGGTTAATAGTGCAGTCATTCACAGCCAGGTTTTAAAAAGTAGATGTAACCAAAAAGGCAAAAATAGTGGAATTTAATTTAGGGAACAAGAAGGGGGTGGGGGTGAAGAGGAGGTCTCGGCTCCAGTATGAGGGACCCAGCAGTAAGAACATAATAGCAGCTAGACTAAGGCAGCCAAATGGCCCCTCTGTCCCAGTGGCATAGTGACAAAAGATGACTGTTGAAGAACACAAGAACAGAGCAAACATACAGTGATACTCATGCATAAACATACGTATTTTGTGACAATTTGTGGCCTACGGACCTCTTAAACAGGGAATTATTAACAACCAAAAAAGGCTGGTGTGTATGGCAGGAGAAAAAGGCAGACCCCTAATGCAGCAACTACTGTCTGCTAGCCACTGGAGACCCTCATATGCTCAAGAAAAGGGCACACCGTGTACCTGTATCACCACCGTTATCCTCGAAGTCTTACATATAGCACTCTGGCACCAAAGGATTGTTCTTCTGACCTGCAATTTCCATTCCTCTCATGAAAATAACACTGCCTCTCCTGCCACGGTTATGGCATTTTAAGGATGCTGTGAAATCTAAAGGATGTTACCTGAACAGTGGGGCATTGCAGCACACGCAGCAGTATATTCCTGATTCTGTGTTATTCAGATAGATTCCACTAAATGGCTTTTAAAAAAGGAAGGAAAAAAAAGAGAAGTTAGTAATGCAGGTCTTTAAAAGCTCACCATCTGGAACAAGCATGTAGGAATCAGATTCAAAACAGCAGAAAAACCATAAAAAGAAGGCTTCACAGGGGGGCTTTGAAGAGCAAACATTAGCAGCCTAAAGAAATGAAGGGGAGGATGCCTCTGGATTAATAGTGAAGACTACCCCCTGCTCCCAGAAGCTTCGAGACCAGTCAGATGCATAAATCATCCAGGTACCAGGCCTGGAATTGTGACCTCCAAGGAACTTGTGAAAAGTGCAGGATCCCAAAGACCAGGGCTCTGCTATGGAGTGCCGCAACTTCAAAGTGGCTCTACAAAGAGCCTCTCCTTCTCCCTGCAAAGTCTGGAACTGAGATTCTCATTTTACAGATAAGGATTTGGGCATGGTTCACACAATTTAATCCCACAGTACATATTCTGTATGCAGAAGCCCTGGCACTGGGCTAGGGATGTTGGTGCTCCATGCACAATGCTACGTGGCCTCCATCAGAGAAGGAAGCAGAATGTGGGGACAAGGTGGGTGGGTGATCTGGCACATGAGGGATAACCCAGCTCCTCAATGGAGTGCTATGTATAAGATTTCCATGGCTAATCTAATGGTCAAAAAAAGGAGACTACAGGACAAAAATATGATCTTCTTCCTACTTTGGAGAGACATCCACTATCACCACACAGATGGCTGCGCTGGCAGTAAAGCATCCCAGAGAAAAATAAAATATGAAAAGAATGCAGAATATTTTTTCATCTGCAAACCAGCCTGGGTCAGAACAAAATCCACCCAGTTCAGTGTGAGTCTAACTTTTATCCACAGAAAGGCATGGAAAAACCTGCAAAGCAACTGAGCGATGAGAGCTCCACAAAGCAGGTTTTCCTCTGCCCAACAGGCAGAGGAGGTGGCTTGACCTTGGACAGCATTAGCACTTTTGCTTACCGGTTCAGTTCCTTTTTCTCTTGTAACATAGAATTGCTCTGGAGACAATTTTTTTTTCCAGTCTGTAGCAACAGTTGCTTCAGCTTGTTTAGTCAGTGAGCCTGTGCCTTCGATTAGACATAGAAAGATAATTTTTATTATTTTTAACACTGCTTTAATCACTGTCAAGGTGATGCTTTCCATCATCACCTCAATTCTCCCAAAGTTTCTGTGGGGACAGAGCACAGGATGTCAGGGATATAAGAGCAGGGGAGAGTGCAGGACTTTGCATCTGCTTTCCATTCTGTGAGCTACATACAAAGAGCAGCTCCAGCACATCACTTGGAAAGGCTCTGAACAGAAATGGTCACCTATGAACCAAAGCACCATCCATTCACCCAGTTCAGCCCTCTATTCTGGATGCCCTCTCCTGGAAGTGTCCAAGGCCAGGTTGGATGGGGCTTTAAGCAACCTGGTCTAGTGGAAGGTGTCCCTGCCCGTGGCAGAGGGGTTGGAACTGGATGATCTCTAAGGTCCCTTCCAACCCGAACCATTCTATTCTGGCTTGGCATAACTGCTGGTCTGTTGGTACTCCTTCCACATTCCTGGGTATTGCTGAAAGGTTTGGTAGTTTGCCTCTTGGAAACCCTTGGAAACCAGAACCAGTGCTCGTTTACCTGCTATCAAAGACTAGCAACTTCCACAGGCCTCAGTGAAAAGTGGTGCTAAGAAGGCATAGCGGAAGAAAGCACCTACAGCCCAAGAGAAACAGGGCTACAGTCAAGTGGGGGGCACACAACAGGAGAGCAGAAGTCACCCATCACAATGCAAACTTCCAGCAATGCCTGCTGTGGGGTCTGTACACACTGTGCAGAGTATTTATGCTGATAAGAGATTGAAGAATTAATAGATCAGTTGAAAAACAATGAGTAAAATAATTTCATTCCTTGCTAATCAAAAAGTCTAAGGTGGGAAACCCCCTCCATGTCCATCTCCCATCAGCACAGCACACATGAAAAAATCAGCTCCTGAGTGATGAATGCTTGCCTGGACTCGTATCTTGTAAGACAGAGGTGATACTGGAGGGGGAAAGAGGAATTTGAAAATCACAGTTTAGCTATAAAAACCATAGCTTATCCTGCCAGCTCGAGAGAAACACCCCCAGCAGGCTGACACGGCCCTTCCCAACCGGCTAGAGGACACCGGGGACGGGGGTGCCCCCCCCTCCACCCTCCCGCTCCGGGCGCAGGTACCTGTGCCGCTGCGGGCAGCGCGGGCGCAGCGGCTGCCGGAGCCGCGCAACGGGGAGAGGAGGAGGAGGCGGCGGCTCCCGAGCATCCCCCGGAGCANCGGGGCGGGACCGGCGGAGATCCCGACCGCGACCGCCGGCCCCCGGTCCCGGTCCCGCCCCGCCGGGTTGCGTGTCTGGTCCGTACCTTCAACCCGAATAATTGCACCTTATGAGAGCAATGGTGAAGCACCCGCTCAAATACTGCTGCAGCACCTGCGGGTAAAGGCTTCCACCACCTCTTGCCGAGAAGCAAAAAATTTTGGCTTAAAAACCAAACGGTGGCTGCAGCCATAAATACACATACAAATACACAACCCTGTCGAGGCATTTGCTTCCAGCCCTTGTAGGTCGTTTTTGAGGAGATCAGGTCTAGAATCTGCATGCAAAAGTGCTCTTGCTCTCCTAAATGTGTGTTACAGGCACTGCTCTTAGTTGTATTGATTGAGTGATAGGGCGATGTGCTAAGTGGCTGCTTGTTTACACAGTGGGACTTGCAGTGCAGCAGCTTTTACTTGGCCTATAAATATCCCTGTAATAGGACCCGTATTTTAGTTCGGCCTCTTGTCCTTTAAAGTCTGTGTGCCAGGCTAAGCCTTAATGCTATTTGATTTCTTTCTAGTAGCCACATTTCTGATTTGGAACTGGTTCATCATTACTGAATGATGTGGAAGGAACTGTTTGATTGCATCAGATAACAAAGCTAACAATGGTGTTTAATACAAAATAACTTTAGTCTAAATCTTCTAACCTAATTTTAAAATCAAAGCTAAAAAATAGTGCTGTGTGCCCAGTCTTGTGTATATGCACCCTTTTTATTGAACCAACCTCCTGTCCAAGACAGTGAGCTCAGTGGCAGCCGAGGACATCCAGCACAGCGTATGATCAGTGCCATGGCTGTAATAAATCTGCTGCTCAGACCCACTAAGCCACACATGGAAAGATGGATAGCAGCAAGGCTTGTAGATGATCACATTCCATGTTTGCAGCAGCAGGGGAGAGGGGGACATGCAGCTGATTAGTGGCTTTGTCCTATATGATAAGACACGGTGGAGTGAAGCCAGAGTACCTAGATAAAAATCCTGGAGATGTGATGCCTGCAAGTCCTCAGGCCTGTGATTCAGAGTGATAGGAGAGTGGGACTGCTGGGCACAGAGGAGAGGGCTCTGCTGGGGCTCTCAGTGCTGGCGGAGGGCAGTGTCCACGCTGTAGGCAGAAGGACAAGGTTTTTCCATGTTCAGCAACTGTGGGAAGTGAAGATCAGAGAAAGAGCTTGCTAAGCCCCTTCTAGCTTAGCCCCGTGGCTTCTTATCTCAGTCATTTAGTCATGGTTTAGGAGGGAATTTGAACATGTTAGGAAGCCTTTGGAGAGGAGAGACCCAACTTGACACTCACCCAGTTCTGGCAGATGACTTAGGGCTGTAAAGTGATGGTATTGCTCCTGGGGTTCACTGCTGCTGTCTCCAGCTCAAACGTGGGAGAGAGGCATTTCCCTCCTGCTCTTGGCTTTGGTCTTAGGCAGTGTTTGCTGCTGAGGACAGGTAATCAATGGAGTTCTCCCTGAAGTACCTGGGAAATGAAGGAGAGTGAGAGGAAGTGATTAGTCCTGAAACTTGCATGTTTTAATGTAATTGACATTGATTTAACTGGTGCTTTTTTAAAAGACAAAATTCAATAAAAAATGAACCATCAGTATCTTCCTTGCAGCTCTCTGTTGTTGGTACTATCCCAAAATGCAGCAATTTTGAGGCAGAGGGAACTAAACCAACACAGGTCTGTTGCTGTGCCATCTTCCTCAGTCTCTGAAGGAGAGGAGCGGGTGCCTGGGCCATGCACCATGGGGAGCAGTGGGAGCAGAAAGCATTTGGCTCGTCAGCCCTGGCCTCATCATCCTCTCTGTTAGCCAGTTTATTGCAAGCTACTCCCTGATTAACATGAGGGTGGTGGTGGAAGAGTCAGATCCCATTCATCCCAGTGGCTGTGATCCACATTTGAGGTGGTGCACTGGCAGCTCAGGTCCTCTGTTTTTCCCTCCAACAGAAGCCTGACCTGCAGTCCTCCCAATCAGTGTGACAGGTCTTCCTCTAGTGGAAAACACCCCCCCTGGCTGGAGGTATTTCATTTTTCAGATCTTCAGTGCTGAAAAACCAAATCATTGTCTGCCATGCCTGTAATATTGCCTCCCATGGTTACAGCACATACCAAGCTTTGTAGCTAGGCAGAGAACCAGCCTGCATTTCTCCCCATAGACTGTTATAAAAGCCAATTAGGCTGTTACTTAATTTTCCTTCTTTTTTTCCTCCCTTACACACAAAGGGAAGCAGTTAAAAGTCTCTCCTAGTTACATTATGTAAATTTTCAAGTAAATTCTCCCTGAATTGTAATTCAGCGGGTTTATTGCTAAAACTGTCGCCTGACTCCAGCACATACACAAGCTGCATCCATGGAAGGGTCACTCATCAGAAGCACAGTGTCTTGTTAGATGTGTGTAGATGGGGGAGAAGCTCCTCAGCTCCTCCTGTAGTGTTACTTTGCATCAAGGCGGCAGCAGCAGCATGTATGTAGGCAGGTGAAGGTGAGAATAGGTGGGAAGCAGACACGGGCCAGACTTCCCTGCTAATATTTATTTGGGTTCTAACCATTTCTTGACTGACAGCTCTGGGGACAAGCAAAGCATCACATCATGCCTACACTGGCAGATACTGAGCAGTCAGCCAGGAAGCAGTGAGGTGCAGAAATCAAATGAACCCTGTACAAATTCAAACCTCTACCTAAGCAGATTTTGTTAATAAACCCCCTTGACATTACTATGTACAGAAGAAAACACTGAAATAGTGGTATTTTTATTTTATATGCATCTATGTGCAATCAGTTTTCCTCTACCCATTTTGTCATACCTAATGTAGGTCCCCTCCTATGGGATGTTTCCGTTGAAACATATGGGAGCTCAGCATGCAAGAATTTGGCTTGGACCTGTCATATGTAGTGGTACTGTGTGGCCAGGTCCCCAGAGAATGAAGAAAAGGGGACCGGCACAAGCATTTCAGTGGGTAGGTTGAATCCGTGGTGGGCTCCATTTTCCCCACAGAAATCCTCAACTGATTTTGCAGGGGATGATCACAGGAACTCTGCATCCTTCCTCAGCAGTCTTCCCTCTCCTCTAACAGACTTGATACATCCCCACAGCTATTTTCAAGCCACTCAGATGTGATGAAACTCTGACTCCTGATATATGGAGGTAAGTTTCCACATGGAAACACTACTCAAAGATATGCGATAATGCTCCAGTGGTGAATTCCAATAATGGAGAGGGATATCAGAAAAGATTATTAGTAGCAGAAGTGCCAAAGCATCTTGGAAAAGGGTATTGCTGGTTTCCAGAGGCACAGAGAGACTGAACACAGATCTGAACCTCCCTGAATCTGACCCACGGCTTCTGCTGAGATTCATTTGTGGAGTAGCCTGATGTGATTCAGCTCAAAGACATCATCAGACATAATGAACACAGAACTTCTTGCCTTGTTTGCTGTATGGTTTAGAATCTCTATTTGCTAATCATAAGCTACAGGATACCTAATTATTCTAACCTCTGTCTTTAGAAAAAATAGGTTGTATTTGTGGATTAGTTTAAGCAGGAGCCTTCAGCTGGAGTCTAAGGATGGCATTAGAATAGAATAGAATAGAATAGTTGCAGTTGGAAGGGACCTGCAGGTTTGGTCCACTGTGACAAATGCTTTGAGTTGAATTAGGCCAAATGCCCTACATAGGTCCTGTCCACCATAAATTATTCTAGGATTCTAAATGCTTTGAGAAATTTCTTGAAAAATGAGTGAAGAAATGAATCAAAGTGAAATGCATACTTTGCAATCACTCCTTGATAGGAAACTCTAGTCTGCAATCAGGCCACCTGTTCAGCTAAATTGCATCCACTTTGAAAAGCAGAAGCACTCTGGGATGGAGCGGGTATATCTGCAGGGGCAGCTGTTGGGAAGCAACAACTGCAGATTATTTCCCTGGATTGCCCCATGCATCCCTTATATCATACCATCCAAGTTCCTTGAGCCACATGGACCATAATAATACATTCCACAATTTTGTGTGTGATTTCTTACCCCTCATACCTCAAGACAGTGAATAACTGGGGTGGTTCTTCCACCCAGCACCGAAAGCCTGAACAAAGCATCGAATGAGCAGTTATTTGGCAGCAACCACCATAGCAGCAGCTTTCTGTAGGTTATCTTAATGGATTTATCACCCTGAACTAAGCCCTGACCATCTGTTCTATCGTCTAATTACAGATGCAGAAAAAGCTAATTCGTGATTGCATCATAAAAAAGTGGAATATAAGTGATTTAAGAGTGGGGTATGTCATGCTTCACATCCTGGCTTGGGGAAGTTGCTCTCTCTTCAACAGACTGACTTCCCTGACAACAGAGTTTGCCTCTTTCCCAGCAAACGGGAATTCTGAAGGAGCAGGGCTCATCAGAACAGGTTTTATTCCAGCTCACTCATCTTAGATGTGTTTTAAAATCTGGGATTCACATAAGTGCAGTTATGAACCTTCTTTCCTTCTGTCTTACACAAGCCCCTGAAGATGTATTTTTACTGCATTTTCTAATCAGGGGAAGCACAAACTCATGCTTCTTAAAAATCCCCTAAAACTCTGCATTTCCCCCATCTCGCTTTTGCTGTGGTGCATGCAGGGACACCTGGTGGAGTTGCCCACTCGTTTTGTGCTGGTAGCTGATCTTCACTGCAATGCTTTTGGTTTGGAAGACAGGCAGAAGGTGGGGTGATGAGTGCATGCCCTGTGTCTCATGAATGGCCTTAAATTCTTTTGTATTGCCACTGTCTGAGACACCAGTGGGAGTAATGGTGTAGCTGGGAGTTCAAGTTCTGCTTCACTTGTGTTTTGTGGGTAAGGACTCATGGCAGCGTCTGTCCTCTGGAAATCTTACAGTAAAAAATGGATGCAACTGAACAAGTTAAGGGGCCAAGAAGTAGTATCTTGGTTCTCTGTATTTTTATGGGGTACATCCTCCTGTCACCAGCACCTCTTCCCAGTGTGAAGCGTTGTGCCCTGGATTGGCAACAGCTTCAGCAGAGCTTCCAGCAGCCCTAAAGGCTGTGTCCCAGCTCGTTGGAGAGTTTGATGGGGAACTTGAACACACTGCTAGCTCCCTGTGAGAGATACCTGCCTCATGGCTGGCCAGGGAGGCTGGGCTCACCTCTTGATTTCACTCAGGTAAGAATTGCCGATTAAAAACCAGGACTGTTGGTAAAGTAGATGGGGGAAGGGATATCTCAAAATTAATTTAGCATCTAGATTTTTGGAGGCTGTTTGTTTGTTTTTCCCAGTTATCTAAAACCAGGTTGTGATTTTCCCAGATGCATATGTTATTCGAAAAATAGTAGGGTGGAAGCAGTGCAAGAGACCACTCTAATTCAAAAAAGAGCCTGAAGGATTTGCAGGTGTGTGGTGAGCAATTCTGCTCTGCCCAGTGTGATTTGTCTGCTTTAAACTCCGTCTTTTAACAGTACTTCAAGATTTGGTTGTAATCCTTCGTCTCCAGCATGCTCACTAGTTACCTGTTGGTAAAACTAGCATTCTGTCCCAAGGCATGAGCTAGTTTTCCATTTCATGAAAATGGAGTGTTCAGTGGTGGCCTGGCCCAGCACTCCCCACTCCCGCAGGAACAAAAGTTGGGATTTCCTTTCCAGGGCCCAACTCTGGGCTGAGCAAGAACTTCTGCTCCAGTCTCATGTGGTATCAGGACTGGCAAGATCTGCAGGGACAACTACTTCTATGGGAACTATAGGTTAGGAGCCTTTTAAAAGACAGAGCGTACTGCGTCGACGCTGCTGCTGTGAATGCTTTGGTCCATATTTGCTGTGTAGGAAGAGGGTAGAAAGGGTCAGAGCAGGCTCTAGGTTTTATACAGACCTCTTGTTTCCACACCACATTGTTGTTCATCTAGCAGGGGAAAATACTGGTATATGAGGTATTGCTGGCGTGTTCATTAGCATGCATTACTACTTTTGAGTGGCAAGCAAAGACACCTTCCCAAAATACCTAATGTTCAGTGGCATTTCAGTACCAAAAATGAGCACAGACTTGACTGGAATCTGTGCTGCTGTTTACTGTTGTAGTCCCCTGGTCAGGAAATGCACAGCAAGTGGCAACAACATGCTAAACTGGTGGTGGTCCCTTTCTTAGCCCTCCTCCATCCCATGGTAACCAAAACTACAGACTAATCTGTAGTGAAGGACTGCAGCTTTCTGACCAGAGGTTTTGCTCTGAAGAAGGCACCTTGGCAATGGAGCAGTGTGCTCCTTGACACGTGTAATGCTGCATCCTGAACTCACCCTGCATTTCATGTTCTTTTAGAAGCAAACCACATGCTACACAACACTTGGCTTGCAGAAACTGCCATAAGATACACCCAATGTAACATTTGGTGCAGTGCCACAAAGCCCCAGTCCCTGTTAATTCCTGGTATTTAACTTTCTTGCCATTGGGAATTTGTAGAGCAATTTAATACCTGAATAGCTCTAAGCTCATTCAGTGCTTAGCCTTATGGCCCCTGATTTTTTAAAAATGTGTTTATACCTAAGGGCCCGCCTTTAGTCATCTAGCTGTCTTTTTGGTACTGCAGCTCCTGTTAATAGCAGGTGGATCTAGGATTAAACTCACTTACATTAGAAATGTACAGTAAAAATAGTGTAATGAAAAGAAATTGGCACTCACAGCATGTGATTCTTCTGTATGTTCTACTGTAGATAAACTATGTCTTAAGAGGGCCCATTTGTCAGAGAATACTCTAATTTTCCAACTTCAGAAATTAGATATCATTACCGAAATCTCTTACATCTTGGGGCACTGAGCAGATCTCCACCCTTTCATTATTTGTTCCCTAATGCCAATTAAAACTAATGATTTGACATTTTGAAAAACCTTTTGACTCTTGAATATTTTTGACACCTGGCCTTTAAGGAATCTTCTTTCAAACTCTGTCACTAAAAGTATCTTGTTTTGAGAAGTTTATATTAAAAAGGAATTAAAAACATGCTATGGCACTTTTTTAAAAAAAATCCTTCTTATAACTAGGAAGCACTGCTGTTCTGTAGAAGGTTGTAGGTCAGAAAACATAGGAGGGGAATATCAGAAACAGTGACAATCTAGGGACATCTCCTGGAAACAGCAAGAGAGAGCAATAACAAAGAAACAGGCAACACTGGATCTATGAGCTATAATTTAGGTGTGGGACCAGCATGTGCTGAGGTGTCTGGTTGGGTAGTTGGTTCAACCTTTCTTGCAACAGAAGTGTGAACTGGTTTTGGAGCAGTTTCTGGTCCACAAGAAGCTAGCACCATGTTTTAAAAATAACCTGCCCCATGACATGAGGGGTCATAATTAGGATGATGAGGATAAATACTAATGTGCACACAGACTGGATGTGAGAATGCTTCTTCCCGTTACCTGTGGCTTGACACAAATAATGTTTCACCATCAGCAGAGGCTGCCATTTTGCTTTGTGCCCTGTTCCTCTGTGATAGCTGCCACTGAACATGCCATGCTGGTTGTTTGTAACTCACATCATTGGGGCAGGGGCTGGTGGCCCTGGAGCTGGACTGAAATGGGGTCCTGGGTTGCTGGCAGGAATGGGGGTCCCAGACAAGATAGATAAGGGCCACTAAAGCTTGTTGCTTCACTTGGGGCCCTGACAATTCATCTTTATCTCAGGAATTTTTAGCCAACATCTTGTTCTATAGCACTAAATAGTCACAGGGGCCCAAACCTGCTATTGCTGCCTGAACCGTCACCTCCCGCTGGCTGTAGCTGTTGCATGATGGTACCTTGTTATGGAGAAAAAACAGCTTATGAAGAATGAAAACCTTTGCAGTAGAAAATCAATTGATCCAAATGACTAAATCAATAAACATGACCCTGCTAACTCTCCTTTTCATACATCCAGGAAACCCTTGAGTTTCTAAACAGAGCTGCCACTAAACCTCTATTCTGCCACTCGAAGCTCTGTAGCACCAAGAACTCTGGCATAGATTAGAAACCTCCTGTTCACGACCAGCCTCTGAGGGCAGAGAAGGAATTGCAAATGAATAAGATCTTTGGGAGCTTATGGAAGCCTAGAAACCAAAATAGTCAAGATTACAGTGAAAGACACCTTTTTTCCATTTTGGCTGGCTAGTTAGTCCTCACACCATGGGAATGAAAACATGGCAGTGAAGGAATGAAACTTAGAGGATGCATTCTCATTAATCAAGGATGATACCAGAGGTGTAAGAGCTATGTATTCATTATTATTTCCTAAGTCTTGAACTTTGGACTTGTCTTTATTGGAAACATCCTATTCTTCAGACTCTTTCTCCTATGTGTCTTCTTTTATCTTCCTTGAAGATCAGAAGTAACAGAGCATATACATGAAATCATCTGAGTCCATGGAGTCAAAGAGGCATCTCCTGGAAATTTGGACCTTCTGCTTAGTGAAGCATAAGGGTTGTCATTTACTGTTGCACTTAGCAACTCAGGATGGCACAAAAGCACAATGGCCAAATCCTTTATTGCATAAGGAAATTGTGTATTTTGGAGGCGTGGGGGATGAACCACTATGTCATGTTGAGCATATATATTTTTTTTTGGCATGGTGATGAGTTAATTTGGTATCTCCTGCTTGTTCACCTATTGCACCATCTATCATAGAATCATAAGGAAACCTTGACTCATGTTAGGGTTCAGGAACACCACAGAGCCATACAGAGCATCCTGATATCTACAATATTGATATAGGTTAGGCTTCCCACTGTGACCACTGACTCTGCAGCAATCCGGAGAAGTTTAAAGGCACCTTATTAGGCTTTGCATAGCAAGATTCTCAAAATAAGCTGCACTTGATCCTTCATATCTCTTCCTTCTAGGAAATTATGTAGCTAAATGTTCAGTAATTGTAATAGGATTTTTAGGTGCTATTAGGAAAAAAAAAAGAGAATAGACCACAAAATCTTCAGTATTGCATGGAGGTCTAGTCTCATCTCTAAAAATACAGTATAACTAAAAGAGAGACAATTAAGGAACAGTACAAGGACCACACAAGTGATCAAGTGTGTGGGAGGCCACACAAGTGATCAAGTATGAAAGTATACTGAGGGAAGATGGGATGGAGACCCGCAAGAACACAAGCCTTATGGTGAAGCTAAGTAGGAAATTAATGTACACTGCCTGTTCTGCTACAAAAACTAGGAGATATTAAATGAAAGCAGCAGATGACAAGTTCAGAATAAATTAAAGGGGATGCTGCTTTGGACCAACTGTAAGAGCTGTTAAGTACATAGGGACATAGCAAGTCCCTGAACTGTGAACTGCTGAACACTACCGAAGTACTCTGGAAATGTATAAATGTATTTGTGCCACGTTCTTAACTTTTTCTATATTGACCATTGCTTGAGATGGGCTACTTGGTTGGACAGACTTTGCTTGAGTCTGGACATCCATTCTTACACCACCTTCTACTTTGCTGTGATGGCATATGTTGTCTTCAGGCTTTGGACTATATGGGGATTTTTTTGCTTATTTTCAGTCTTCTGAAGGAAAATCAGTACTGCCAAGGAGTTGTTGGGGAGAAGACTCTTGTATAAACCAGCAAGAGATCTAAGAATATAATGAATGTATTAATGCACTTTTCTATCTTAACTAAGTTGGCATGTTAGCCAGTAAATGTCTACTGTCACTGCAGAGTCT
This sequence comes from Aegotheles bennettii, assembly GCA_013398125.1. NCBI lineage: Eukaryota > Metazoa > Chordata > Aves > Caprimulgiformes > Aegothelidae > Aegotheles > Aegotheles bennettii. The sequence goes on along the minus strand of VZRW01011832.1, from coordinate 367,250 downwards.
CAATTTTGACACTCTGTTGATAATGAGCTGGATTTATGGAGAAATGAAACATATAGTAGAAGAGATGCAGATTCATTCAAAGAAGCTATGGATGAAGTAATAGGTCATGATTCAAACCCCATGTTTACTAACAAAATACTTTTTTATTTGTTTGTTTTCCCCTAAAGCCAAGTTTGATGTCAAAAATAGCAGAATAAAGGTTCCTTTTGGATCTGAAAAGAACACCTGTTTTGCTCTGAGAGCCTTGGATTCTTCTCAGGATCCAGAAGAAATCAGCAACAGAGATTTACTGGAGGAAGAGTTCATTTCAATTTCTACTATGCAAGGGAATACACAGTTTGAGGAAGTCATGTTCTGCCATTGCTGTAGTTTAGCAGTGGGTAATAAGAAACTATTTGAAACGTGTTAATTCTACAAATTACACAGCAGTTGTTACCTGCCACCATAAAGATAAAGCAAGCGTAAGTTAACCTCAGTGCTCCTACTGCTCAGGGATCAAGGGCAAAGGAAGGGAAGCATGGAAGTGTTGGTATGGCTGCTGCCAACAATCTGTACTGCCTCCGCACCTGCTTGGGGAAAAACAGAAGAATCCATTTCTGCAGCGTGGTGTTTACCAGAAGCATCCCTCAGGAACAGGTCTCAGCCAAAACCTGGTCTGAAAAGCCTGGAATTATCTACTTAGAATCCCCTTAGCCACAATGGTTCCAGCACACACAGAACAAGCAAAGGCAGAGAAGTGTTCAGAGCAAAAGCATTAAACTCTCTCATACCGAAAGCTCTATTACAACTTGAAATCACATTGACAGTGCCACCAGTTTCAGTCTGCCGCTTTGCTGGTTCCTGTTTGCGCGCGTGTGTGTGTGTGTGTGGTGTGCAGTGGAGCAGACCCTGCAGGAAGCAGCTAGCTGAGCAGGGCGCTACCTAAGTTCAGCACAGTCAGTATCAAGTTGGGTGGTTCCAGCGAACCAGAGGAACCAAGACTATGGTGTCTTCATGCTAGCTTCTCTCAGAAGCACAGACATCACAGTAGAGATGTCTCTTTCAAATCAGACTCTACAATCGGCATCGCTGTCCTGGGACAATCATCTACACACCCTCTCTTTCAAGAAGCTGAGCACATCTCATTTGCTTCTAATTTTGCTGGCCATGATGCCTACTTTTGTGCAATTACCCAGTGGTTACAGCTGTGGAGGAATGAACCTTGTTTCAGTTCCTGTCTTTGACTTTCACCTTGCAGAGGGTGCCTAACCAGCAGGTTGTTGTTCGAGGTAGGGTACAGTTTCTACATTCTACAGGAGACACTGGGTAAACTATAAGAACATTCCTGGCAGTGGGCACTGGAGACCCAGACTCTCTTTTCCCAAAGGAAAAACCTAGTTGTTACCCCAATATTAAGCTGAAGAGGTTGCACAGCTTTTCAGTTTGTATAGCCTGTTAATCCTGTGCTCTTCTCTACGTGACAGAGCTTCAACAAGAGGGATGGAAAAGTGGTTAGTGCCTAGAATATATCCTGGCAATTAGGTAGCAGCAGTCTGTTCTGCTCATGCTTAGGAAGGCATCAAGCCTGGCTCCTGTGTCCTGAGTGACTGATCTGCCCACCGAACTTTTATGTAAAAGGAAATATGAGGCCCTTCCCCACCTGTTCCTTAAAAGAAGGGAGGAGATCAATTTACTCAGGCATGGCCCAAGCCAAATGGTACATGCTAGGCATGTCCTGGGAATATTTACCCAGCTGAGCCCTGAAGAAACTTTTGAACATTTTCTTTTCCAATTCAGGTCTTGAATGAATGTGAGCTGGGCTGCTCTTGTCAAGGCTGGGGGAATTCTCCACCAAGGACACAGGCACACCTGCAAGTGGGAAGCATCAAACAAAAAAGTGTGGTATGTCTTGACTTACTTGACAACTGAACTGCAGTTTTCAAAATAACAACTTGGGATTTAAGTGTTTATATTGTACTTAGATCTCATTTCCGACACCCAAGTGCATTACAATTTTTTAGTGACAGAACTCAGCCAATACAAAGCTAAAAATTGTGAAAGACATAAAAGAACCTCCATCCAACATTTCTGGATCATCAAAGTCTGCATTATAAAAGTCTGTGTAGTATTTCTTTCATTTGTTTAGCTAATCATTTTATGTGAAGTAAGTCTGTATGTCTAGAAGTTTCCCAATTTTTATTGTGAAAAACATACATTTTGTCTCTGTAAAATACTGACTTTTGTTAGAAACAACAGAAATGGCTTTGTTTTTCAAGACACACTGTAGCTTTACAGTTCCAATACAAAATAATGAAATTCTAATGTAGGAAAACTATACAAAATGATAGTTAGTAGGAAACTAATTCTTATTTTACTTCCATTTACTGCACTTTCAAACTTGCAGGTTTCTATATCCAGTCATTCCTGTCAGTGACAGCGTATCACTTCACATCAGTCCCCTACCTGGTATATAGCAATGATAAGAAACACTTCCTCACTTTCCACTCAGTTCTGCTACTATATCATATATTTTGTTTCCAGAATTCTTTTTCATTCAGTCTTCCACAATAAAGCAAACTTACTTGACAGTGGTGCTTCCTGAAATACTCCAGTACCTTCCTGACAGCTTCATCACCAAGTGTTTGCTAGAGTGTTCTAGACGGTGTTTTACCATTCTTAGGTGCACCACCACACTTCAGCAGCACCATATTTCCCAAGGCTACAAGAAACACAAATTCCCTGTCTAGAACTGCTGCCTTCTCAGACTTCATTTTATCTTTTAAGTGAAAAATGAAGAATTTAAAGGGAGACTGCAAGCAAAAATGTATCAATCATCTGTCTTCCCTGTGCCAGGACAAACAGTATTTGCGTTTATCCAGAGTATGTTATTATCTGTAATTATTAACTCTGCCAAGCTCCAAGAAATATAAATGGAATGTTTTCTATAGAGGCTTAGTTCTTCTAACTCTCAGTTCTTAGGTTATTTAACAGAAAAAATTGTCCAGTTGTTTTTAGGTGACTTGTTATTTCACCAGATGTCACATTTTCTTGCTTCATAGACATATAATTCCTATAAATGTGCATGGGAATTGAAGGAAGATAAGAAGAAAAAAACCCACTGTACTCTGGAAATAATTTAAACCTGTTTAATAAGCATTATAATGTTAACACATACCAAATATTCTTGATCTACAAAATTTTAATCTATAGTTTCACAGTTTAGTCTTAAAATAATACAAAAAAATTAACAAAATTTCTAAGCATTAAAGTTGGATTCCTACAATACATTTAATTAAACGTTTAAGACAACACAATAGATATGTTTCTTTTTGATGGTTGGACCTGAAACCCCTTTCACAAACATTAGCACTGCAAACACCTTTAAAATAGTTATTTTGGTGAAATTTGTCAAGATTGTTAAATTTGTTTGTACTGATCTGCCTCTGCACTTCCCTGTTTTATCAAAATGCCTGGCTCAAACATCAGATCTACAATATACTCTTTAGGAGGAAGCAGAAGCCCAGCTATTCCTTGAAGAGGCTCATCAACCAATTTAACTTCATTCCAAGCTCTGTTGTACTCTCCACGAACTAAACTACAGAGAATGCCAATTCTGTCTGCTATCACCTAAAAAGGAAAGAAAAAGGAGTTAATCACAATTAATACACATAACTTGTGCAATATCCAGCAAGGCCAAGAGATGCTTAAAAAGAAAACCAATACCAAGAGCTCTCTGGAAACAGACTTTGTAAATCTCTAAAGTGTTTCAGACTTAGAAATTGTAGACTTTTAAATGTTATTTCTACCATATTCTATGTAAAACATAAAAAATATTCATTGTAACTCTTCTCAGGCACTGGCACATTTGTTTATCAGCCAGTCCTTCAGATCTCAAATGAAGTGCAACACTCACAGTACCCAGCAATGTTTTTTTCTAGGTGGAAGACTTATTTCTGAGTAACATTTTGAAGAACTGTATATTCAAGCAATGAGGTGTAGGTACACTGCACAGATAGAACTACTATGAAATATTAAGTGTAATAATTCAGCATTTTTATCAGTGTAAGTCCAGGGCTGCTGCTTCACTCTGAAGCATGCTCCTTGCTTTTCAGCCCCACGAATGTGGGAAGCAATGAAATGCGAGGCTAGATGAAACACCTGCCTTTCTTCTGTGCTGCACTATCACTGACAGACATATAATGGTTTCCAGCTACAAAACTGCTTTCTCAGAATGCATCTGCTGTGAAGAAATGAAATCCTGAAAGATTTTTAAGTTGTTACAAATGGACAAGGATATCCATTGCTTAGACTGCTGTGGCTTTAAGAAAGATGATCTGTCCCTGAAGGTTTCTAAGGACAGAGAGGATAAGCGATGTCAGTGCTGCTTCAGCACAATTAATTCATGCCCTCAGACCTCTGTAAAATATGTCAGGAACTTTCTCTCCCCATGGATGCCATAAATTTAGGATTGTGCTCATTCTCCTGTGTACTGTTTCCTAGGTCCTTCCTGCTTATTGTGCTAGGCCCTTGCTTCTCTTTTGCTTTCCATCCAAGAAGGAGAAAAGTCCAGCTACTCAACCATCAAGAGAAAAGGAAGGGACAGATAAGCAGGCTGCACCAGTACATCTTCACATGAAGACAGAAGAAATCAATCTTCCACGTCTAAGAAACTAGAACATAAAAGCTGCTATATCCTGCCACAGAATACTGGATAGATACCAAATAAAAATTATCCCAACAAGCTTACATTTGCTGCGTGGAAAAAAAAGGAAGCTGCATAATTAAATATTTTACAGTTTACAGAAAATGGAAAATGTTTTGACTCCAAATCAAATATTTTGGCTTTTTGCCATTTATCAAGTATTCTGCCGATATCACTTAAGACAATTTAATGACAACAAGAATGTTTACAGAAAGAAGCGATACTGGCTTTCACTCACTGGGAAATCAACACTGCCAGAGAAAAATGACTTAAGTGTATACAAAAGATTTTACATTAATATAAATATTATATTGTACTGATGCAAGTATACTTTAGTTTATAATATATATTTAACATCAATAATGTTATGTTGTAAAATAAATGTTAATGTACCTTGAAAAGCAAAGCCCTGTGGTAGAATGTCCCCTTTTTGACTTTTCCAATAGGCACAATGTTAGATTTCAGTTCACATTCTATTTCACTTATGTGAAGTTCCCAGCTGAAGTCATGTAGTTTGTCTCTTTCAATCGGGCCGCCCATCTTGTCTGCAACAAACCTGTTCCAATTTATACTGGGATCAATTACATCTGTAATTCCTCTGTATTCGTCATGAAATTATAGCAAAATGAAAGGTATACAAGCAATAAGTGAATACAGACATATGACTGTAATACTTTTGCTATATTTGCTTTAATTATTTTGTTTAGTAATTCATATTTTAAATATGCTCAGTCTTAAATACAGATAACCATAACTCAGGTCATTCAAATATGTCACAGACCTAAATCAAGGTGCAGGAGATGCCAGCAGAGAGCCTGGAGAGGTCTAGTATCAGCACAAAGTCCTCAGAGAAAATCACCAATAACAGTGTAATTACTGAGGAAGTTGTTCAGAAGCTACTGTTTGTCTTTACAGCTAATAGATGATGTGAGCTACAATTACAACCCCCAGCCCTACCGTTTGTTTCAAATAGTGATAAAGGTATGAGAATATATATGACAAAAATGAAGCCATAGGTAATGATCCCAACATAGGAAAGCAACTCTATCCAGAACTTCTACACATGCTTTTTTATTTGGTGTTAGGTTTGTGATTGGACCCAATGGCCTTAAATGTCTTTTCCAACCCCAATGATACTATGGTTCTATGGTTATATCTAAGCCAGTATTTGGGAGTGTGAGGGGCATCCATTAAAAAGAATGACTCAGGCAAAGAAACAGAAGATCAGACTCACAACCTGTGCAAACGCTGCCGAAAGCATGTCTTTGGGGCGACGGCGCATCTGTAGGATCAAGCCCCTGCCTCCTCATGCACACACCTTCATCTCACCTACATAAAGACCTTGTTCCTTGAAGTGACTTCAGTCACAGGCACAAGTGTTATTGAGGGCTCTCACTCTAGACAAGGTGCAGCAGAGCTGACATGGGAATCACAAGCCACTGATTCAGACAGGGAGCTAAAATCTTCATCACCCCCTCTGCAGTAACTGTGAACAGGTTCTGTCCTCACAGTGCATGCAAGGCAACCTCAAAGGCTGTATTTCTCAAAACTTAGGGCCTGGGGAAGTACTAGTTGCAACAGCATGGGCACAGGGAGTTATCACTGAGCAGGCTAGACATGATATCTTGAAGTTGGGAATTACTAGATGAGCTTGAAGAAATGAGGGGCTCCAAGCAGCCACTTGTGCTGCCTGTGCCTACAGCCAGCCCTCAGTAAAGACAGCAAAGCTTCTTGAGCCTATGTGCACAGTGCTCCCACGTGCACACAAAAGTGTGCTGCGTTTGTTTAAGAGGAGAGAGACAGCACTATTGCGTGTTCCCTCATCTACCCAGCTCCTTCCCTGGTGAGCACAGCAGGAACTCTGCTCAAGCTGCCAGGCTGCCGAGGGCTACTGCAGCTGCCTCCTCCTTCCCTTCCCATTCAACACACGCCATTCAGACAGCGCTTAAAATGGAACATACACATAAAAATCCCCACAGAAAACATTCTACTTAAATTTCCTGTCATTGCTTCACTGAGTTGTGTGTCTGCAAGTATTTCATCGGTGTTTTTGAAGAGTGGATTTGAAAGAGCATTTTATGGATTCCACCTTGAGGAAGGCAGCATGATTTATACACAGCTGGATAGTTAAGGATGAATATCTGCCCTGTCAAATTTTGCAATCAACAGAAAAGTCATTCCTCATATTGCATTAGACCACTTTGTTAAAAATGAGAGTTAGTAGGAGAAACAAATTTTGTGGGACTCAGTGGGATCTGACGCCAAACTCTCCAGATTCAGGAGGCAGCCAGGAAACTGCTAAGATAGTAAAGGTTAAACTAAAGAGAAGATGAAAGCAGACACACTGCTTGGCGATAACAGTGATTGGTGCCCAGGCTGAGTAGTCAGTGTAACTAATGAATCACACATTGATAACAACAGTCTGTACACGCACTATTGCAATATCCTGGAATTATTAAATCATCAGCATGTTAATTACAGTAGCACCTGAAAACTACGCTAGAAAATGTCTCATTTTTGGCCCTATAGGAAAACAAAATATAAGAGAGTTTCTGTCCCAAGGGGGTTTCCAAACCAAATAGGCAAGAGAGATGGTAAGAGAAAGAACAGATATGCTACGTGTAAGTTACAATAGTCTCAGAATTAGGCTAGGGTTTTAGAACCTGAGTATCTCCTGCTCCCTGATGATATAGATGCTATGTGCCGCTGATGTTTTCATTGGAAAGGATCACTATAGATACATAAATGTGAAAAAAACCTGAAATTGTCCACATGAATATTTTCAAACTGAGAAATTTGTACTCTTTTGTTACAAGTGATATTTTATTAAACAAAAACAAAACCAAAACCAAACTAATTACAACAAAATTAGAATCAAAAAGCTTGAAATCTAAAATTATGTCAAAATTCTGGATCAAAGCTGATCTGGATTCCAATTAAGGATGGGAAAAAGAACAAATTTGGAAAAGTTGTTCTTAGATGAGAAAGCTGTTATTCTACCAATTCAACTTATTTGCATTATTTATGGAAACACAACTTGGTACTCACTGTGCAAGAGCCACAACCTTTTCCCGGGTAGTAGTTAGTTGTAGAATTGTTTCAGAAGCATCGTTAATGTAATCCAGCAAAATGAAGTCAGGTGGTGGTGGCCAATGTGAATTTTTTAGATTTATTTCATCCTGGACTTCAGATGTAACATGAGTAACTTCTTTCATTTTTTCCTCCTCTTTTTTCCCATTCCCTTTGCTTACACAGAAAAAAATACACACTTGTTTAGAATACTGTAATCTCTAAAATCTAAATTCTAATTAAGTAGTTCTCCAACAGGGCATTTTAAACAAACTGATTTTGGGGGAAAAGGTAGGGGAAATATTTTTTTTGATAATGAATAGTTCAAAATCTCCAAAGCTGTAGAGAATATTTGTGGAACATGCCCTCAGGAGATGGTTAGAAACCAAATGACACTAGCTCCATATTAATATTCCTGTAAATTCTCATTTTATGCTTGTCTGTGGCTGTGATATGCTTTTCTCAGATATGGATTATCTAGGGGAGAAGACACGTACAGCTGCATAATAGCAACAACAAGTTTTTAGAGGGTATGTAGGAAACATTTTTAGACAGCTACAGTTTGATTTCATATTTTCACAAATTAAACATCATGAACTCCCATGAGTTTTTACTCACTAGAGATGTGAACTTCAAATAATGGAACACATGGTACCAAGAACATGGCTGAACTCTTGACAGTACATGCCAAACAGTAGTCTCTGTAGTTGCAAATCCACTTACTTCAAGCATTATACAAAATACAACATGGCTTGTCAAAGATTTACAAAAGATCTGGTTTTGCTGACTCTTTTCATTGTATGTGCTACATTTTTCACTCACGTTCAGAATCTCAAAAATTACTGTGATCCTGAACAGGCATCATAAGCACTTGGCAGAGGTATAAATGAAATGCTTCTTCTGCTTAGATTGAATACTATGCATTTCACAAGTTACGTAGTAACTATAAAATCAGTATCTTACCAGAGGTATTGTTAAGATCTGTACAGACAGTTTAGGATTTTTAATTTGTGGGAACACATGGAACTTGTGTTTTGCAAGCATTATGTCTTCTTTTGAGCACAAGTCCTGAATAATTCTAATGTGAAATATGACAAAATTTCTTTCCTTTCTTTAACAGTTCTGACTTATTTTTTAAAATTCATCATACTTCTGGCATTCTTGGAAGGAAAAAAAAAGAAATAAAGGACCACCAGATCACATGGCTCCAGGGCACACTATCATTATTGTATTCTTTTCAAATTATTCTTAAAATTTCTACAATGAACAGCACTCTTAAGACGGAAGGCATCGGACAAAGCAGAAGGGCATATATCATTATCAGTAGTCTAATTCAAGCAATTTGTCTTCAGAATACTTTGCAAACTTTTCTTTTGCCTATTGAGATCTATCATATTCACAAAAAGCCCTATTCATAGATTTCATAAAGCAAGTTTTTTTAGAAGGATAACCAATTAAGATTTAATCTTCAAATTATAGAAAATTCACCACCCTTTTAAATAAATCATTCTGATTATTAATTACACTTATACTTGAAAAAAGCAGACAAACAGTTTTCTTTATCTAATGTGAGGAGACCTTACAATGCTAGACTGAACAGCCACCTACTTCTCCATTTATACACTTATGATTAAGAATACCCTGTTTAAAAAAAACCCTGAATTATTCCCACCTCTCTGGTGTCTGACTTAGAGGTTTTCAAAACAACAATTTCTACAAAGTGCATAATTCTTGTTCCTTGACCATTTTCTCTCTTTGTCCCTTGCTCTTCCCTTCTACTCTGCCAGTACTTTCTTTTCCCTATGAAAAGTGCACCACTAAATTACAGCACTATAGCAGGAGAATTTGTTCCCTTTTCCTATCTACTCAAATGACCCTTGAATCACTCTTATTCTCCTTCTTTCTCGTTTTCAGGAAGAAAAGACCCAAGAAGGATGGGTTTGAGCAATGGTTTGTTTGGTTTTTTGCTGCTTCTTATTTCGCTGAGGTATGACCATGTCCTGTTCCTTGGTGGAATACCTTACATGAGTTCTTCCACACCCGTTGCTAACCTACTCCTCAACTCTTCAGTTCACCATGTCTGCCTAAGATTTATCTCATAAGGAACTGTGGAGTTGCTGACTCACAGCTCAGTGCTCTAAAATAATCAGTAACCTTTGCAGTAGACTTCTGCTATCTTTTTATTGTCCTCTTTTTTATCCCTGTTTTGTTTACCAATAGGAATTACGACACCAGAAAAAAATCACTCTCCTTTGCCAAAGAACTTACGGCAGTTAATACTCTCCAAGCTGTTTCTAATTCCCATTGCAGCTTCAGTACAAAAGTTGAATGGGTCACCAGAGAGGAATAAGGCAGCCAATACAATATCCCACCACTGAAAGACAGCCATGACATCTATTTTCTTTCCTTTTTTTTGCATAGCTTAATGCCTTGGCTGTCTTTAGAAAAGGAGTAAATGAACATTGGAAAGTATTTCCTTAAATGCTGTGCTAGAACATAGCATGGAATAAAAGCACATTTATCAGTCTACATTAAATATTATCTTTTAGCCCAGTCAAAGTGTATATCAGATACGCAACTGTTTGATCAAAAATGTTGCTGTCTGTCTATGCAAATACATGTCAAACTATCAGCGAGGCACTTCCTCTACATCTAATTCAAACAATTCCAGCAGACAATTACTACTGCCCTTTCTCTTAGCTTTCAACTATGGTTTATATAAAGTAGTATCATTTTTTCAAAACAATGGCTTTAAACTGTGTTCAGTAGTACTTTGCAAAATAATAATGATCAGAAACATATGATCAAAGGAAAAAATTATGTAGGAAAAAGTCTAAGCATGTTTGAGTCTTGGAGTCAGATACTGACCTTCAAGTAACTCCCATATATCTCACAAATTAATAATAATAATGATGTATGAATTATGGATTCAAAGTGAATGACAATGGGGTTATAAATCACACAACTTGAATGTGACATTCAAAAGTCATGCTTTCATACTTGAAGAAAGAAGTCTCTGTATCCTTGCAAGTTTACTATGGGAATTGAGCCAGATATTTGTTTTTTCCTAAAGAAAATTGTTTACTTTCTGAAAGTGTTATGATTGCTAACAGAACAGCCATTTACTGGGTAATTGACATAAATTACATTAAAAAGCAACTATCCAAGGGTACTCTCTTCTCACACTGTAATAAACAAATGTATTATCACATCAAAACAGGTCTCTAAGTTCTGCACAGCTGTTAGAGACTATGCAACATGGTCTATGACTCAAGAGCATCTTCTGACATGAAGGAATCCCCCACTGGGGCAGAGCAAACATAGCTGGGGCTCAGTGTCTCCCCTTGTCTTCTGCTCCCTTTGAATAAACTAGAATATGCATGATGGCTCATGACCAGAGCATACTGGACATCAGGATGATCTCGTAAATGAGCAGAAGCTAGAATAGGCCTGGTAAGACACTCATGATGCAGTATCTACTCTTTTGCATCATGAAACAGGAACCTTCCACAATGTAATTAATATGATCCATTTCAGGTATCTACTACAAAATTAGTTAAACTAAATTCCAGAAGTGCTTGCAGTCCAAATACCTGGTCAAATGTAAATGTCTGCCTTGTAAGTCAATAACTTTTGGATAAACTTATCTCACAATCCAAGTCCTAATTTAAGTCACAGCCTCAACCCCTCATAGTCAGTAGCTATTATCTGTTAACAATTCTAAACAAACTGACAAACATACAAATTAAAGTATAATACCTTAAGCCTTTTTCTCTAGTGTTGCTTTCGCTCAGTGAAGACCATTGTCCAGGTAAGTCCTGCTTTTCCTCCATTGGAGATACTATTGAACTATGGAGATCACAAAGCAGGTTCCAATTTTCTCTTGATTTCATCTCTCAAACACACAGATTCACACATACACAGAAATATACGAGCAGTCTAAGAAATCAACCATTATCACTATTAATAAAGTGCCTGCACAGACAGTAGCACATCATATTTCATGGATGAGCTCCAAGCTAAAAACTGCAAACATAGTACCTCAGTTGATACAACAGATACTTCGTTGCTCCCTTTTTTTTCAAACCCTGCAGTGCTTAGCATTTTGTAATGCCCACCACTGACTAGAATTAACAGTCCTGAGGCATGGCCAAGGGCCTCTATACCATAAAATAAAGAAAATTAGGAAGTCAGAACTGGAACCTACAGAAACCAGCTGAAGTGGTCAGCTTATTAAGTTAGCTAACAAAAAAGCCAAGGAGAGCTGCAGGTTACATCACATTCCTATGAAGGACTAGACACCATCCCATTGATGGCAAGGAGGCTTCATTTGGACTGCTTTTTGAATCCTGAACATTCCCCTGGAATTCGGCACGTACACGTTCCTTCTCTGAGGCACCATTGTGGTTACGATTGTGCCACTGTTTTACATAAAGCACAGTTGGAAGATCATGGTCCAGTTTTCTTTCACAGAAACAAACTAAGGGTTAAGTATTTTATATTTATTTTATATTAAGGACTAGAACTTTGGTCTCCACTCTCTCAGATAAGTGCCCTAACAGCTGCAGTAGAAAGCTCTGTTCATTACGCCTCACTGTTAGTGAAGAGCTACATCAAACCAGAGAAAGACTGCTAAACCCCAAATATCTTGTGATCAGCTATCTGCAGGCAGGAGGGACAGGCTCAAATCCTCTTTCTATAAAAGAAGGAAATTAATTTCCCACTAGAGGTTAGAGGTTCAGACCTATTTGGTATGAGCAGACATGCCCACTGGATCAGTTCCACAGACAGGACTGCAGGACGGTACCTAGTGTGTGGTGTGGATCACAGGGAGCCCTGCAAGAGCGAGCTATTTTTAGGCTTGTTGCTGTCAAAACTAGGACACACTGAGCACACATTTCTCAGCTTTTAGTCACCTATGGAATTTCACTGGAAGAAATTTAATCTAGAAATAAGGATGCATGTAGGCAGTGCAGGAACTTTTTGTGGGTCTAGGATCTAAATTGAGAAAGAATTCCTGCCCTGTGTCTTGGTTGTCAAGCTGTAAAATAACAGCATTTTACTGCCTCTGAGGGATATTGAAAGAAAAAACAGCCAAATAAATGGGATATGTTCAAATACAGCATGAGGAGGGAAAACGAATAATTACTAAGCTAGACAGAGGAAGATTACTGCAATTAGGTGAAAGAAAGACCCTGAAAACATTGTATTTGAGCATCTGTACTCTGTTAGGAAACTGTCTATCACTATTTTCAATCAGAATTCTATTTCTAATGTTAAAGTTATAACAGAACATTTTTAAAATCGTACCTTCCTTGTTCTCTACTGCCTTTTCTTGAAATAGAAGGGGACAAAATTGTCTGTTCATAAGATGAATCTTGTGCATTCTCCTCTACTGCAAGACTGAAATGGAACAAGATATTTTTGCATGTTATTTGCAAAGTTAGTATTTGCATGTTAAGCTATGAAAAAGGACAGTGAATACATTTATAGGAAATATATAAGTAGAAGAAATAACATAACTGCTAATAAACTGGATATTCATTCAGGGATCAAAAATTAAGTACAGAATACCAAATAATGGACATAAAAATAACTAGGAAGCAAGTCTGCTTTCAAGGTGCAAAGGCAAGAAGCTGTATCAAAGTCAAAGAAAGAAAAGCTGATAGTTAAAGACAACTCTAAGGATCAACAACAAGCATGGAAGTTTAATTTGTCACAGATATTCTCAGACATCTTTATGGTGTCATATGCAAGCTTAAAAGGGAAGCTAATGATACTGTAAACCAAATATGTGATGTGTTGACAGAGAAGAAGGTTTTGGACTTGCAAAATATTGGTAGAGCATTCTTTGATCTGTGAGAGTGTTTACAGGAAATGACTCCCAGTTAAACAAGCCCAATACCAACTTCCTGCATCCAAATCTAAGATTTGTTAGGCTGGCTTCAACTTAAACAGAGAAGAAATGGACACAAGTTCCTTATTGAGCCTGAAAGCTTGATGCTTGCCTTTGTCCTGCCTCTTTGGATGCTATGCTTAAAATTCCATGCATTTGTCTGTACAAGAAGATCATAAAATCATAGGTTTCTTTGCTGCATGTTAACGTTCGGCTTAGGTGACATAATTATTATGGCAGATGACAAGCTTTCTTGTAACTAATAAAGCACTGGGTGTCCCAACATCAGGAAGGGTGTTAAAAAAACCCAACCCAACAGAATAAATCTTTTCTGTCTAGAGGGAAAAAAAAGTTATTTTCCAAATTCTTATTTCATAAAATACAAATCTTTTGCCTTCTAGGACATGAAGCACTATGCTGAGATCTCTCTATTTTACATATATGTGTATATATACTATGTAGTTTATACTGGAAACAGTAGAAATGATGGAAAAGATAAGCTATTGAAATAAATGTTGGTAGATGAACCATGACTTACTGTTTTTGTGGTTTAGCATTAATGAAGATTATGGCCTGACGGTCAGTAAGCCCTTGCATACTCAGTTCCTCCAAATATAAAAATTTCACCCCATGTTTTATCTAGAAGAAAATTGGAATAAAAGGTTTTCTGTTCAGTTAAAGATGAAAAAAATTAAAAGATACCTAAAGAACAATTAAAAATTCCTAATCCTTATCAGAAGACTTACATAAAAACTTATAAAGCCATTCAAAAATATGTGAAATTGGTTTCTTCTTAATTTGCATTTTCTTCAACAATTTTCTCTGAAAAGATTGTTTATAAATAATTTAACTTGTAATTCTTGTTACTATGTCATTCCAAACAATTCTAGAGTAAGGAAATGTTCCTGCCTCTGAAGGCTTTACAATTAGGATAGAATTTGCAAAAGCAACCAAGTAATTTAGGAGCAGGTATCTCACTGATTTTCAGTAAGACTGGTATTTCTAATTCATCTGGGCATTTTGAAAAGTCCTTCTCAGATTTAAGCTGAACACAGCATTAATGAGTGATACATAGTGGAGTCATTCTTTATACATAAACAGTGCTTTGTGAGAGAAAGGGTCATGACCAAGATGAAAACATGAACTCTCTCCTTCTTTATGTAAAACTAAACAAACAAAAAGTCCATAGGTCATTCAGTGTCAGGTATACTGCAGGGAAAGAGACCAGGAGAACTAAGGTCTGAGAAAGGATATGGAAAGGAACAAGGAGCTGCACAGCTTACATAGGACTGGGAAGAAGATTGCAACTAGGGGAGATAGCATGAAGATAATGAGATGTCATCCATGAAGAAAGATAATAAAAAGAAATTAGTATAAAGCCGGGAAACTTCAGAAAAATGAAACTCAGTATTTTACATAGCCATAGTATTTTACTATAGCTTTTGCTGTAGTACTTTTACTTTTTCTAAATCAAAAAGAAAATTTTACTCTTTCTAATTAGAGTAGTTTAAATAAAGTAGCTTACCTGACCACAATCATAGAAACCATCATTAATGATGTCACTTGATGATAAATATCCTATCTGGCTGTACTTTTGGGAAAGATGGTTATCAAGTACCTTTTCCAGAGCAGCTTCACTGAAGTCATTTTTGCACTCTGTTGATAGATTAATTTCTTCTAGGATGTCTACAGCACTGTTAAACACAATACAAAGACTAATTCATCATTAAATACCAATTAATTGTTATTATACAATTCAGAGTTAGTTTTCAGCATTGCCAAGGCCAAGAGAGATTAATTTCCAAGTGCTAGTTTGGTGCCTCCTGGGCCAGCAAGGAGCTGGCTATGGTACACAGAATTCTTTCTCTAGGGGAGGAAAATCCCTTGCAAAAAGCAATCCCTTTAGGCACTAAACTGTTACACAAAATAAATGCTGACAGGATGCCACAACTTTTTGCACAGAAGGATGTCAGGTACCACAGAGAACTTGGGAAAAAGAAGAATGTAAAAGCAGAGTAAAAGAAATAATGTTTGGAGCTGACCATATGACACAGTCTAGGGAATCTCTTGTCTCTCCAACTTGCAATGCAATCTGCAGATGCCATTATGCAATGTGTGAATCCTTCTGGTTTAGGACTGCTACTGTGTTTGGGGAGGGACAGTTGGCAGAGATTTGTAAAACATGGATGAGCTTGGAAAGCAGTTGTGTCAGCTTCACCAGGTGCAGGATTTTTGCAGCATGGATGTAGGAACAAATAATTGTGAGGAGGAGAAAGGACAGGAATTCACTCCTTAAGCTGGTTTTGGTGCTGAAACCCACATATTGATAACTTCTGACTTTGGAAACTTAGGAAGAGGTCACTAAGAAGGAAAAGAAAGCTGAATCAGGAGAATGCAACACAGTGCAGTTTTGGAGCTGTTTAGGAATGAAAACAATGGGGGAAAAGATGGAGATATATTTGTATGTGTGTATGTCTATATTCAAATTTGTATCTGTGTGTCTATACACATATGCAGACATTCTTTGCATCCCAAGGAATCAATTTTATATATAGATATATGCATAATGAAATCCACATTTACACTGCCCATTTCTCTCTGTGAGCTACACAGAGAGACTCAGCTGTGGACATTTACGATGGAGACTTCTGAACATACATCAGATGGATTCCAGAGAGCAAGTTTTCCAGGCAAGGCAAATGACAACCTTCTCTTTTAGAAGAGAGCAATGGAAGAAAATAGTGGAACAGCAGTAGAGGCTATTAGTCACACAGCATACTGCAACAAAGCCAGGTAACCAGCAAGTAATGCAGGGAAGAATTTTAAAGGGGAAAATGAGTAAGAAAAGTCTAATGAGAACAGCAGTGTCTAAGACAGATTACATTACAGGCACAATGGCACATTATCCTCATGTGGGGGAAAGACAAGCCAAAAAGGGGCAAACACAGCTGCACCAAAAATTCTGTGAAGACCCAAAAGCCAAAAAAAAAAAGGACTCATGCAGAAATGGAAACACTGACACTTCCAAAAGGGAAGAAAAAGTAAGGGAAAAAACCCAAAAGACCCACAGGCAAAGCGAGATGTAACTATTCAGGGACTGAAACAAAAATAAATGTTTCATATGCTCCAAGTCAGAGAGGAAAACGTAGGCCTATTACTCAATGTGGGAAGAAAACTTGTAACAGATGGCACAGAAAAGACTGAAGTGTCTGATGCCTTTTTTTGTTTCAGTTTTCATAAAAAGGTTGCAAGCAGATGCCTGGCAGTAATATTAACAAGGAGGTAGAAACAGTAGGCTTAACATGTCTAGAATAAGTTTCAATAGACAAAGTTACCAGTGCCTGAGAAGTCTTACCTCATACTACTCTACGAATTGGCAAAAGCATCATCCAAACTATTTATAATTTTATTTGAAAATTCAGGGAGGACAGGCTTGGTGCCAGGACAGTGGAGAAAAGCAAAGATAGTATCTAGATTTGAAAAAGAAAGAACAAGGAAATAATAGAGATCATTCAGTCAAATTTCACTGTCCAAAGGACACAGTATCAAATTATTAAACAATCAGTTTGCAAGCAATGAGAGATAAGATGGTAAAAAATAGCCATTATGTGCTTGTCAAGAGTAAATCATGTAAAGCCAATCTATCCTTTCTGGGGTAACTGACAATGTATAGGCAGAAGAACTAGATGCGAGATACAAGTTGACTTTGAGATATGTTTTGACTTTAACAGGTCTTTTCACAAATTCCTACTTGAATACTCATAATCAAGTCAGGGAAATATGGTCTACATGAAACTAACATGAAGTAGTGCCTGACTGGTTGAAAAACTATGCTTAATGTGTTATTATCAATAATATGCTGTCAAACTGGAAGGACAGGTAAATTAGAGTCCTACTCCAATACTGTCACAAAGAGGGGATTAAATAAGACAAGTGTTATATGCAAAATGCAGAAAATAATTACTATGCTTTATTTGATGGTGATATGACCCCAGCTGATGGTGGTATGTACCTCATCCAGGCTGGGAGATGGGACTTCAAAATGGCATAAATAAATGTGACAAAATGATATGAGATTTCAAAACAAAAAGAAGTTCAACTTTTTTACTCTGTCATGAAAAGGAAACTGAGAGAGGGACACAGAACATGAGAAAATTCAGTAAGTTAGACTTGAATTTTTATTAAAATGTTGTTATTCAAGCCCACTGAAATTAGGACAACATGTAGTTGAATTGATTTGTGATATTTAGAACTTAGAAACCCCTTCTAATTGTAAGGATACTTCAGCACTGGAACAGGTTACCTTGGAAAGTTACAAAACCCCCTCAGAACTGGAATTTACACTTAGCAAGCAAAAATGTGTCAGGATACCTGATTCAGTCTTACAGGGGGCAGATGGATAACATCACCTTTGAGGTCCCCTCCAGACTTAAATTTCTGAGATCCTCACTCTGCAGAATCCCCTCATACAGGGATTTTAAGTTTCCGCGCAGTAATCAGAGAAGTGTCCAGCAGAGGGAGCAGGGCAATTAAATATATTTTAATTTAATAATCACTAAAGAGTCACCCCATATAAGGAGCTAAGGAGCTCTGTGCCATAATTCTTATAATCTGAAATAGCTTTTGTAATTCAGATATTAATATATGGAACTTGGAGTTTCTAAGAAGGAATCTAAGTCTCTTCCTTTATGTGACACTTGAGCACACTTGCAGTTAACCAGAGTTTGTAAACCAAACTTAGCCTGTGTGTAATAAATACAATTTATTGTATATTGAACTTAGCCCAAAACATCAATTTCAGTTTCATATGCATGGGTCACTGTAAACCCTAATTTTGACTGATAAAAGCACATCTTCAACATAAAGCCTAATTCAGTCACAGAAACAATAGACCCAAAAGCCATTACAGGCAGTTCTCTCTTCAGGCTTGCATTTTTTTCTTAAGACTTCTGTTACTTAAAAGCAATACTACATATGGTGCAAAAGTAATTTCTGCCTACCAGAAAGTATACTTTTAACTTTGTTATTCTGCTATAAATATGTAAAGATCAACTTAATAGACTTCTCTCATCAAAATCTTCCCTCTGCTCCTTGATGCTACTTCTACTCACCCTAGCCTGCATAGTTCAATAGCAGTTAGTTCATCATTTGCACAGACCATAACAGCCTGACAGGCATTTCTTCTGACTTCTGCACTCTTAGAATGCAGCAATTCCACGAGTGGTCCCAGTCCACCTGCATTTCTTAGCTATAAAAAAATGAAGACATTGCCATTTAGATATTTCATCTGGCCCAGCAAGAACAGCCTGTGAAATTCACCTTCCAAAACATTCAAGCCTTTTAGACAAGCTGTTCTGGGCTGGCAGAAAAGCCATTTATTGGGATTCTCTGCTTCTATGAAGAAGCTTCATATGCTGGAGCTGAAGTGAGCTTCGAGTGGTACAAAGTACACATCCCTTCTGGCTCTCGCTTGCTTTTCAGTTACCAGATTGCAGTGTGGTACTGAAGAGACTATGAAATCCAAGACCGCCACAGAGTTACACAGCTTTTTCTGTGTTCTCTTGCCTCCTAGCAACTAATTTACATCACAATATATTTGAATTTATATTGTATTGTATGTATGACATTGTTATTAACATCCTCTTTTCTTGTGTGCTACCGTATCTTCCCTATACACGCTGGAGGAAATATTGCTCATTTGGATTTTCAAAGAGAAAGACATTTTAAGGACACTGAAAGAGGTAGATTAATTATCTATGCCCCTTATTCATGTTCTAATTAAAAGTCTTGACCCGTGAGAAAACCCCAGCTTATGATCTATGAATGCACATAGCATCATCCTTATTTATGAATAGAAAATAGTATGAACATTGATAAACAGCGAATAGTTCAACTTGCTGAATACCACTGATCAACAGATTAAATATGTATTGAGTTTTGTCTGAATTACATTTACTCCATGCACATCCAGTATCTTACTAATCAAGGTCAGACATGGCTGTTCAGGCCTGGAAAGTGGGCAACAGAACAACACTGAGGGATAGTAAAGAGCACAGAACTTCTCCTATTTGAAGTTCAGCTGACTGTTGCAGCTGAAAGAAACCTTAATGTTTAATGCCCACAAACATAGGGATTAAGATATAGCCCTAGCTGAAGCTCACTGAAGCCACTTAATTTGATGCAAGCAAATACAGCAGTAAAAATACAAATTAAAGAAAACCCTTTCTAGGTTCTCATGACAAACTGAGCTAAATTCAGCTGAACAAGCCTATAATAAAAGTGAAAAATTAGTTACTATCTAGACAGGCTGGGACTTTTAGGACAGACACAAAATACAAAGATTCTAGGAAAGTATAACACCAACCTCAGGATCTAGAAATGTTATAAATAACCACAGCCTTGAAGAGTAGTTTTACCTCGGTTCTCGCATCAGCATTACAACCAAACACAGCCACAGCAAATGCTGCTTTACTCTGCACTTGGCTGTTGGTGGAGTGCAATGGTTCTGCAAGTGCACCCATGATGCCATGGCTCTGGATATTTGCACGGAATGGCTCTTGCATGGCCAGATTTGTTAGCACTGTGGCAGCATTAGCGATGGCTCCATCTCTCTGAGCATTCAAGGTATTTACTAATGGCTCAATTCCTTCAGCCTCAACAACAGCACTAGCAAAAGGACGGAGAGAAAAAAAGAAATCTTTGTTATTTTAGGGCCATTTTTTCTTCTCAGTTATATTTACCAACTAAATTAGTATTACATTTCAGGAATATAAAATATTGCTTACCTGCAATAAGTTTCAAGACAAGTTCATATTCTAAATTATTGTATGAAATTGAAATTAAAAAATGAACTGTGACATCCCTCTTCCTGATGCCTTAAAAATAAAAATTGAACTGTGACATCCCTCCTTTTGATGCCTGAACTATATTTGTCTTATAGTGTGAAGCTCAAGAGGCACAACCTAAGGAGACAAACCAAGACACAAACCTCTGGGTTCTTTAACTTATTAGGACATGGATTCTTTCTGAGGTTTCAAACAAGTGAATGAAATCTTGTATCTTTTCAAAGAATGCAGAATTTCTGTATCTTTACTTCAGGCAAATGCTTCTGCAGAGTTTTATCACCTCTCCCCATAATCATTGTAGCACTATTTCTAACGAGGATTATAGTGCCCAGAATATCACGTTGCTGTTCTTTGTGCTGTCTCTGTAAATTTCTTTGATGGGATACTTAGGTGACATAAACATAGTATAGTAAGCTTCTGCTATTCTTACAGAGTAGGTGCACACAGTGCAGTTCAGTACAACATAGAAATTATTGCACTGGCTTTATACAAGCTGATTTAGACAGCAGGAGTACAACAGACACAGGGTGCAGGCTGGCTATGACTGTGGTTCCACACCAACTACTCTATCAGCAGTTTAAATACTCCCTCTGCTCCCAGATGAACAACACCATGCACCAGTACAGGCTGGGGGCTGACCTGCTGGAGAGCAGTGTAGGAGAAAGGGACCTGGGAGTCCTGGTGGACACGAAAATGACCATGAGCCAGCAATGTGCCCTTGTGGCCAAGAAGGCAAATGGCATCCTGGGGTGCATTAGAAAGGGGGTGGTTAGTAGGTCAAGAGAGGTTCTCCTCCCCCTCTATTCTGCCTTGGTGAGGCCACATCTGGAGTATTGTGTCCAGTTCTGGGCCCCACAATTCAAGAAGGACATGGAACTGCTTGAGAGAGTCCAGCGCAGAGCCACTAAGATGATTAAGGGAATGGAACATCTCCCTTATGAGGAGAGGCTGAGGGAGCTGGGTCTCTTTAGCTTGGAGAAAAGGAGGCTGAGGGGTGACCTCATCCATGTTTACAAATATGTAAAGGGTGAGTGTCAGGATGATGGAGCCAAGCTTTTGTCAGTAATGACTAATGATAGGACAAGGGGCAATGGTTTTAAACTGGAGCATAGGAGGTTCCATGTAAATATCAGGAAAAACTTTTTCACTGTGAGAGTGACAGAGCACTGGAACAGGCTGCCCAGAGAGGTTGTGGAGTCTCCTTCACTGGAGACATTCAAAACCCGCCTGGATGCGTTCCTGTGTGATGTACTCTAGGTGACCCTGCTCTGGCAGGGGGGGCAGACTAGATGATCTTTCGAGGTCCCTTCCAACCCCTTAGATTCTGTGATTCTGTGATTCTGTGATTGCAGCCATGGCTGAAGGGTGCTGCCCTTGGGGTGGCCTAGTTCTGAGCTAGACCTGCAAAACAACCTGTTCGCAAATAAAATTGGGGAAGATTGTTGGGATTTTTTTTGAGGACCATTTCATAGATTTAGGTTAGGGAATGTCCAAAAAAAGCACTACTAAGGAAATAGTAACTTCAGAATGAACTGCCCTATTAGCACTTTGTCCTAACGCTGCTATTCTGCTTCCATCACTCACCAGAACACTACCTTTTAAAAGAAAAAAAAAGTCAACTTCACATTTAATATCTGGGATAAAGAACATATTTGAAAGCAGCTGGTGATGTGGCTTATAATGATAGTAAACTCTTGACTACAACTGATGCAGAGCCTGAAGAGGGAACTTGGCCTGGCTGAGGGGAAGCTACCATGGTCTAACAAATCTGAAAAGGCATACATTTCTGGGTTACTGCCTCACTGTGTATGCTTTGGTTTCTCTGTCATAGGCAAAAGAGACTACTGATACAAATGTAGTTTACATCCTTCAAATGCCATAAAATATTCCATAACTTCAAATTTTTGTTGACCTTCTTGCCAAAACTCTGCTTTCCACTAAAGAGGAACTTATTTCTTTGTCTATATCATCTTACATTTGTTTCAGTGGTATTTTTTTCAATGTCATTATAAACCAGCACACTACAAAAATTGAATTGTCTTTTTCTGAGTTTGTATATAAAATCTGATTAAATGATTTGAGGCATATGTCCAATTTACTATCTGCTCTTAGTAATTTTACATTGGGCTCATCTGTTTGTTAAACAAAAGTTGGCAATATTGTTAGCAATAGAAATGTGCAGATGGCAATTTGAATTTTCATTGCAACTGCTTTTTATACTCTCTTTTAGTACATTTTGTCTATATCAAAAACATATCGAAGTCTCCCACCTCTATACAGGCATATCTAAGCACTTCAACAATGGAAGAACGTACATTTTTTATAAGTTTTGCTAAATTTCTGTCAACACATTAATAGGAGAAATCTGGATCTGAAGATCTTACTTTTACTATAATAATATCTTACTAAAATGTAACTAACCTTTTGGTAATTTTCACAGTTACAAAATAAACACAAGCTTAGAAGTATTACATACACAATAAACAGTTATGCCATGGTATAGGAATAGTAAGTTCTATGCTTACTGCAGGTGTATCGAAGTGTAGTATATCCGATACACCTGCAGTAAGTATAGAACTTACTATTCCTATACCACACCAAATAACATGTATTCTCCCCTAGGAAGTCCTAATAAACATAGACCCTAACAGACTGATTCCAGGATGACACACGGAACTGAATGACATAGCCAATCACATTGTAAGTAGATTTACTGTAATTTCCATAAAGCCAGCAAGTACACAAGTACTTCACGAAAGAGCAAGGTGACAGCTCCTTGTGTGTTCAGAGCTGACCTTGGTGAGGTACAGAGCACAGCCAATTTTCTCAAGTGCCACTCAGCTTCAAAAAGGTTGAGAAGCACTGATTTAGAAGATCATACATATTTATTTCAATCCTGCGTTCCACTTCTGCGCAGATTCATTTCGAATCACCGTTCAATGAGTATAGATTAATTGGGTAGCACAATTGATCACAAGGCAAGATGATTTCATGTTAGAAGTGATGTCAGCAGGTAATGAGAGTTGAAGGTAACCAATACCTTTGAGAGTAAGATTTTAAGAGGGCATGAACACCTGAGGGCAACTCTGTGTCCTGG
Organism: Aegotheles bennettii; assembly: GCA_013398125.1. Classification (NCBI taxonomy): domain Eukaryota; kingdom Metazoa; phylum Chordata; class Aves; order Caprimulgiformes; family Aegothelidae; genus Aegotheles; species Aegotheles bennettii. The sequence goes on along the minus strand of VZRW01011832.1, from coordinate 343,662 downwards.
GAAAAGAGATGCGTACCAGAAGAGGTTATGAGGGAAGAAGGAAGAATGGGGAATCCTTAGTTCAACTCACTCCTACCCCATAACCCTCTGGAGAACACAGAGATAACGCTGTCACCCTGAGCCATGGAGGCCCAACAGTGCCGGACCTCAGAGGGAGCTGAAATAATGAATATGCTGAAGTTTTTAAGGTGCTGAAATGCTACAACATAAAGATCTGAGTATGGAGGTCCTTGTTCCCTTCCATCTTGGGCAGAGATATGCACTGTGTAGTTTTGGTTTTTTTTTATTACTAGGAAACAAGAGTCAGAGGAGAGAGCTTTTACCAGCACTGTTTTTGCCTAATGTGGACCAGCACCAGCCTCTCTCCGTGCCTCCAGAACACACTGCTTCAGACACATCTTACTGAGGCGGTGCACTTTATCAGTGCTCTCACTACAGGACTACATCCTCCAGGAAGAAGGGAGCTTTGGTTTATCTGAAAAAAGAATATACTCTTTGATGTGAAAAAGGACTAAAATGTATAAATCCACAGCTTTTTTCCTCTATGCTGTGTGAAGATCTAAAATACATCAACTTTCTTAATCACGGAGAGAAAAGATTAGGGAAAAGGAAAGAAGACAATGACAAGGGGAAAAAAAGAAAAGGATGTTGCATTTGCAATATCACCATTATTTTTTGGAAAAGTGCAAGCCATCTGAATTACAAACAAAGAAGAATAAACAGAAAAGACAGGTGGAGAAATTACAGAGCTCTAATTAAAGTTAAAATAATTCAAATGTTATCATTTATAAGCATATGGTTATGATCATCAGAGTGCCCAACCTAACAGAGGTAGGCAATTATCTTAACCAGGGCAAATGTGATTCAGGTACCCTAATGACCTTAACCATGCCCTGTAGTAAAACAGTAAAATTCTGATTACAATGAAATCCAAATTACTCTATTCAAGAATAGCTAAAATAATTTTTAAGTGTTATAGGAAAGGCAAACATTAAAAGGTCAGATAATAAATATTTAAATTATTAATTTTAAATATACATTGTAAGAAGTTATTAGGACATTTTCTTGAAAATTCTATGAAAGATCACTCAAGACTCAAAGAATAAATGCTGAGAGTTTGAGGGGAAAAAACATTTTCTTTACTGCTTTTACTGCAAAAATAAATTAAAGTTGATAATAAAATCACTATGAAAAGTTTCACAATACAAACTTTCTTTAAAACAGTTACTTTGGAGATGCATATGAATTCAACTGAACTGAGTATTTTGCTGCTCTGATTGTCTGGGATGCAATCAGAAATTTGGACATTGGTAGAATGTTGTGAAAACAATTACCAGTAAAATCTGGACCAAAACTCTGATTTTTTTTATATTTTATTTTTAAGACTGTAAGCTCTCTGGGGCAGGAACCACTTCTTTGTTGGCATCACATCAGGTATAACAGCTCTGGCCCCTGATCAAGCCTCCTAGCAACAACAAGAAAGATAACAGATTATTTACTTAGTACATAGGGAATGGTCCAGCTAGCTTTTCCTTCTGAAGAGAGGGTCTAGCCTAATGGGGAAAGCAACTGTCGGTGCTCAAAGAGCTGTCAGAAACCACTGAGACTGCTTCCCAAACCACCAACCTAAGCAACCTCCCATGGAGGGGAGATAGAGGGGAGAGCAGTGATGCAGCTTCACACCACTGTTTACTCTGGACTGTGCTTAATTTACACCAGTGAGATTGACACTTCATAAAATGGTAAAGTATGTTTGGTTTTGCTTGTTCTACCACAACTGAACATAAACTGGCTTATATTAAATTATATTTTTATTCACTTCTATGCTGTTCACTTCCCCCTTTCTGACTGAGGATTTAACATAATTTCTGCTCAGGAAAAATTCAAATTTTTTCTCCTCACAAAGGCCATTGGACTCCTTATGGACTTCATTTTCCAAATGCATTTGCAACTGCATGTTTAATTTCTGTGCAGAATTACTGTGATTGTGTGTGAGGTGCTTAGCTAGCCATTTATGCTTGTGCATATCTCATTTTCATACATAATTGCACGTAAATTATGCATAAGAATTATGCATCTAATTACACACACATTTTTTAAAATCAACTCTATCTGTGTTAAATCGCATGACTTCTTTTTCACACAAGGCATTTTTGATACAGCTCTATTATGTAATTTCTGACTGAGAAAGAATATCATAACCAAAACTTTGAAAAACCTCAAGAAATATCTTCCTTTTTATTCCTTAAATGCATTAGTATTCTTCATTTGCCTTGTTACACCATCAGAATAATCACATCCAATAAAAGTCTTCTGCATTTATCAAAAATTTCACTTTGTGATTTAATTATTTTCTGAAGCAATTGACTGTTGTGCATAGTCACTCGTATTTTATTTAAAGACTAATATTACTTCCGTTTTCTTCACTATACAAGGGAAATTAATGTCAGTATGTTTATTCTGAGTAGGGGAATCTGGCACAAGAGACTCTAATCTACAATTTGGGGCCCTTTGTGCTACAATAAAAATATTAATGATATCAACAAACCACATTCATTTTTCATTTCAGGAACTGAACCCTCTACTTCTATTTTTTAATGACAAGTATCTTGGTAAAACATCAACAAACAAAGAACTCAATAAACCTCATGGTCTGGAAGCAATAAAACCTTAAACTGTCTGGGGCTGCAAAGACTGTAATACCTGACCCTCATTTAGCAATACACAGAGATCTTCTAATGTCTGCCACTGAACTCATCTAACAAAGTTACAGAGATATCAGTTCTAAAACTGTAGAATACCTAATTAAAAATATTACAGGGGTAACAAGCTATCTATTCATGATATTTGAGCCTTTCAATTATAATATTTTTTGCAACCTTTGTTAAGAATTTCTGACACTTCCACTATTATGAGAAAGGCTTGAAATTCAGCAACAGAAACCCTTTTTGCCCCTTAAAGATCCCATGTAGCTTCAGCCAGGATAAGCTCATGAAAAAGGCACTACCTTCCTCTCTCTTTTTTCTGATCCAAGAAGTACTGCATGCAAAAATGAATAACTCAGCACAAACATTGAGAGTCTGGAATCCGTGTCATTACAAAAGCAAAATAACATGGAACATTCAGGAGCTGCCAGAGCAGCCTTCAGGGAGGTGTAAGGGAAGGAAAGAAAAAGCCAAAGGAAGGTCCTCGCAACAGCTAATCTGAACACAAGGACTGAGGAGACAGTGGCTTCTCTTCATCTTGGGAAGAACCAGCTAAGGAAGGACAAAAAAGCTGTTCCACAAACAGTACTTGGACTGTGAAATATGACCCCATCTTTCACTTCTGGATAAGTCTTTTCTGGACAACTGTGAACTTAATTCAAATGGTAGTAGTCTGTTTTGCCTTCCCAAAGGTTCAAGCTCTTATGATGATTCAGATTGGAGGAACTTATGCTTTTAGTTTTCTCTCTTAAAATTACATCTCTAAGAAAGTACACATATACCACTATGTTAAGATAAAGTTACTGAGGTTGCCAGTCAAAAGGTTTAAAGTTACTTGTGAAAGCTTATGTGTATGACAGTCCCATTAGACAAAATGCCACAGTCAGTGCACAGGTTAAATTCACAGCAGGACAGAATTAAGTTTGCACTATCAGCAATAAACCTGCAATTCCCTTATAGACACTTAAAATAAATAACTTCACACTATAGGAAAGTAAGTTAAAGCATATACTTAAATAAATTGCATTTAATTTAGAAATATGCTACAAAGAAAACGTGCATATAAAAGCACCAATACGTTTGTCTGAAATTTACTCAAATGTAAAATAACCCTTGCCACTTGTAATCCATAGAAAGTGTAATTCATTTCAGTGCATATCACTGAATGTCACTGTAGGGATACACACTCCAGAGAAACCACTGTACTTGTGGCACTACATAAACCACAGCTTTCTCTCCCAGCCTCAGCAGGCTTCATCCAGGAAGAAAAAAGTTTCACCTGATCCCGCAGAAATCTACCATGGGAAGTTACAGGTGACAACACCCATGCTCTGAGTGAAATTCCAGCCTTTCACAGCTAAGACAAATAGTGATCATATTGCAAGGCTTTGAAGGTAGGAGAGTAAAAGCAGCCCAAAAGATTTTGCTATATTTATAAGAGGTAGAACTTCTATATAATTACTGTTCCCCCAATTTAGAAGTGTTCTGTTTTCTGTCTGAAACTATTCTGGATATACTCAGGTTCTCATGAACTTGAGGATGCTGTGACATAAGATTTGTGTTAGATAGAGATGAATACTCTATATTGGTCTCTCTTCAATATAATCCCCAATAGGCAACAGAGTTTAGAAACAAACAGGAAAATGTGTAACTAAGTTTTTTGTGAAAGAAGAGCTGTACTGGGAACAAAATACAGTTACAATGTCTAAGTCTATATAGACTTTTCAATATAGCCTCACCTTCAAAAATCTAACAGAGAAAACCAGCAGCTGGCTGGGTGAAACATTTAGGGTACTGTCCATGGATTGTGTATCAGTCATCTGATGGGATGTTAAAGTCATAGTGGGAACCCATTTCTGAATGACATCTCAGCATTAGACCTTGATTCAGTTTTTCTGCCAAGGCAGAAATTTACCATAAAGTATTTTGCAGTTTTCAATTGAAGTCAATATGTAACCTATAAGGAAAAGCTCATGAGCTCTTGGGTAATGTCTGTGTTGTCTTATTTTCTTTAGAAAGCACCCATCACACTATGGATATACAATAAGAGAAAGTCAAAATAGAAATCTGTTCATGACATGAGTTAAATGTTTGTATTTGCATAGGGCTCAGCAAAATAGGTGCTAATGTAAAAAATAACAACACAAACCACAAAACCCAACAAAATCCTTTTACCTTACAGCATAGTAGCTCAAAAATATAATTCTGTCACTAGGGGTCAGTATTAAAACATATTACCTTTACACAGCACAGCTGGGGGCTTTCTATTGTTGATTCCCTCTTTCAGAAATACAAACTTATGTTATAAAGAACAATTAAACCATAAAAAAGACCAAACCCATACAATGGATTACTACACATTTCTGTTCTTAAATGTAGCTCTCATGTACCAGAAATTTCTGTTCCTATTCTCATAAATTAAGACATATATTCATGCAAATGTGTTATCTTACATAATACCAACATTTCAGTATTGATCTATTTATGTGAATTAGGTTCCATCTATAGTCTTGAAAGAGAAAAGCTGTGATTAACTTTCCCATTTTCTAATAGGGAAGATTGCTACCTAGTGATATCACTGCCTAACTATAATAATCATTAATTCCTAATGATAAAAACAAAAATTGAAATGTAAGAAATCTGGACATTCTTTAAATTTATTCCTTGAGAGCCATACCCATTTTAAAAACAATAAAAATCTGTTGTGGATGCTGAAAATCTGTTTAAGAAGGTGAGAGACTTTCACCACAGATGAGTGTTGTCCATACGGAATAGACTGAGGATGTATCTTGAGTCATTCGATCAGTTTTTGAATTTTGGGTTGAAATGGATGCAGCACTCACTGAAGTCAAGAGAACAACTCATTTCATCCTCACTGGGCACTGCCCATAATCAATGAGTTCCCAATCTACCTTCCTATCCCCAACCTACTCCGAAATCTTGGAAATCTTGATACATTTAAGAAAGCACACATTCAGATGCTGTGATAATGCCTGTAACTGCCTACATGAACATAATTTTGCTAATGTAAACAGGTTCACTGATTCCCGTGAAGAATAAGAATGTTAATTAAATAACATAGAGCTTGCTGACTTTGCAGTTTTTGGGATGATACTTTACTATCTTGAATCCAGATACAATACTTAGAAATATGTAACATGACACTAATTATAAACTCCAGGAGAAATATTCTGACACATCGTGTCTGTCATGTACCACAATTTCCTGCAGCCCTCGGTACAGCTGAACAAAAACCATCCCTTTCCTTCTTCCTCCAGACCAAACTCTAAGTCAACGCTATAAATTTTGCACTTAAAATAAACAATTTAAGACAAATATTATTGAGGCTGTTAATTACTTTTCATGTCCAGTACAAAGCTCTAAATTTCAGAGCACATGTTTTTCTTTAGTGGCAACTCCATTAGGTGCCCAGAATTCAGACACTGCCAGATTTATGAAGACAGCTATTAGAAATGGCATTTGTGCTACGACAATAGTGAAGAAAAGAGCCGGTTGAATTAATGTCTGACTAACTGGTACGTTTGAGATCTTATTTCTATGTGTTACTTCTAACTAATATCATATTTATATTTAACACAATTATCTTATCCTAAATACATGAAAAGCAAAAATAATTGATTATACTTTAAACGGGAAAAAATACGCAGAGGCTGATGTAAAATGTTTGTTCTGTAGTTATAGCACAGAATAATTTCTATTTCTGTCCAATAGATGGCACTGCTGTTTCTTTGTTCATGTGTAATTTTTCAATTCGTGCAGAATGCACATTATTGAAGTGACTGTACCTACATTTCCCTATGCTTGGACACATCAAACAAATTTCATAGATTCTTTAAAATGGCATTCTGCTGTCCAAATAACTGTATGCAGTTTTCAATAAAGCAAGTTAGTGTTCTGGATTAAAAAATGTGAAGTGGATGCAAAACCCAGCTGGACATAATTCTCTTCTTCCCAGAAGCAGACCACAGAAACAAATTCTGACACATGTCAAGGACGGCCTCGGAGCTATACACATGGTAACATAGCAAAATAATTTCTTTATTGTATGTTAGAATAAGTACCTGGGATTTTAAACTGCAGTATACTTTTCAATTTTATTTTTATTTAACCTAATTATCAAGAAGTTTACAAAGAATTTATCATCAATATACAGCAGTATTAAAATTCTGTCATTACTTTATGATAAAATTCTGATAAAAGCATCATCTGGGGGTGTCAATCGGTAAACTAATAAGGCATTTGACTACCATACTATTTTATTATGTACTACTGAATTGTGACACAACATCAGCTCTGCAGCAAAAACTTAAATGCTGAAATATTTTAGAAGTTACTTACAGTAATTTTTATGTGTTCTGGTAAAGATCATATTGAAAATCCATGTTTTCCAGTAAACCTGAAAACTCAAACCGTTTGTATGGGACTCATGTTCTCTTCTACTCTAGATCTTTGGCTAAAATAATACTGGGGCCAGAGTAATTCATTAATTTATTTATTTTTGCCAAATCATGGTTGCTTGGGGACTTGTGTGAAATGACAAGCTGGTCTCTGTCCCGTTCATCGTGAACAGGTGTTCTAATTACAAAACCTCCACCATATTTGACACCTTTATTAGCTGTCTCAGTTGAGAAACAAAGGATTGATTGGGTAGGGGTATAGAACTAGCCTTTCATTGCTGTGGGGAAGCACCTAAAGGTCAAGGTTAATATACATTAGTGGGGGGTAGTATTGCCCATTGCCTATGCTATTCTTGTGTTATTAATCAATGGAAGACTTTATCCTTATGAGCTAGCTATTGTGGGAGCCTTAATTACATAATTTGTTTTAGCTTGTGGTTTTCTCCATTTTATATGAAAAGCAGACAACACTTATTGACCAAATATTACTAACAAGAACAATAAATCTCCAGCAAAAATAGCAGTCTTGTATTCTGTTTACATTCTCTAATGCATACTGTACAAAATGAAAGGGCAAGGTACGCATCCTTCAATCAATTTAATACACGCAAAAACACTCATGAAATGAAATATGGCAGAACACACGTATATGAGTTCAACAAGACTGAATTTTTGGCTGACCAGTAAAAAGTGAAAACATTTATAGTGAATAGTCTTCCCCTTTACTGTAGCCATGTTGTTCTTGCCACATAAGGTCTACCTGCTACTACTAGCTTTATTATTTAATATTCTTGGTGGGTTTATAAGAAGAATCTAATATATAATCAATAAAAAGGCACTAGTCTCATTAGTCTAATTTGGGACCCGAATATTGTCAACATAATCACATAGCAAAGTCACATTATAATAAATGTATATCAGCATTTTCATTATATATACCCTTATGTTCAGTGGTTTACAAAACACATACAAAAAATATTCCAGAATGAAATATGATTATGGTAACTCAATCTGGAATCCATTTTCTCCAAACTATTTTTTCCTATTATGTGAATGTAAAATAAATATGGGCCAGATACTCACACAGTGAGCTGGAACTATACCAATCAGCTGAGGGTTCAACTCTATATATTCATTTATAGATCCTAGTCACACTTAGACCCTTCTATGACTTATTAATGGTTTTGATTTAGAAATGAAGCTTTGAAGTAATTATATAGTCACATGGCATTCATCCAATATACATATTTAACGTAAATTATTGCTTCCTGATTTTCACAGAAGACCTGTGATTAGATTATCTGGTGTTTCCATATTGTACTTGGAGATGGATTGCAAAGAGAGAGAAGTGTATGTAAGCCACCTTTACAATTTCCTGGCTGCCCAGCAAGAAACAAATACGGCCTCGATCATGATGCAGAAGAACAGACAGTTATTTCCCTGCCCGAGGTCTCAGAGAATTGTTCTTGCAGTTGAGCTAAACAATGTCCTGACTATCTCCTTGGCAAAAGAAACTGAATGAGCTGGCATAAGCTGCTATACCAACTCAAAATTCTCCAGAGATTCCCTTTTCACATTGTGAAACCTCAAAGGGCTGCACTACGAAAAACAGCTGTAGCAGAGCTGAAAGTTTGACCCCTAGACTTCAGTACTGTGCTCTTTTTATGTGTGTATGACTCCCACTGACACCAACTGAAGAGTCATGCACATGAGGAGAGCAGAATATCAGACAAAAACCCCTACTATCTGAAAACAGAGTATTATTCTTTTGTGTCGAATTATGGCTCCATCTGGTAACATTAAGTGAATACTGGTGACTATTAGAACTGAATCAATAAATTGAAACAAATAATTTATTTGGTGAGTTATTTTACTTTTTCACTTCAAAGAATGCCTGTGAATGGATAAGAATTTCCTTAAGTATATCCCAGGAAACTTTTAAGGAATTTTATTTTATGGTTTGTTAGTTACATGTGATTGCTCATATACGTCAGACTGCTCTGTTTCTTTTCCCTGAACAGAACTTTTAATAGATTTGGGATAACAGAACTCTGCAACTGACAGTGGAATTTAGTTGATACAATTAGTTTGGAACTCACAGTCAGCTAACCATCCTTGGTTAATTATTTTGGATGCTGAAATTACACTTCTTATCTATTACTTGGGAAACAATAAAAAAAAAAAAAAGAAAGACAATGCCAATATACAGAATATCCGAGTGCTATCTCCCTCAAAGACCGGGTTTAAATCAGTCAAAAAAAGTTGCATGAATCATCAAATTTTAAAGGATGCCTTACTGATTTTGAGTTTTCAAAAAATATCCCACATCGAATGTCTTAGATTACAAGACATATTTTCCTCATATGTTCTCTTCAAAACATGATCTATATCTCTCTTTCATTACATCTGTTTCATACCTTTCCTTGGTAAAGCAAATGTTAGTAGAGATAGCGTAACTCTTATAACACTGATGAGAACCAACCTATTCCGGATGATTCATAAGCACCAAAAGGTCCCTTACAGTCAAATTCAAACAGACCTGCCTTGACAAGGACAAGATGAGGCACTCTTTAAAAAAATCAAAATATTATCATTTGGGTTCCGACTGGTGTTTTAAATAACAATTTAATTATTGCAGACTCACCTTGCATTACTAGGACTGGCTGCTGTCAAATCAGCTAATGCTGTCACTGCAGCTTCTTTTACCTCTTCATTGTCACTGCTTAGCAACTGTACTAGCTGGGGAATCCCTTTGAAAGAAATAATTGCATACATGAACCTTTAAAAAAACCATGGCAGTCTGTAAAATTATAATATGTTCCTTATAAAAGGAATAGCACTGATTCTCAGTTCATCCCTTCCCACCTTACTTACCCTGGAGTCGAAACGCACGTTTACTAGTTAAATTCTCACACATGGCTGAAATTGCTTGGGAAGCAGCAACTTTAACTCCATCATTATTGATTTCCAAAAGATTTATGAGACACTTCTCAACCTCTTCCTCATTTAAGATTTTCCTATTTTCAGCTTTAAACAAAAAATAACAATAGCATTAATCTGCATCATTTTCCAGATCAGTGAAAGGACATTAATTTGATTTCATATAGTTGTTTCCAATGTAACACTTGCTTTTGATACCATGGAAATGGAAATATTTTGGTAACAGAGGCACCAGCAATTCAGAAATGTGTACCCGATCCAAAATCCATTAGACTTCAGTGAACTCTGAGTCAAGCTGAAAAGATGCCTATTAAATACAGCTTTAAACATGCATAGCCCAACAGAATGCAAAGGTTTTTTCTATAAGACTTAAAACCACAGAATGCATACAGGCTTGACAAAAACAGCTTTTCCAATTCAACAGATCACATTTACTCAGGATCATGCTTAACTTTGGTTTATGCTAACAAAGTCCAAATGTATAAAATTGAAGAACATACTAGTACATGTACCATTGAACTTGGTGGAGTACCAGTTAACATAATACAATAGCTAAAAAAAGGCAAGAGGTGTTAACAATTGAATTTCAAATTCTGCACACCTTGCAGTTCTTCATTAATGCACATTTTGCAGAGAATTTCAATTTTGTATTTTAGCTTGGTGACACAAGAGTTCACTGCTGACCTACACTGCAGCAATCAGCAGCAGCTAGGGAAGGACATAGATGTTCCCTTCCTCTAAAGAAGTAACAACACAGAGCATCTACAAAGTATCTACAGACATATGACAACTATACTAATAAACTCACTTATCCCAAAATGGATGAGATCAGAAGTGTGGCTGTATGTTAGAAAGAGCCCTCAGTGAAACTTTCTCAGCCAGAAAGGCACTGGCAGCGTAGAAGCTCTACAGTTACAAGGGTCAATAAACACTTAACCACATGCATAATTTAAAGTGGATTAATTACATGCTTGAAGTTGTATGTAAATAGTAAAATTTTTGAATTTATCAAAGAAATTCAGGAACTGAGAAGTCAGTAATACTTCAACACATTTGGAAATCTTGCCAGTGTTTACTAGTGCTTTGAGGGATCATTCCCTTACTTGGATTGTTGTCTTATGAATAAAAAGTTCAAAAATGACAGAAAAATACCATAAGTATTCTTTTAAATAAAACTGAATCTGCAGTGAATAAAAGTAAACAAACAGAAGCCCACAAAGCCAATGAAAACAAAGACTGATTGAAAATCTGGTTACAGCAGAAGTGACTCAATGCACATACATGAGACAGCTGTTTTCCCCTCTGTAGCTGAATTTTAAATATTTTTAGAATCATCAGAAATACCCAACTGAAATCACAAAGCAAAAGATGCAACAAAATAAAGCAGAGAGGATTTTAAGTGTCAGCAGAACCTTGGCCATGACCTTGATGCATATCAGCCAGCTCTCAAGAGAAGGCCTTAATTGGGATTACAGACCATTTTGACAAGTTATCAAGCATGCTGCTGGCCTGTTGCTTGCCAAAGTAGTCCATAGTCCCTAATAATGATCTCCAGAGGTTCTTCATGCCTCAGTAATTTCGTTCTTGTGCAGCAAGTTACTGATTACTACACATATTTTCTTAAAAATCTCTGTTACTTTTAAAGGCAGTTATGATGATGGGTAAGCATTTCATTTCAAAAGATAATTTATGCCTATATGAACTAATAATATGAATAATTCATTTGGATGAGTGAAAATAGTGATTTAAAATATTTTAAACAGAATAAAGAATTTTTCAGTAATGTGGAAAAAACAGATGTAGGATTTGAATTTATGGTAAGGACTATGCACCTATATTTAGCTAGCTAGACAGACAGATTAAAGCTATTAATATTTTAAGATCCAGGTGCCAATTCTATTTAAGGGAAAAATATTTCCTGCTGATCCTCTCTCTGTTTTTATGAGTTGTTTCATTTGTTTCCTTTACTACAGAAAAGAAAGAACGTACAATTGAAAAGCATCCTTTGTACTTAAGCACTTCTCATGCCAGTGCCAACACCACATTTATGGTGATGAATTTCTTGATCCCTAAGTAATTTGAATATATTGATTTAACACAACATAAAATACTCAGGCACACCCAACAAAGAGAGTTTGGAGGACTGACACTTCCATCAAGTTTTTCATGCATCGACCCAACCTGAGCCAACCTTTGTTTTTCAATATATTTTCTTATTTCCCCTTCTTACCCCAAAATCATGATCAGACTACTACCGATTACCTATTCAGCTCACTGTCGTCACCTTATGGAATTATTCACATCAATATCAAATGAAAAAAAGTTAATGTTAAATAGTATCATGACCTCTCACTGATCTTGAGTTGAGATAACCCAGATAAAGAAAAACCTGTATTATGAAAAAGCAGATGTTAATCAGGCTACAGAGCATGTTTAGCATGCTCCCTTTTGAGAGGATTTGCATTTAGATACACGTAAAAAACAGAGAGAGCTTTAAAACAGAAGTTTGGCAAAGTGAGGCCAAACACAAGTAAGCATGATTATTGCTTTCTCCATAAGCACTCCACAGCATTTTGTTGTTGCTGGTGTGTCTGGCATTGTCAGAGGAAAGTCAGGCCCTCCTTAATCAACAGCCCAGATAATCCACTCACAGATATTCAATAATTTATAGCATTAAATTATATTTTGCATTCTAAAATGACTGCATTATTTGCTTGGCAAGGAGGGAATCACAGTAAAATTCACCACTGTAATTCTGAGCATACAAAATAAAACCATTGATAAATTAATATATTAAATTCACAATTATGTTACAGAACAAAACACATTTTCAGGGGAAAAGGGATAATGATTATGTATAGAAATATGATCAATATTAATTTACTTAAACAAAGCAGCATCCTAAAGATGCTATTTAAAATTGAGTATAGTGTCTGCATCATGTAATTTATTATGATATTGAGAATAGCTCTTAAGGGATACATCTGTCTTATAACAACAACAACAAAAGGTTACAAGTCCCTTTCCAAAGGGCTGAAAGGGACATAAAACAAAACTGTTCTCTATGATCACATCTATCAGGAAAAAAACAAAACTAAACTCCATCTGTCAACAACAATAATTTCAAAACCAGACACTGCTGTATACTCAGCTGCCAGGATTAAAAAAAAAAAACCAAACAGATACAGGCTCTATCATAGCAGAAACAAGATTTTCATTTCAATAAAAAGCAGTATTTTTTTTCCTCAGGTATGTGGGAAATGTTGGTAAATTGCAACCACGATTAGCAGACCTGAAGAATGTGGGATACTGTATGGCTACTGCAAATTTAATGAAAAAGTCATAAAATAACTTAGACCTGTGTTGTATTATATTGGTTTTACATCAGGGCAAGGATTAGTATAGTATACATTAGTGCTGCAGTTTGGATAGGCTGTTTAGAATATTTACAACCAGAATCCAAACAAACAAGCAAGACTGCAAATATTTCTGTTTTCTTTTTGCACTTGGACTATTTCTTACAATGGCCCCAATGCCACTTTTCTTTCCACTGAAAGGCTGACTTTAGAGAAGTAGCTCTAGGCATCTGAAACAAATTCAATACTTCTGGGGGCCACGTTGAGCAGCAAGTTTACTGGACTGTGTTTTCCACTGCACCAGTAACACATGTTGCCCTTTGTCTTACTGGTTGCCACCAAAATTCTACAGCTTGGAAGCAAGTATTTTAAATCTTCTTTTGATCTATTTTCCCAGCTTGCTGTATCCATACCAACTGTCAGAGGCTGAAGAAGAGAGCAAACCTTTATAATGAAACCACATTGACTCCATTTGTAAAGAAGTATGACAAGAAGATGCATCTTCACTGACGGTAACATCCCATGATATAAGATCATAGGCAGTACTGTAATATATTATGTGTAGTTCTTGCCACCACACTTTAAAAATGTTGTGTTCAGACATGCTGCTACTAACAGCTGCTAAAATATTAGGCCACAGAAACTGAAACAGGTACGAAAGAGGAAAAGCAGGCTATGCTTATATGAAAATAAATATGAAAAAGGAGTAAGATGCAGTAGAAAGTAGTAGGAGCAAATATAAATCTGCTTAGCATACTACTTACAAGCCTGTCACAGGACTATAAAAATTATACTGACAGTCCTAAGTAGCATAATAAAATAACAATACAGGAAAATACACAAAGAAAATACTGGCATAAGAAGTTCCCTTACTATTTTTGATACCTAAACATTAACGAAAATAATTTTCAGTGACTTGCAAAGCTTCTAATAGATAATGATAAAAGCATACAGACACCCACAGAATACTAGGAAAGGTAGATTCCACTCTTTTCATGTACCATTTGCAATCAAAATAACTACAAGTAATCAGGATGTCAAACTAAGGAAGGTGAGAAAAGAATTGGAAAGATACGATGAAGAAAGAAGAAAAGAGATCTGAAATACTGTAGAAAGGAGAGGTTATTTTAGCCATGTATTAAACTAGATCACATATTTGTAAAACATACATAAATTAAAGGCATGATTCAAACACGAGATGATAGAAGTATGAATGAAATATTTAAGCTCTACTGTCACCAAAATCTCTTGACAGAATTAAAATCTCCTAGAGACAGAAGTATGTTATTTTTTACATTGCATTTTGTTACATAGCACTACCAGGCATGTTGCAACCACAAGCCAATGTATGGAAGGAATTTCCGATGCAGATTTAGTTAAAGAGCATCCTTGTGTGCAAAAGTGATGAGTATGTTCTCCCTTACTCAGAATTCCTTAGTGAATTCAAGAAAAGTGTACAAAAAAGAGCTATAGGATGAATAATTATAAAAAGATGACAATGAAACTATTTAACTCCACTGGGAATATTAATCTGCAAGTCATTTGAAAGGCGTTTCTTCAAGTCTCTGTTAAAGGAATTTGTATGTGAAATTGGCTGACATTTAGATGAGCAGTTGTATGCAAAAGGAAGTAAGCTTGTGATTGAGTCCTAACTGTGAGCAATGAAAACTTGTGCCAGCAAAGGTGGCTTGAGATGGCAGTTGCCTGGCATCTTTAAACAAAAGATGAAGATCATATTTTCAGAGCTCCATTTTCCTTTTTGAGGACAGCATTTTGAAAGAATATATTACATTTAAAAATAAATTGAGGCAAAATCTTAACATTTATATATATATATAGCCTAGCATCCAATTGCTGCTGTGATTGCCAAGATTAATCACTGTAATTCATTCTTGCCAATGTTTGACTCAGCACAAGTACTACCCTCAACTAGATAAGACGATCTTATTCTGTATGAAAATTTACTTCATAATCGAATTCATGTACATGGAAGAGAAGGGACAGGTACCGAACTCTTCACTCCTGTGACCATGACAGGACTCAGTGTAACAGCAGGAAGCTGAATCAGGGGAGGTTTAGATTAGATATCAGGAAAAGGTTTTTTACCCAGAGGGTAATTGAGCACTGGCACAGGCTCCCCAGGGCAGTGGTCACAGCACCAAGCCTGACTGAGTTCAAGAAGCATTTGGACGATGCTCTCAGGCACATGGTGTGATCCTTGGGGTACCCTACACAGGGACAAGGGCTGGACTTGATGATCCTGATGGGTGCCTTCCAACTCAGCACATTCTATGATTCTATGATTTTTTAAAAAATAACGTACAGTCATCAGCTGCTTTGGCAATTGCCTTTGCTGCATTCTTCTGAACATCAGGAACAGTAGAGACTCGTACAAATGAAAGTATCTTTTTAAGGCGCCCTGTCTGCTGAATCAGTTGCAGAGTGTGCGCATCTTCCAGACAATTTCCCAACACAGCAAGAGCTTCCACATGGAGATCGCTGTAATCCTAATAAGGAAAACATCCCAAACAAATAACCTTCAAATAAGGATTAAAATATCTTTGACTTTTAACTTTGTAGGATAATTGTCATAATTTTCTTTTGGACAGTTTACTCATACTGCAAAGTCATATTTTCATAGTCATATTTTTTGTATAATTTCTCTGATGTGCCTTGGGATGCAACACAATTTATCGAAAACAGTAAAAACCCTGAAAATTTCTCATTTACATCGAAGTAGGTTAGGCAGGTATTCAGAAAGAACCCGTCATGTTAAAATTGAAAAAACTCCACAAATTTCTCTATGCATTTTATTTCTCATAGTGTCATATGAACTCCAGTGAGTCTCATAATAACATAAACAATGAAATTCCCAAGGCAGGAAATTATATTTAAGGCCATTGATATCAAAGTAAAGTTAGAAAAAATGATCAGTGTTCAATCTAGGAAGCAGCATCAGAGTTCAACACATAATCAAAACTTTTGAGAAAACATCATATAAAAAGCTATATGGTGATTTTTTTCTAATATTTACAACTGTTTGAGAAATAGACAGTAAATGCAAAACAGTATTACTAATAGCAATAAAATGATAAAACAAATATAAACACTTTGCTGAATCTCCTCCTCCCTTTCTTACGAAGCTAGGCATCCTAGCTTATCCTGTTTCTATCATAGTTAGCTCCAAATAAGGAGCTCTTTCTTCTTTTATCATGCTTCCATAAGATGAATAATATTTCTCATTAGTCATACAAACATTAGCATCAAGAACAAAAAACTTTTAAGGCAAGTAAACCATACATTGGTTTCCAGTATCTCCATAAGACAATCTAATCCTTTATTTTCTTCCAGTATTATCTTGTTTTCTCTGTCTTTGCTAATTACTTCTAAGGTTTTAAGGGCTAACCACTGAATAACCGGGTATTCAGATTTCAGTAATTCCAGCAAGGGTGGAATTACATTCAGTTCACGAAGCGCAGCATGGCTTTGAAAATCCTGCAGTAAAATATTCAACAAAGAATGTTAGTGATAAGGAATATAACAGCACATCAATTCCTGACTCTACAGAAAGAACACAAAAAACCTGACCTCAAGCATACAAAAATGGGTCACTATTCCAGAACTTCCAGTTCTGAAGATTTCTTTCTTTTCAGCTAAGAATCAAACTGAATATAATCAAGCCTTACCAACCTTAAATTCTGATTTTATTGCATGACAGACTTACACACTCCAGAATCTAGTTCTGTCTAAGGCAGCCAATTTACTCTTGTTTTTGCCATGTTTGTCTCCACATACATGTTTCTTTGAGAAAGATTTTTTTAAATTTAGTTTCATCATTTTTATTGACCTCAGTGGAGGGAAAACAGTTTTCACACTCTACTGTGGTTACCTGGTTATATCTTCTTTTGTTTTAGTAATTATAAAATGACAACTTGAAATTTCAACTTTAAACAGTGCATATGCAGCTTAATAAAACCACAGTAGTAGATTATATTAAAATAGAAAATAAATAAATAAATTATAATTTGCTTTTAAATAGCTTATTGCACATGTGCAGCATGCAATTATCCTTATCAATATAAGCAAGCACCAGGTGCAGTTATCCAGATATACCCTGCAACAAAGACAGCGAGACAGCAAAAAAGGAGAAAGAGTAAAATGTGATTCTGAATAGACATGCTCTGATGCCCCAAAAGAGATAGAGTTATAAACTGAATTCATTATTGAATTGATTCGCTTAAGCCATGGAAGAGAACTGCCATACAAATGCACCATTCTTTTGCTAAGCAGCATATGGATGACATTAGTGCTGAGTGTGAAAGTGGCCAATAACAAATCTATTCCTCCCAGTATGGAAAGTAGCTGTTGACAGCATTCACCTATCATTAAAAAGAAGTTCAAAATTCAAGACTGTGGACTTGGTGGTCAAAACAAGGCACAAAGCCAATGCTATTTCTTTAATTTACAGGATTATTCCCATCTTTTGGATAGAAAGGTTATACCTCTCATTACAGAGATTAACATTTTCCAACTAAGAAAACAGATTCATATTTAATTTAAAAAATCTGAATCTGATTCTGATCTCACGTTGCTGTACAGCATGGATAACTTCATGAAGTTCAACAGGATTAGAGTAAAATCATCTATATTCATAACTAATGTAACAATCAAGGACTTGGGTGTAATGTTTTCAAACACATTGACGTACATTGGAGACTAAAGGAACAAAATATAAAGGATAGTGGGAGGAGGGGGGAAGGACTTATCTGCCTCTGTAATTTAAAACAGTAACAAACTTTACCTGCACCAGAAGGTAGATACATTCAACTGAATTCTTCTTAACATCAGGATCAGGGCTACCTAGCAGTCTGATAAGTGGTTCTAATCCACCTTGCTCAAATATTTGTACTTTAGTAGTGTATTCAACAGCCATGTGTGCTAGACACAGAGTAGCAAATTCATGGATAACTACATCTTCTATGGGGGAAAAAAAAGAGAAGTATTTTGATAAAGTTCTATTCAGCACAGTATATGTCCACTAATCCAGCAGTTTAAAATATTATCTGAAGTTAATAAACAATAGCTGTTAATCATACCTGACATCTCCACAAACATGTTGCTCTGCCCGTACAACATAAAACACTACTCAGTGAGTAACAGAGCTACTCCTATAAAAGCAATTACCTGTTTAACACATAGTATGGCAAATCATAAGTTACAAGGAAGATTTTATTAAACTGTCTGATCAAATGGCAATCATGAGTTATTTCTGAGTGTATTTTTGCACAAGGAGTGAATACTGCAAGCTACCTTCTGGTGCCAGCTGTGATAGAAGTGAATTTGTGACATCCAGTTTCCTCAGTAACTTCTTGACACCACCTACAATGAAATAAACACAAATATGAAGTCTTTCATTTGGCAATCTTGGCTGAGTTAAAGAAACAGATTCTGCTGCATGGGAAATGTACTTACAGTTACTGCCTGAGTGACAAAAAGATCTGACTGAGAATGACAGACAACTGAAATTATACCAAGATAATAACCAGCCCAGAAAACATACAGGAGATTTTCAAGCACCAGATGACATTCTTTGACATTTGATACATACGAAGTTCCTCAATACTTCATTGAAAACTTTATTCAGAATACTTGGATCCAACAGGTTCCAGTTAAATATTTCACAATTTTAGTTGTCAAAGAAGTCATACCCCAATAGCTAAAATTATTTGTGTTTAAAATTATCAAACTTGAGAGCAATCCTTCCATTATTTAATTTTCAAGCCATCACTTTCTAGTTTTATGCTAGCACAGCCCACATTGCAAATTGAAAACATGAGCTATAGAGGTCTTATTAAAATAATAGCAAAGACTTTCAGAATGCATTTTTATTTTTGTCAATGGCAAACTAGCAAAATGACAACCACTGGATAGAATAACCAGAATTCTCTAGAACAGACTTCATATGATCTTACAGGGCTGTGTTGTTACTATCAACACTTACAGTGTTGAAATGTGAGAAAACAGGCATGTGCTGAATATACTTTTAAAGAAAAAAACCATTAGGATGTGAATATAAGTGGAAGATGTCCAGTCATTCAAATCCACGTTTGTGTAGTATCATTGGAAGCCAAGGTCTGAAGGGAGTAAGTAACTATATGATAGTGCTGCATTGAAAGTAAGGTGAAAAGCTTAAGGTCCAGCACAACATGAAAAGCAGGTAGCAGCTGATGAAAAGACTTAAATAGTGGTTAGGATGCCACCCTGGAAAACAGCTGGTAGAACATCTACCAAAATAAGACCTGAATAATTATATTAATTAGATGTGGGTTTATAAAGGAATGTAAAACAACAGCCACTGAAACTCAACCTTACGTCACTTATTCTTTCATCTTCAGGTATGTCTACCTACCACTCACTGCAGCTTGATCATCTGGCACTCAGCCACCCAGCATGGATGTAACACATCCATTCCCACCTTATAAAAAGGTACAAGAAAATCTGCATATACTGTGGTTAAATCATTTAATAATGGTATGGCTACAGTAGATTTCAAAATCAGTGGAGCTCACTCTAGCTGAATTTGTTCCTTTATTCTAGGCTGTTAATATAGGATTTTTTCACCTGGGCCACCTATCATTTAGATGACCACACTCACACACATTGAAAAATATTTTAAAAATGCAGACTCTTACTATTAGAAGCCATGATGCCAAATACCATGATGGCATTTCTGCGTACAACTGGATTTTCATGTGAGATGAGTTTATACAGATGTTCCACTGCTCCAAGACCAAGAAGCGTCACTTTGTTTTCATCACCTGAAGATTAATTAGGTTAAAAGTTCTGCAGAAATGCAACAAACTCACAGTTCTAATGTAACCAAGTAAAACAGCTACCAATCTTTTATCGGACTGTAGAATCTAAGAACAAAGACCTGGACAGGACCTTGGGAGATTGTCTAAGGTATACCACAAATAAAATGTGTCAAATAGTATCAAGGATTAATAGTATCTGGGATTAATTCACATTTGTAAAGCAAAAGATGCTGCTGTCTATTGGACACCCAACTCATTTGTTGGAGACTGCAGTGGTGGTACAAAGAACAGCCTTCTATTTAGACAAGTACAGGTGAATGATATCATTAAGAAACTAATTTTATTTCCCTCTTTTCTTGACTCCCAAATTTATTTTCTTCAAAGTAACAGTTAATTCATTCTCTGGATCTGCACTGTCCCTCAACTGAAGCAACTACCAGGATTTGGATCATTAAATCCCACCTGAGATTTCTACCACCTGAGAATGGGGCATTTTGTAGCTGAATAGGCTCTGGCCATGCAAAGAACAGAACCATTTTGTGTAATGATAGGCTTCTGTTCCTGCTCACTCAAAAAACACCTGAAACTCAAGAAAAAAAACCCAAATCCTACTTCTCAGTTCACACAACAGCTTTATAGTTAATTTTCTAATGAACCATGCCTTTCCTTTCTGCCTACAAGCGAGCAATGTGAGAAGAAACTGGAGAACCATGCTCATTCTCAGACCAAAATGCAGCTAGAATACAAGAACTATTTTGTCTTGAGGGATGTGACTTAATTTACTAGCAATGTTCAAGAAATAAATTAACTGCAAAGTGAAAACAACTCCTCTTGTGCCACACTGTAAAGTTACAGTCTAGTCCTCTGGAAGATGACAGGAATATCTACATTAACCATTTAAAGGATTATTCGTTTAGTATAAACAAGAAAATTAAATATCTGTCCCCTTGCAGTGTGCCATATCTCACTGGACAGCAGAGAAGGAGCCAACAAGTTTATGGTGTGCAGTTCATAGCAGTCTCCCAACAGTTCAAATTCTTTCCATATTCAAAATTTGGGTGCATGCCCTCAGCCAAGCTCACAACTTCAGCAGCGTTGGTAACGGCCATCAGTACAACAATCAGCACGTAAAAGCATCATTTTTAAAGAAAACATAAATTAAATTGAAATCAATATTAAACCAGATTACTTATACCAAGAATGCTACCAGTGTATACCAATTTGAGTGGCTGACATCGAATGAGTAGGAGGCAACTTAGGAAATCATGTGCTACATAATTTTGAGCCTGAGTTGCCTTCTAGGTACCTGGAACATGATGCTTAGATAATACAGAGACCTTTGGATTTGGAATCTTGGAGACTTGTTAGATTCCCAACACATACAGAAATGAGATTGATAAAGGAGGCTGAGTTGTCTCCAATAAATCATCTGCCGCAGAAGCCCTGACACAAGAGGCATACGTAACAGGAACAGGCTAAAAAGTAATTTTAATTGAAAACTGAACCTTAAAATAACTACACCAGTACAGAAGTTTCAAACTGTAACACAAAACAAAGAGAATTCTTTTCCAGATATAGATCTGTTGCTCATAACAAAACAGATCTAGGTTATATCTAAACCAAGCTCTATTAAACAGAGAATATAAGATTTTACAACAAAATGATAGAAGTTTCCTTCACACAAACCACAGGACTTCTTTAAAACTGCAAATACAGTTTTGACAGATATTTCAGAAAACCCTCAAAACCTCGACAAAGACCTTTGAGATGTAATGAAGATTTCAGTGTTGGGAAACTAAAAAATTGTGAACTACTATCAAAATCTAAGCAACGCTCCTTTGCAAAAAGACTAACCTTTTGATGCAAATTTATATAGAGCATCACATGCTTTGGCCAAAACTTCCTCTTCAGGAGAACTAAGCATTAGCACCACCGTTGCTGCTGTTTTGCTTTCAATCAATAAAGGCTCAAACTACAAACAAAAAAAAGAGAAAGAACTGTTTGATTTATACTGAGCCTTCCCGTGTGCTGCAGTAGACTCCCACGTTTAAATTAAAAAAATCTAGTTTGAGATTTATACTGAGTTAGAAATATTAACAGGAGTTGCTCCTTACTTGGAGAAATTCAATTTTTTAATAACAATTTGAGACATTGCTGAAAAATACAAAAGAATAATTTACTTTGAAATATAATAATGATTTCATCCTGTGTGAAGATTTTGGGAAAACCTTGACACTTCCCTGTACATCTAAGAAGTCTTGAAGGCAACAGACTATGCAGTTCTGTTACGTGTGTAAGACCATGCTATGGCTTTGGAACCAAACATGAGAAGTTTCTTTTGAACAGCTGTGCGGAAAGCCTATGAACCTAGGTGCTGCACAAGGAAGGCTACTCTGTGACATTAACACTTTGTGGTTGTTTTAAAAAAATAAAAGGACCCTTCCTGTGCCTTCATCAACTCAGTTTGCTGAGATATTGTACAAACTGAAGTATTTCCATGATATAGTCCCTGCCTAGCCAGCTAGAAATGATACAGAATGACCAGAATGTCCAGGTCCTTTCTTGTAAAGCTGCCTTCCAGATGGTCATCACTCAGTTTGTACCAGTTATTCCTCCCCCAGGTGCAGGACTTGGCATTTCCCTTTTATTGAAGTTAATGAAATTCCCATTTTCCCATTTCTCTAGTTAGTTGATGTCTGTCAATCACTCCTCTCAATTTTGCATGTTCTGCAAACTTGCTGAGAGTGCACTCTGTCCCATCATTCAGGCCACTAATGAAGAGGTTAAACAGTACCAGCCCTGGAATCAACCCCCGGGGCACAATACTAGTGCCTGACCTCCTGCTGGACCTCATGCTGCTGATCACAAGCCTTTGAGTCTGTCAGTTCAGCTAGTTTACAATTCATTTACACTGCCCATTTATCTCACCTGTACTTCATCAGTTTGTCTATGAGCATGTTATGAGAGACAGTGTTGAAAGCCTTACTAAAGTCAAGTCAAGTTAATATTTAGGCATTAATTGCTCAAAAGCAGGTGTTTCTGTGAAGACTGAATTTCAGGAGCTGACAGTGCCACTTCATATATTCCACCTTTTAAACATCGGTGTTGTGAATGAGGCCATTTTCAAAAACACTCAGGTATCTACAGCTTTCTTTCAGTGGTAATGTCTCAGTATTTTCTCTCGAGGTAATCTGAGGCTTGCCTTTTAATGTCTATGTCCTAGCTCATGAGCAGATATTAATGCTGTCTAGACCAAACTTAATGAAGATATCATATGAAAAGTTCCTATCGATCTATGTCAAAGCTAGCATATTTTGACTGCCTGAGTTACTGTTTAAGGTAATCCATATAGAGGTAGAGGGTCACAGCAATATTTTTCCTGGAGAAGCCCAATTCTCAGAACAGATAATAAAGACGAATTATGAAAGTCAGGGGAAACAGACTCCTAAGGAATACTTTCTGAAAATACATAAGCAGTGGCTAGGTGTTTTCCACCCGTTCCTAGAAATCTGTAAAAAATAGTGGTCATCTGCAGTACCATATATTCTCATAGCATTCCATATGCACAAAGGCTCTCTTTTATAAGCCTGTCCACATTATCTCAAGGCTTCTTTTCTTGGACTTGACATTTTCATAAGCAGATTATCAATCAGAATAGCTAATACATCTTTTATTTTATCTGCATCTCATTTCCTGCCACCTGAAATATCCAGGTGAAATTTAAAGTTTTGAGATTTGATTTTACCTGATCACTATTAACAATATTCTCAAAGCTTGAAGATTTTCTTGACTGATAGTTACAACTAATCAATGATCTATTTTCATATTTAATACTGTTTATCTATGCAACATTCAGGTTTTTTTCTCCTGATAGGACTGCTAAAAGAGATATGCTAGCCTGACGTATAATAAGGGTAAAACCTAAGCCAAAAACTGCAGATTGCATCTGGACTTCACCCTTTCCAGTTCGTTCCTTTTTAATAGTTTTACTGACCTCTTCTGTAAGTTCATTTTTTTCAATTGTTCAATATCTTTTCTAATATTATTCACAGTTTATTGTAGTAGTTAGTAGACTGTACCATACTTTTCTCCAGAAACTCTAGTTGTGTCTTTTGGATTTAGAAATCGTAGTGTTGCTTCTACTGACTTTCTAGATATTTACTGAAAAAGTCAACTTGTATTACTTTGGAGGTAGTTAGGTCATCTGTATGCCTTAAATCTACTGCCATGCCCTTCAATTTTTTTTTCTTAGACTGCAAAATCATTAGTTTTAATTCTTCAGAACTGTTTTAATTAGTTCTATACACATATTTGTGTCTCCTCCTGGTCTTCTAGGTTATTCCACATAGAAATGGCTTTAGATTAATTTTTCCTCCCGTGAAGTTCTATGTCCTTTCATAAAAATTTATTATTGATTAGAGCTTATGAATTACGTTTGTAATATTCCTCTTTCCACAGCTGGGTAAAACCTAGTATCAACTGCTATACCTCAGTGACATCATGGCTATTGGACATTACTGTCTTAGTCAAAATTATTTATGCTCATTTAATGTGGCAGAGTTTTTGCTGATCAATTTTTCTATGACCTTTGAAAAAACTCTTTCAGTACCATCACTCTTTACAGATAGACCCCTTGTTTCTTTAAAACAGGGTACTGAACTTTGCATTTAGTTTCATGCCCCTCTGTGGTACTCACTGAGGTTGTGATTTTCATTAACTTAGTTATTATCTGGCACAGAATTTATATTATACTCTTTTCAATCTTTCTGTCTTATTTCCTTTACTTCTTTCCAAATAAATCAGTTAAACTTAAAAAAATATTAATATTTTGAACCTCTATCTTTAGGGAGGTCTCCTGGTACCTTGTGAATTTATAGAAACTCGTGAAAAGCACGCTAGAGTCAAGACCCTTAATTTCCACCTTTCGAAAAAAGTCAAATTATCATCATTATTCCGTATTTGGCCTCAGTTCTTGTACTTCTCACCACGGCACTTCCAATGACACCAGAAAAACCTGAACTGCTATATATATTTGCAAAAACTCCAGAATACATAGTACTGTCATTCAAAATATCTGTAAAATTTTGTATTCAGTAAAAAACTCTGCAGATCCATGTAGGCTCTTAACTGTTTCATCCTTAAAGAAAGGGAATCTCTCCACAGTTGAAAAGACCGGCAGATTTCAGGTTGCTCTACTCTCTTCTCCTTTGATTTTTACAAATGGAAAGCTAATACTGTTCTTAAAACAAAAGAATCCTGAATTGTTTCATACATTACTATTTGTAAAGCCTGCAGAAGACAACAGTCTCCACAAAGAGCTATACATGCCCAGTCACTCTGGTTTGTATACTGTC
Organism: Aegotheles bennettii; assembly: GCA_013398125.1. Taxonomy (NCBI): domain Eukaryota; kingdom Metazoa; phylum Chordata; class Aves; order Caprimulgiformes; family Aegothelidae; genus Aegotheles; species Aegotheles bennettii. The sequence goes on along the minus strand of VZRW01011832.1, from coordinate 318,074 downwards.
CAAGGAAAGCAGAGCAGAATTGTCTTTAAAAGGTATTTTTAGAATAATGTGGGTAAGCTAGGAGAGTGAAGAACTATGTAAGAATGGCAGAGCTGGGCCTATAATTGTGTAATGTTGATTTTATAGCACATAGCAGTTTATAAACTTACCACATCCTTGGGTGGAGGCTCTACTTCCTTCTTTACTTTTTTACCCATTCTAAAAAAAAAACAAACAAAAAATTAAAAGCAGACAAACAAATTCCCTTCTGTGTTTTAGGAATGAGTTTACCAGCGACTTAGGAAAGTTTGTAAAACAGACTTTGTCATTCATTTGACCCACCTAATCAGTTTGAAGATTTCCTCAACAAAGTAATTTCTATGCAGAAAGTTGTCCCTTAAAAACAAAACAAACTTTCTAGCACTTGAACACATTTGGCAAAATACATGTCAACAGAACACATAACTAAAAAGAAAGATCTGCGATATCACAGGCTCCAGCTGTAATGTGGTAAATACATAGAACATGCTTTTCTGTAAGTTAGTTTTATCTGTATAAATCATGTATGAGCTTGAAGGTCCTAATAGAGTATTTTCCCATGTTTGCCTATATATTCTATGTGGCAAACTCTATAGAACTGCAGAATGTACAAATAAGTTCTACCTTGAAAATGTGGTTCAAATCCAATTTGAATTATCTGCTCGTATTTCACAGAAGACAAAAATTGGGTCTGCAGGTATTAAGAAACAGTTCTGCACAGTACAAATTTCACTGATTTAGAAAAGTTGCATCTATTTACAGAAAGTCCAGCTTCTTCCTTCTGGGTTTTTTTTGTATTAGCACATGTGGATGTGAACCAATAAGACCTTCTCAGCTGCATCTAATAGTAGCTTCCAAAGCATATAGATGTAATACGTCATGTGGATATAGTTTCATGTAGACATAATTTCATGCAGTGTGCAAAACTTCAGCAGAGCCTTCCAGTTAAGCTACAGGCAAAAGTAAAGAGCAACATGACCCAGTAGCACTAGCTAAGCATAGAGCACAAGCCAAGTTATGACAAACTTGGGTTTGTTTTAACACTCTGTAACAGTGAAATGCAAACTGTTAGTACCCCTTAGTAACTCTTTAGTTAGTCCTCAAAGAGAAATCACACATTCACTCTCAGGCAGTTCTATCCTGAGAGCCTCCCTATGGTATAGGAGATTATTTTCTAGTGCAATATGAGCTGTAGCCTGGCTGGGTACAAAAGTCAGGGCTATTATTTGTTGTGTTCAACAAAAATTTAGAGCTCTTCTTGAATCCTCTGAATTTTTTCAGGTATATTTCCTCTACTGGCCTCTCAAATAAATTGTAGCATAGCAGTAGTGGAATCAGTTGATAAGCACATCCCAAAAATGGACCTGAAATTTAAAACCTCATAGGCAGGTCACTAATGATAGTTTTGAGAGGAAGACCTAGACAATCAAAGATTCTTCAGCTCCAATCTGCTTTACCATTGTGCTTATATACATATACACATACGAACACATACATACGCACTAGAATTCAGTGTTTCAGAAAGTGCAGGTTTGGCTAAGGACAAGTTAACTTAAGTAAGAGAATGCATAAGGACAAATTATTGACAGTATAGTCAACAAAAATGATGAACATACTACCTTCTTATTTATGCAGTCTCTGTATAAAGAAAGCATCATGCACACACACAAGAATCAGATTTACAAGGATATTCAGGAAATCTGGGTTATTTAAATTGTGTTAAATCCTGAAATGGAGACATGGACACTTATTTACAGGGGCATGAAGATGAATAGGGGGTTGAAGCACCTCTCCTGTGAAGACAGGCTGAGAGATCTGGGCTGTTCAGCCTGGAGAAGAGAAGGTTCTGAGGAGACCTCACAGCAGGTTCCCAGTACCTGAAGAAGCCTACCGGAAAGCTGGAGAGGGACTTTTTGCAAGGGATGCAGGGGGAATGGGTTCAAACTAAAGGAAGGTAGATTTAGATTGGATATTAGGAAGAAGTTCTTTACTGTGAGGGTGGTGAGACACTGGAACAGGTTACCCATGGAGGTTGTAGCTGCCCCCTCCCTGGAAGCGTTCAAGGCTAGGTTGGATGGGGCTTTGAGCAACCTGGTCTAGTGGGAGGTGTCCCTGTCCATGGCAGGGGGGTTGGAACTAGATGATCTTTAAGGACCCTTCCAACCCAAACCATTCTATGATTTAGAATTATTCAGTTCAGCTCAGTGCATTTCAGATTTAAATTAAGCTAAAGTCATAAAAAGTGATTTTAATTCTGAATGAGTTTAATTAGATTTAAACCAAACAATTAAAAAATTAATTCATGTAAAAGTATTTATGTTGTACAATTCATGTGCAGAGATTCAAATAATTATATGTATTCCAAGACTGTGAATAACTAAAGCCTTTAACTGCAAATATGTCTTCACGCTGTATAAATCCGTCCAACTTCTAAGAATATTTTCAAGAAACTTATACAGAATATGAGGACCTAGAGGGAGGGTGGTGTTTAGGACCCTGAGGGATCCAGGAGGCAGAACAGAGAGGTCTGTATTCCCTCCTATTTCCTGCCATACCCTGTAACAGGCAGGAGGACCAGGCAGTCTGCCCCTTCCTGCTCCCTGCTCTCTTGCTGTGCTCAAACATCTCAGAGAGAGGATCCTGCTCTTTGCCATCAGCTCACCACATGCTCTGCAGGATCCAAATCCATGGGGTGCTAGGAAGAGCCTTGGACCCTTTTTCTGCATCAGCTCTGCCACGAGGGACTTTCGGTCACTTGTATCAGTGATCGAGATCAGGTTTTGTGTATGTACCTGTGTGTTTTGTTCATTCTCCTGCATGTTACTCTCCCTTCCCTGTTCTATTGAACCTATTCTAGTTTTAACTTCCAACCTTAAAGTCTCTCTTCCTTATTCCCCTTTTACCTTCCCCCCCGGAGAGTGGAGGGGAGTAATAGAGAGCAATTCTGTTCTCTGGGTTGTGGCTCGCTCTGACCACTAAACCAAGACAGTTCCCATAAAGCTCTCTGTATTCAGCGGACATTCTTGGACTTGAGGCAATGATGCACGTGGAATTCTTTGGCTTACAGTAATTAAAAATGTGTCTTCTGCATTGAATTTTAATTATCACAGACAATCAATCTGTACAGGTATTGAAAGGCTACTGACCCATAAAAGAACTTCTTATTTACATCTGCTTTTCTCCATGATAACCACATGTTGTCTTTTTCTCAGCAGGTTTACAGCGCGCATCTCTTTGATCCTCAGTTTACTATTCTTAATATTTAGAATTCAGAAAAAAACAGTAGCAGGAGTTAAATGTTTAAATGTGATTAAATGCTGGGTCTGTTACCCGAAAAACTTATTTTAAAAACTAAAACTGTATTCACTAGTAATTAAGTCTACTTAATTAATTAATTAATTCCTGGAGGAACTGGCTGCTCTTGGCTTGGATGGCTCTACTCTTCACTGGGTAAAACACTGGCTGGGTGGCCAGGCCCAAAGGGTTGTGGTGAATGGAGTTAAATCCAGTTGGCAGCTGGTCACAAGCGGGGTCCCCCAGGGCTCAGTATTGGGACCATTTCTTTAATATCTTTAACAATGACCTGGATGAGGGCACTGAGTGCACCCTCAGTAAGCTTGCAGATGACATCAAGTTGGGCAGGAGTGTTGATCTGCCTGAGGGTAGGAAGGCTCTGCAGAGGGATCTGGACAGGCTGCAGCAATGGGCTGAGGTCGACTGTATGAGATTCAACAAGGCCAAGTGCCGGGTCCCGCACTCGGGTCACAACAACCCCATGCAATGCTACAGGCTAGGGGAAGAGTGTCTGGAAAGCTGCCGGGCAGAAAAGGAAACAGTGTGGCCAGCAGGACTAAGGCAGTGATTGTCCCCCTGTACTCAGCACCAGTGAGGCTGCCCCTCAAATCCTGTGTTCAGTTTTGGGCCTCTCACTACAAGAAGGACATCGAGGTGCTGGTGTCCAAAGAAGGGCAACAAAACTGATGAAGGGTCTAGAAAACAAGTCTCATGAGAGGTAGCTGAAGGAGCTTGGGTTGTTTAGTCTGGAGAAAAGGAGGCTGAGGGGAGACCTTATGGCTCTCTGCAACTGCCTGAAAGGAGGTTGTAGCGAGTTTAGTGTTGGTCTCTTCTCTCAAGTAACAAGTGATAGAACAAGAGGAAATGATCTCAAGTTGTGCCAGGGGAGGTTTAGATTGGATATTAGGGAAAATTTCTTCACTGAAAGGGTTGTCAGGCACTGGAACAGGCTGCCCAGGGAAGTGATTGAGTCACCATCCCTGGAGGTATTTAAAAGACGTGTAGATGTGGTGCTTAGGGACATGGTTTAGTGGTGGACTTGGCAGTGCTAGGTTAACGGTTGGACTTGATCTTAAAGGTATTTTCCAATGTAAATGAGTCTATCATTCTGAATATTAAAGATAAAAAAGAATATTCTCATTTGAGTAATAATCTCTACTTCATGTTCTGTAGATTTCTAGAATCATAGGAGCATACTTTTTCCACATCTTTTGAGTTTAAAGGGTTGACTGTTTTAAATCATGTAGAGCCAGAGGTAAAAAAGGACTTTGACATAACAGATGTAGCCAATGCGTAGTCAAGAAATCTATAAAGTTATTGTTCTATGCTGCTTCCTGTCCTTCACCTGGAATGTATTGCCCTCAGTGTTAGACAAATTAGCCTCCTTTACTTTGCTCCTATGCAATTTTAGTGCAGTAGTCTAATCAAGTGTTGTCAGCCAGCAGGACAGTCATTATGTCTAACTAAATCCTCATTCCAAAATTACAAGCCCCAGTACTCACCCTCAGCTCTGGCTATTCTTGGTGCCTAAGCTCAGCAGGCACTTCCCTGTTTCACTCTGAACTTCATGAGGGCCTCCAGCTTCCCTATCAGATCAGAACTATCCCAGTATAAGTATCTTAAGTTGAACCAGTATCTGGAACTGTGAGTAGTGTTCACTAAACTAAATTAGGCATCAGTACTCAAGTTTGTCACTCTCCTTGATAATCGATGGAGATCTAGACAACATATTCAATAGCTCTTAAGGCAGATTCATCCTAAAGTAGGTATCTAAAATTAAATTGCACCTTAAAAGTAACTATTTTTTCCTCAGACCAAAAACAGAGTCTAGAATTGCTGGCTCATGTATTGACATTTACACTGGCATCTAAAATTAGTGAGATAAACACTACGCTTTTTCTCCACATGCCAGGCTAGGTCCGGCAGGTACTATCACAGAGTAGAGTGAACATTAGCAGAACTAGGCATATGACAAAACACAGCCACCTTGTCTGTGGCTGAAGGAATAGGCCCAACTCCAGTGGGTCCATCTCTGTGAGTAGAACATTTTGCCCGTAAGTGGAAAATTATCACCTTGAGGAAGGTCACAAATGTGGACTTTCTAAAGTGGAACCCTCTAACCTCCCGGCTGTTATATCATGAACAGGCATCTCTGCCACGTCAAATAAAATAAGGGCAATTTATTCATTTTTGGAAAGATTTGTTGCAGATGCCTGCCCAGAGGAGCAGATTCCAAGTACTAGATCGTAAGATAATGATGGCCATGACCCCTATACATTTTATTTTCTTCCTCGAGAAACCTCTCTGCTCAGTGTGAATAGTTTCTTAGATTCCAAATCTGAGATATCCACTTATTTCTAGTCACTATGCTTTTTAATTTTTTTAATACAAGCTGATGTAGAGCAATGGAGCTTTAACCAAAAAAAAGGGTATATAAATCATACTTTGAAGTATCAGGAAAGTCGTATGGCGCTTTTTCTGTTCAAAATACTGAAGTCTTATTAACACTTCCTTTACAGTATGGAGTGTATACCTGTACTATCAGAGTCCTGTTGCATAAACTTATAGATCATAATATTTTGCAGGTTTAAGTTGGACAATGCATTTAAAAAACATTACCTGTGCCATTTGCATATTCTGTTTTCTAAAACCTTAAATAATTAATACAACAACCTAAGACCCTGCACATACTGAATGTTAGGGAGACATGAGACAAAGAACAGGAATAAGTCAAAGACACAGCCAGCTGTGGAACTTACCCCTTGGTCAAGGAACCAAAGGTCTCTTCTGAGAGCAATTACTCCTGTGGAAAAGTAGTACAAAAAGAGGGGGATGTAAGAATAGCTTCTAACCAGTTATTTGTTACATGATCCACTTTGTGAACTAACTGTTCCATGCTTTAAGACAGTTTAAGGCTGTGCTACTACAACCTGGACATGATTTTCAGGTTCTTCCCCAAAATGATGCACAAGTGAGATTCTTTTTGTCTTCAGAGTGGTAATTATGTAATCTCAATTGAGTCTAGCTAGTTTAATGCAGACTTGCTGTTTCTTCTTGTTTAACAGAAATTAAAATCTTTTTTCTGTGATAAGTGTGAAAATTTTCTATAAATTGGTCATCTTAATTGATTATTTAAATTGATTTCTGTATGGACACTCTAGTTCTGCCTTCCGATGCAATCAAAGTGAAGATACTAAAATGATAATCATAGCATTAGCAGACAATTTCACTCCTTTCTTGAGTCCATAAACTAATATGCCAGCTCAGATATCCTTCTCATCATTCTCAGGTAGCTTTTTCATAATTAAGAGAACAATGTGAATTAATCTTGAAACTCCTTTCTTTCTCCCAAATTATTCTTCCGGCTTTTGTCCTACTGCTTAAACATGGATCAACAGACTCCCCTTGCCCAGTGTTGCAACAACAGTGCAAACATTAATACATTATAAAAAACTTGGCTTCATGGAAGAAGAGAGTCAAAAAGAGATGCCAAGTCCAATTTAATATTTCATTCCTGAAAATATATGCTGTATGAAAATAATACATTATATGAGAGACCAATTAAGTCAAGACCTTTGAATCTGCCCACTGTTTTATCTGTGCCCAAATGTATATCAGGCAAAAAAATATCAGGATTAAGTCAAGAGTTAGCTACTGTGCAACAGACGTTAACTGACCAAACTTAACTAGAATCTGTTCCTAGATACAAGATAATATTTCCTATGTTGATTCAGCTGGACAAAGTTCATCCCATTGCAGAAAAAAAAGACTAAATATACCCTGGCCATTCTGAAAGTTCATTTTTCAAATAATCTATGAGTTTATAAATTGTACACACACAAAAACCCCACAAAAGATTCTTTAAAAAAAAGTACTCAGAGATGCAGAGTGGAGTACTCTGCAGACAAATCCTTAAAACCAAAATGAGTTTGTAGTTAGATGCCAGGTTGAGGAAATAGCTATGAGAGAGAAAAGGTGGGGATTTTAGATGAGCTATAAGATAATACAATTATTTTTAAAAAATTTGAGGACTTTTAAGATACATAGATACTTTTTATTTGTGCTCTGGTATCACATTAATATTCAGCTGAGTGTTACTTTCAAAAGTCCAGGGGTAGATGCTTAGATTTTTAACAAAAGCTAAGATTCTCGGGTATTTGATTCCATCCAGTGCTATGAAAAATACGCAAGATGCCCAATAAAATTTTGACTCATGTACAGCCTCTGACTGATATCAGCACCTTTTTTCATACTGCCCAAGGACCGTACTTCACTGTTTTCTGAAACTGAACAGCTTGGTACACCTAGTAAGAGTTGTACTAAGTCACAAGTGTTTCAGTCATGTTAAGATCCTAAGCTGTAGAGGCAGAGTGTATTTTTCAGTTTGTACAGTGTAAAAGATGGTGTATGAAGATGGTGTATGGTGGTAAAAAGAAGTAATGGGAATTAAAGAACGTGATCGCATTCTTTCCAAATCACAGAATAACCAAGAAGCCTTTGCACAAAAAACCTCCTTCAGTTAATGAGAACAGTCTTCCATGGCGGATCAGTACCCTGTCTCCAGAGTGGCAAGAGCCAAATGCTTCTGATAAATGCGTGAAACCAATCCCACAAGTCAGATTCCTCCATCTGTTGCAGGTTTTTTATTTCCCTAAAGTATGAAGGTTTAGATAGCCTGAAGTTTTTATGTTCTTCCTAACAATAGTAGCTATTTTTACTGTCCACATAAATGCTTAATCCTTTTACTCTTCATTCTTAGCCTGACATGCTACGGCACAGGTCCTATTGTCAAGCGCATCATATAAGGAACTACTCCTTAGATTTAAAAAATAGGTAAACAGTTTAAATGTGTTACTCAATCCAACACAAGATCCCCTTGCTCTCATATTACAACTTTAGCTAAAAGATGCCCTTACTTGATCATTTCTACTTTCTTTTATAACTCCCTGTACATCCTGATTTATCACCTTTCTAAGCTGCCTTAATTAGTTTTTCCTTATAGCTTTTCCAGACATATATGTTTCTTGTCTCAGAGCCCCTCTATGACTGTTGAATCTTTCTTAGATATGATGAACCTAACCTGAAATACCATCATAAATTCTAGAACACTACTGATTTATTCCAAGTGGCATTATAAGTTTTCGGGTATTAATTTTTACCCAATTTCAGTGGAGATTTTCACTAAGCTATTCACATATGGTAAACAGGTAATTTTCCCAGTTGATCACAAATAATTTAGGTTCACTACTGAAGAGCATATTGTTCCAAATATTCTCAACAGTGTAAATTACATCGCTTTCATTAACAATGGATTTCATCTGTCATGGTGTTACCAGTTCATACAACTGGAGAAGAGCTCTCAGAAGTTTCAAGCAGCCTTCTCTAATCTTATATTATTTTATCTCACCAGAAAATTTTGATTTCTCTGTTACTGTTCATTTCCAAATTATAATGAACATATTAAATAACATCAGACCTAGGATCTATCCTTGGAGAATCCAAGCTGTGACAACTTGAATGAAGGAGATTTTTAGAAATTATGTGTGTGGTTTTAAACGTCTCACTGAGACGCATAGCGAAATCTCTTATCCCATGAGAAAGAGACTAAAGAAAAATTGACTTAATCTGGAACAAATGACAGAGAATAGTTACGCAACCCCTGTCTAAGCAAAAATAGCAGGGCACTTTTCATACAGAAGTCAAAGATGGCCTGCCTGAAGAAACAAGACATTTTAAGGACCAGTAAAAAATTAAAGACACTCCTACGTTTTTACCCAGCTGTGCCAATCTACACGTCTTAAAATGAATGTTTCCTTCCGCCAGTTTCACAGGGACATTGGGTGAAACGGACGTTCTGAATGATCAGATTCACTCCCCTCCCCCTTCACAGCCACCGCAGCACGTCAATCCCACCAGACACCTATCACGCTGCATCTTGAAAACTGTTAGGTATTTTGTTCCCACTTCTCTCCTCAAAAAGCTGTCCCACAAGCCAATTGCTCAGGCAGCCAGGGACCTTTTTTCATTTTTAGTCTACATTTATTCATGACCAGTTTACTGTATTAGTGTCACGTTTGAACATTTGCCAATTACTTTCTTTGCTGGCATGTATCAAAATATATTATTTATACTATACTATATTCTGTGCATACCATATAGTATATTACAGATACACTATATATATTTACATATATAGAATCATTATATATGTGGAGATAACAAACACATTCCCAGTCAGTTTTCATTTTGTTAGGTTAAAGAACTCCTTATTTCCTCAAAAAAATGCAGCTTCATTCCCCACATCATCCTCATAAGCCTTTTTTAAATCAACCTCATGAAAACATGAACAACCTCAGCTGAACACAGCATCCCAGATGAAGGCTCCCCTGTCTTGCACAAAATTGTGCTCATACTTCTTTGTTGACACTGGAAATATCTCAGCTGTGTTACTATCACATTCATGAGTTTTATGGTTATGTCAAACTGCAGGGGTAGCCCTAACATTTAATTTTAACTGCTCATTTACCAGGCTTTAATACGTTAACAGTTTGGGGTTTTTTTTAAAAAAAGACATTTGTTTCAATTTAGGACAAAAATATGGGTAGCAGGTTTGCAAACAAAATAGGAACTATAAGACATGTGAGCCCATCTTGGCATTCATCATGTTAGCAGAACATTAGATAATCAGAAAATGGCAGCATGATAAAAATCACAAAAATGAAAGGAAATTAAAAAAGATGTTGCTTCCATCAATAAAGGTGAGAAAGTGAGCTTGCTCACAGTCAGTGAAATGAACAATAGAAAGCAGATGTGTTTCTCTTACACAGGTTAAGATAATACAATATCAGGCTACCTTATACAGATGATAATTTCCGATTAGCAATAAGATTATAAAAGAGTTCTGTTCTACAGATGATGACCCTCTGCCAGCAAATCCATACTTTCTTTTGTAATTCCCGCCTGCAGATGCCCCCAGACCTTTGAAAGGCCAATAAACTGGGTGAGATTCCCCCCTAACAACCTAATGAACCTGTTAGTGTTCTCCAGGATAAAACTTCACTATTTAAATGTTTCTTTTATTTTTTTTTCCCGCTTCTCAGCTGTACAATTTTCGCTCTCACACCTCTGATGTTACTCTCACACATAAATTCTATACATTGTAACCGTTTTCCCTCCGGTTACGTTACCCACCCGCATTTTCAAACGCGACTCTTCCTCCCTGCCACGCCGGCTTCCCCGGGCCGGTGACAGCCCCCGGGCTCGCCGGTCGCGCAGGAGCGGTGCGGGGAGCCCGGAGCGCGGCCCGGGCTCGGTTCGGTGCTGCTCGGCCCCTTGGGTCGATGCGAACCTGGCGATTATGGCTCGAGGGTGCGGGAGCCGCTGCCCAGCGGGCAGGGAGTGCCTGGGGTGTCCTCGCTTGCCGTTAGAGGAAGCGTCCACACACGCCTGTAAAAACAGATAATCCTTCCAAAAACGGGGATTCTTTCCTAACTTCGGCTCACGCCGTTTGGAAGCCGACAGCCC
>VZRW01011832.1:291003-307088 GCA_013398125.1 Aegotheles bennettii | reverse complement strand
GGCCGTGCGCAGCCCCCGCTCACCCGCGCCCGCCCGGGGGCGATCGCGCGGCAGCGGCCCGCGACGTTGTTTCTCCCGTTGCTAGGAGACGCCTGCGGCGCGTGCGCCGCCGGCCGCCGCGCGGGAGAGCGGGCGGGAAGGTGGGGCCTGAGGGCGGCCTGAGGGGTCTCGGCGCTCCGCTCCTGCCCCTGCCCCTTCCCATGTTCGTTTAATACGAATTTCCAGAGTCCTTGGAGAGTGATTTCAACGCGGCACGTGCATGAATCCCCTTTCTTCACCATTTACCTCAACTCCAAAGTGCTGGGAACGTGTCTCTCAGTCATGAACACTGATGGGCTGGGGGAGTGGTGAAAAAATAAATCAGTTATTTCTCAAAACTGAAGGAAAAGGCTACTTCATCACCCAAAGAACACGATATTTCTGAAAATTAATAAACACGTACAGTCCATCTTAAAGGTTGCCGTGTTCACACCTTCCTTCTGTGCTTTCATCTCCGGTTATCCCTTTCTCACGGTCAGTTTCAGACAGGTATTTCAGCGTATGCATGGAAAAATGCTTGTTCAGGTAGATACTGCACCACATTCATGAGAAAAGAGGAGTTGAAAAAGCCCTCCGTCCTGGGGAGCAAACGGGCAGAAGGGCTCTGTGAGTCAGCGCAGGGCACGAGCCAACCTCTGCCAGGGCATCCCCAGCTGGGCCCGGCTGGGAGCACCGCGGCATAGGGCTTGGTCTGAGGGCCAGGAGAGTTCTCTCCTGTCTGTTACCAGCTCTGGGTTGAGGATGGAGGGAGCTGTGCTGTACAGATAATCCCAGAATCATAGAGTCACCGTGGTTGGAAGAGACCTTCAAGATCATCCAGTCCAACCACCTACCTACATCACCACTAAACCATACATTAACCACTAAACACAGCACCACATCCAGACACCTCTTGAACACCTCCAGGGATGGTGACTCCACCACACTGTTCTCAGAATAGTGATTCATTGTAGTATTCTCTTCCTCCAGCCAGGGCTATTTTGGAAGGAATACTAAGCCAAATTCTGAAATAAAATAACATTTTCTAGCTTGAAATGCTAATTGCTATCAGTAACTGCAGAAGTAACAGGAAACAGGCAAATTTAATAATTTTGGGGCCTTAAAGTTAGGTAATAATAGGTAAAGAAACTACAGCTGCCATCAACTCTCTCCTGTGATTCCTTTTTATCACAAATCTCATTGCTCTCTCCTCAGATTTCTTACAATGTTGCACTGCAAATATAAATTTAGTTCTATTTTTATAAGCCGCATCAATCTGTTTCGATCATAGCACAAACAGGTCCTAGCCTTACACTACAATAAATGTGTACTGTCGTAACAGAAGAGTTGGTGGGTCATTTCTAGGTGTAAGCAAGCCATATATGTGGAGGTGTGTCACTTTTAACATCACCACTTCCATGGGAAATTTATAGAGTTTTATAATCACTTGCACTGAAAAGTCAAGACCCACTTACACTGACCAGTGTCTCAGCAGACAGGAGAAATCACAGTGAACTTGTCGGGTCAGCTTCTGGCTGACTGACACTCCATGAAGTTTGGCTGATCAGTCTCTAGTGCTTACAACGGTTAACAGGGGCTCACACTGGCAGGAAGAAAGGGAAAATTTTACAGTACCTTGGTGGCTAAAGCAGTGCTTGCACAATGTCAAGGCCTTCTCTGTTTCTCGTGCTTCCCTGCCAGCGAGTAGTCTGAGGGTGGGCAGGGGGCTGGGAGGAGACACAGCTGGGAGAGCTGACCGCAGCTGACCGAAGAGTTATTGTGTGCAATGTAACATCAGGCTCAGTAATGGAGCTGGGGGGTGGTCTTCCCAAAGTAGCTGTTGCCTGGGGCTGGCTAGGCATTGGTCTGCTTGTCGGAGGTGACAAGTGATTGCCTTTGCATCACTTGGGTATGTTTCAACTTTTTCTTCATTTATTAAGTAGTCTTTATCTTGACCCACTGTTTTTTTGCTCACTTTTGCTTTTCTAATTCTTTCCCCCATCCTGCTGTGGGGGGGTGGGAGAGTGGGGGTAGTGAGTGAGCAGCTGGCAGATCCTTAGTTGCTGGTTGGGATCTACTCACCATGAATCAAATGATTTCCATGACTGGGAAATCTTTTCTTTTTCTTGTCTTCAATGATGGTAGTTCTTGTGGCTATTTCAAACAGAATTCTGGCCAAACGTTAGTTGATTAGGTCTTTGCTTTATTTCATGTTAATGATCACATAAAAGAGTTACCTCGAGGCAGAATCCACATGAAAGAAGACGGAAACAGTAATTAGGTGCATGATCACTGTGTGTTTCAATGCACTCCTGGAACAATGGGCTCAGTTATCCTTGAAGACTAAAAGTGTCTCATGCAGATAGGACACCAGTGAGTAGTCCCAAACTCAAAACCAGCACCTTAGCACACATTTTGTGAAGAGTATGCATCTGTATTGTGGACAGACGGACAGATGGACAGAAGGGAGAACAACAACAGATGGCTAGGAGAAAGACAAGCATATTTTTCCCTTGCCAGCTCTGTTATTTGTGCCATGTTTACATGTTTAACCTTCAGGACCCAGAAGCAGCTCCAGGTGTGTGCTTTTGTGGCGGTTTTGACTCCATGTGAGGGGAGATTTGAGCACATCCCTTCTGCATTCTTTAGTCCAGTGTTTTTACTGGGAGTTAAGGACCATGAGCGCATTGTGGCAACTACCTACTCCATAGTCTAAATAACTGTGGTATTATCATTCCACGGAAATGAATTCTGCAGAGATTATCTTTTCTCTTTATTTTTATCAGTGTTTACCATGGGTAGAGGCAATCAAGCACTGTGTGACAGCCACATCATTGCAGTATTTGCATTATGTTTTGGCACAGTCACCTAAATATATCAAGACAAATATTTTTACATTCAATTTTGTGAAAATATTCTAAGGGTGTCACTAAGTAACAACACACTAATAAGGAATCAATGGAAGAAGGATAATGAGGACAGTTACAAAATGTAATGAGAATTCACAACCCTGACAAATAGTCACAAATGACAGAAATACTTCATTGAAATATAATTCATTCTAACACTAAAAAATACACAAATTGTATTAAAGATAGGAGATTATGAAATTAAAGAGCTTTTTAGAAACTAAATACCTAATAAAGTGAATAAGGACTTTATTAATTACGCATTTTAATGAAATTTCGTGACTTAGATTTGACAAAGCCACTATAGAATTTGCATGTTTTCCTGTGAAGGAACAGGGCCAAATATCCTTTCAATTGGATTAAGTTAAAGCTTCTGCAAAAATAAATCAAGTATGGATTAAAAACATATTTGAAAAAATATTGTGGAACAACATTTTAAATATTTAATTTCATAAGGGATTTAAAAGCATAAGCTACAGCTAAATCAAAGTATTTGTTGAATTTAGACATTGGAAATTTGCATGTTGAGGTATTTGAAATTATCTTTCTAGTGTTGCTGAAAGCACCACTGGGGGAGTCGTTTCTCATTTCCTGAAACATCAGAAGTGGAATTATTGTTTGCTGGATTGCTTGTCTGAAATAATTCTTTTTTCCATTAAAAAAAAAATCAGTCATAATTTATGCTTTAAGAAATACCTGATGACATACAGTACAAACTATCTTGTCATATAACTTGTTTTATAGCAGTCTCAAAAGACACTTGAAAGGAACTCTCCTTTTCTGACAAGAAGCAGCTGGTTTAGGGAGTGATGAATTTACAACATACCATCTTGACATTTCAGTTTGCTGTATTACTTCACACATTAAAATACTCAATATCCATGTAAATGGACCTCTTTCTCTAGAAAAAAATTGGAAATCAAAACAAAGAACAAGCCTTTCATTCTTTTGGCTTGCAAGTGAGATTTTTAAGTCTTCATTTTTCACAGGCACCCTGCCTTCACCAAGTGTATGGTACGTGAGTGTTGAAAAATGTCCTCCCAGTGTAGTTGTGTCTTCTAGTCAGTTTTTCTTCTATATGACATTAAAACTAAATTAATGGATGATTATTTTTAGCACATGTATTAATCACAGTTTGTAAATGGCAAATTGCGTAGCACAAACATTTAGAAAATGATGACTTGAAGCCACAGCTTGTACCTAGACCTACAGCCTAAATCTCTGACTGCTGGTAGTGATACACAACATCAGTGCATGTGTGCATTTGTATTTAGTATCTTCAGAGGCACTTGGAAGAGGACAGGTTGTTCAGCGGTGAAACTTTTAAGCCAGGAGTTGAGACCATAGGCTTCCTGTATAAGCCTGTATAAGCTGCATAAAATGAAACCAATTTGGTTGTTTAACTGGAACTACTAAATATCATAGTATTTCTATATTTCAGTTTCTGCCTGTGAAACCGGACATTTCTGAAGTCCTCATCATACACAGTGTTTTAAGCTGAAGTCCATCAAGGTGCTCAAATATTGTTGCTGTAGCATTTCAGCATTATAAAATTAGGAAGAATACACTTAAGCGGTATCTGATAAATCAACAGGTGGCACACTTGGTTCTTAGGGTGTATGTATCCTAAAAAAAATTAGATCGTGTTAAGTCACCATGACAATCACGTTTTTTTGTTTTTAAAAAAGGGTAGGTTAGAAGTGACCACAGCTAACATGAATGAACTTATATAAGTGTGGTTTTTATCTAAAGTGGTATTTGAAAACTGTAGACGTTATCAGGCACACTAAGGGATGACTGTAAGGAAAGACTGAAGGAAGGGATAACTGAAGAAATTACCTTTTTGACCTTACATCTAACACAGATCAGATAATTCTGCCTAAATATTTTCAGTCTCTTAGCAAGTATGTTTTAAAACATCACTTGTTTTCCCAAGACATAGGTCCTTTTTAAGGCTAAATTGAGTCAATTCTCAGTGTCATCCTGGACATGCTAAATATGAAATCAGGTGTTCTCAGAGACCATAATCTCTTGTGCTGATGAAGGAATACACAGATTGTGTTTTTAAAAAGGACAGTTTTCTTACTCAAATTTACAACTTCAGTCTTCAGAGATTAAACATTCTGTAGTGTCCTCAGGACAAACTGTGCTGATAGCTTCTATTCTTCAACAGCACTGAGCCTGGGAAGCCTTGCTAACGGCTGTGTTTCAACAAGGAATGACAACTCTGTTCTTATCTTGGATTTGAAGGCTAGTGACACAAAATATAAAAGATAGTTTAATGAATATTTTTAAGTTGTTTTAATATTGTAACATTAAAAATGGAGATTTTTCTTGGTCAGAGCCTTTGCTCTTTTAATTATAGATTTACAATTCTCAGAATTTGAGGTTTCAGTCCCTTTGTTTTCCTCCCTATGTTTCTTTCTCATTTGGATGGGAAATTGAGCATTTTTTTCACTTTTCTTCAGTTCCTCTTCATTAATCTACTCTGTAATTTACATAAATCTCTTGACTCAGAAAACAGTACTGACTACAGAATCACAGTTTCACTTTCCTTTTGCTTACTGTGTAAGTTTTAAAAGCTTGAGGCAAAATAGGTCTGCAGCTGAGAAAGAGAAAAGAAATCCTCCGTGTGGGGATTTGGGGTTTTTTTTTGATTTTGAAAATCAGAAAATAAACAGTTTAAAGTTTGAAGTTATACACACAAGTAAATTTTCCCAAGAAAGATACTAGTTTGGATGAAAGTCCATTTATGTTGCGATAATTTTTTTTTAACTGAAACTGCCCTTTACATCTAGCAAATGGTTTCAGAAATGATAAATTGTATTTAAAAGCTATTTAAACTGTAAGTCTATATATTGCTTTTAAATATTGTTTATTACATTCCTTAATCTTAGCTGGAATATCTCTCTCTGTTATGCTTTCTGATGCTTAGCTGTGATATGTAACCTGTTTATCTATGTAAACAGCCTGTTATTTCTGAAATATTTTTGAGTCAAATACATGTATTTAGGGATACCTAAGTATCTTCAAACCGTTTCCCTCTCTTTCCACCTCATAGTCAATTAGGGGAATTTTTGTAAAAATCAGAGCATCTATTTGTTTCCACACCCTCCTAATTTTTAAGGAAACACTTGTTCTGGAGTGCTTCTGCCAGACTTTGACTCAGATGAGAATCCAGCATCTCGCTGGCCAACCACTTAATGAACCCATGGGTAACTTAAAAGATGCCAGCACTGCTGTCTCTGAAGCCTGTTTGTGGTGCCAGGCCATACTGTTAGAATAGTGTAATTCACAGCTTGAATTAGATCTAGATATAGATCTAGACCTATCAGCCAAGTTCTTCTTATATTTTTGCTCCTATAAATGCTAGACAAAGTGGAAGAGGAGCACAAAAAGCGAGATGAGCTGTGCTTTAGGTCAGTGACCTTGAAACTGCATGGCAATGAAATTGCAATTGTTTTCAATTTAGCACATTTCCTGGCTTGATTACTATCCAATTCTTGTTTTGGCATTATTTGTGTTGAAAATTACCTTGGCATACTGTCAGCCTACCAAAATGTTACCTATTTCTGGATTAAGAAATTGGTCATCAGCCCAGTCATTTCAGGTGTTTGGCAGAGTGCATTCAGGAGCGTTTGGTGGGGCATCTGCACAGAATGGTTTCAGAACTGTGTTTAGTTCAGGATGCTGAATAAGATGCTAACTAACATGCTCTGCAACACAGCCCTCCTTTGTCTTCTGCTTTTCCTATGTTCTGTTAGGGGCTGTTGGATCTTGCACTCCCCTTGGCTCTAGAAGAAGTACACTTTTTGTACTTGCTCAGTCCTGACTTCTCAATAGATACATGCTTGATTTCTGAATAGGTAAACGCTAATGCACCTTTTGCTGTGCTTAAATCAGAATGGGACTCAATAATATGGAGTCTTTTAAATGCTGGGATTTACTTGACTACCTGCACAGCAGATCAGTGTTGCACTGGCACTCCATTACAGCTATGAACTGCTGCAAGCTCTAGTAAAACAGGAGCACATGAAGCATCAGATAGAGAAACAGGATAAATTGGGGTTTTACTGGGGTTATTTGTAGGCTTTCTTAATTTAGCTGAGTGAAGGAGCCAGCACTGATTCTGAGTAATACTTGTATTTACAATTGCAATTATTTTTTTAATCTCTCCCTAAGTTACGTTCTTTCATTTTTAATGTGCACTGCTACCTCAGAAAGCATTGTTTGTGTATAATTTCACTGTTGATAATCAGGCTGATGTGATATGTTTAACAGACCTGTATCTTATAGCTCTATCTAATTTGCCCTTACAGGAAGTCATTTGGGTGATTGGTTGGGTTTTGGGGTTCTGTTTGTTTTTTGTTTTTTTTCCTATTCTCTGTTCCAGGATTAAGATGTGGCAGGTAGCTTCACACTTTATTCTGAGCTTTTTATAAAGGTGCCTGATTTGAAGATGTGCTAGTTTTGCAATGATTTACTTTCTAAACATTTAAATCCTTTCACTAGAACTGTGCTTTTTGTTGCTTGCTGGTCGATTGCGGTTGCATGTTAAACTTGGGGAGGGTGGAGAGAAGCTTTCTTCCTTACAAAGGGAAATTGGATTTTAAAGGCATTTAGGAAATGATGTCTGGTGTCTGCTTGCAGACTTTCCAGAATATTTTAATTTTTACCTTTATCAAATTCTATTGGACTATAGTCTACTTATATAAAAGTGTATATTTAATAGGTTCTCACATAAAATTAGGCACAGATGACTGTGGTCTTTTTGGTTTTTTTCTTGATTAGCTCAAGTTTTGACATGTATTTCTGCTGCAATATCTGGTCGTGCAGCCCATGCAGTGAAGCAATGGGTTAACTGTTCCTCCCCTTTTGACAGTTCCTCAGTTGCTATAGATTAGCAGAGCTGACTTCAGCAGAACCAGATCTATTTCCAGCAGCTCAGGATATGATCTCTTGAGCTATATTAGAATTAAACAAACTTCTTCAATTAGCAACAATTACTTTTGACAGTGAAAGGATAACAGAGGATTTTGCTCACAGGTGTCTGTCTTTGATCTTAGTCCACTGAACCATTTAATGATTCTGTTTGGTTTGTTGCTGCAAGCTATCAACTACACAAAAACAATTAAAAAAATTAGTTCTGTAATTTTCAAAGGCCCTTGCCATTAAATCTTCATGCCTAAATCTATTTGCATGTGACTCAGGAGGCAGTACCAGAAACACAAACTGCAATGAGAAACAGCAAAAAGAAAAGAGATGCAAGGTGCACAGAGGAGACTGAAATGGATCTCTTGATGACAAAGTTTGAAGCATGAGCAGTCAGAGAAATAAATCAAAGGATGCTGTTGTTTATTCTGTTGGATTTTCCTACATGCATGCAGGATGCAGGGACATATGCTTAGGATTAAAGCTAATGTGCCTTTCAACCAAAAAATAATTCTCTGGGGTTTGTGTTTTCTGTTCTCAGAACTCTTGAATTCAACACTGAAGTCATTAGCAAATATACAGGAGAAGATAAATCTCCCTTCAGGTCTCCCTTACTGGACTTCAAGAATCTGGATGCGACCTTTCCCCAAAGGACAGCTTGATACCATTTCTTATCTCTAGCAAGCTCCGTTCTGCTGCATATTGGTAAAATAAGAGTCCCTCTATTTTCTTCTGTAGTGTTTGTAAATTTATACTAAGAAAAAAGGCTCAGAGTAATGTAGGTACTGAAGACCAACACAGACATCCTGACATTCTTTAGAACAAGTATTATTTCATGTTTGCAGGCCTGTAGATAACTAAAACTTTTTTTTTTTTTCATTTTCAGGAATACTCCATGCTGATGTCTGCTTCCTTACTTTGCTGTCACAAACGATAAATCTGTGTGCTGTAGGTTATAATGAATCATGCTTATTAGCAATTAATACCTGATAAGAATTCAAGATTATTAGTAAATGGAAACCACCGGTAAGGATTTATATATTAATATAAATCGCATGTAGAGTGTTATTCATAATATTCAATCCTGTCTTTCTCAGAATAATATGGAAACCCCATCACAATGACTAACTATATGTATTTCTGTTATTATTCTGACAGCTTTATGGAAACAGAGTATTTCAGATTTTGGTAAAGTATAACAAGATATGACAGGCAGGCTAGATAAGAAAGGTTAAACAACTTCATGAGGAAAAATTGGAATTATTATATATTGTACTTGGTAAGACAGGAATCTTATTGGAAAGAAAGACGAGGAAAGAAATTACAAGAATTTCAAGGCCATAGACAATTTTAACTGAAGATCCTACTTATTTTTCCACTTGGCTACTATTCTATTAGCTATAGCACAGGGAGATCAAATGGAGATAGAAAACAGGAAGCTCTTTCACATTGCAGGCAACCGTAATGGGTATTGAAAACAAAACCTAGCCATTTTTATTTGTCCCTTGCATTGTGCTAATGAGACTTTCTGGCTTATAAAAGGTTTCACTTAGCTATTGAGCTTTCTCCCAGTTTAGAAATTGGCTAGTACTATATAGTTGTATTGTATGTTTTAGCACCTGTTGTTATGGTCATTACTCAGGGATAGTGACAATTGCCCTTTGGTCTTTTGTACATGGTGTTCTTTCCAGCTTCTCTATGGCTTATTGTTTTTCGTGCTCTGAACCTGTCATCTTCCCAGCCTGAATAATTTTCTTGCTGTAGGACAGTTAGTGTCTCATCGGTCAAATACTTCACTATGGAAGTGATTTATCCAAAGCTGTGGGGTTTTACAAAACTATCGAGATCACTTTCCTGAATGACACAAATGATGCCATTACTAAATATAACACAGAAGGATTTATTGCACTGTCTGCTTTAGAATAAATGGCAAGTTCTGTGCATTGTATTGTATCAGATATCAGTGCTCTCAAGTCACATTTATTTCAGTACCTGTGAGAATGCTGTGCTAGGCCAGGGGACAGGGGGGGCACTGGGTGATGGGCTAACACAGAGCCGAGGAACTGGGCTGCATCCAGAGAGTATATCCCCTAGCAGGACCTCTGTGAGCTGGAGGCTCCATTGGGATGGCATGGACTTGCTACAGCTTCATTCCTGCTCCATGATCTCCTGCACCAAATCAAAGGTTCTGTGTAAAGCTGAATAAATGTGTGTGTTGGATCCCCAGCTGCAAGAGAATGCTGGTTGGGAGCCAACTGCATGAATCCTGCAAGCAGTGTGAAATACTTGGCAGGTCTGAAGTCTAAATTCAGTGATGCAGTGGATGTGATTGCCACAGACTAGTATCTTGTACAATCACTCTCATCCTTTGAAAAAGCTATAACCACATTGTGCTTACTATGCCAGAAGCAACACACAGAAAGAAAATGAGTTGAACACAATTGGATATTTTCAAATTCTCTGCTAAGGAAGGAGAGAATGTAGTAATAATATTCAAAAAAATATAGAGACTGTTATAACAAGTGATCTAAAACCAGAAAAGAATCCTTTACTGTAAGTACAATCATGGGTTAGGCTTTATGTCAGATTGCTTTTATGAAGCTGGTCATAACTATCAAGTTCAAACTCTAATTAATATATTGTGCTGAATAATGATTATGTGGATGCATTTGAGGGTATCCTGGTGAGTTCAGTATGCAAATGTTTTGGCTGGTATAGACAGTATTATTTAAAGTTTTGCCAGTGGTTATATTTGCATGGAGTTGTGCTGTTATTTATGGTCTAGCACCTCGTAATCACCTGGTGGGCAAGGCTTTCTATAATTTTGATGAACACTACATTCATTTTTTCCAAGCACCAAGTTCGTATTCATATTCTCTATCCAGTAAAGAGTTTCCATCAAAAAATGACCAAAGATATAGGAAGTGACTAATGCTCACTTCCTTTGAAATGATAATCAAACCCACATCTCTGTTCCAGTCGGTGGGTTTGAGTTCTCTTGACTGTGTAGTTTGAGGTTCAGTCACAAAAGATTCTGACTTCCCATTATGCTAAGAGTCCAGTACAAAGCTAACTTATTAGTTATATTACTTATCTTCCCTTACTGGAGCCATTGTTTGTCAGGCCACTTTGAAAATGAGGATTATTTTTTTTTTGTGTTGATGCATCAGTGCTGAATTAATTTCTTCTCTTATTACCTGGGATAAGATAAACCAAATGTCAGGTTTTAGTCAGATGTTTGTCAGTCTGAAATGAACAGAGGCAGTGAAAAAGGAAATGCCATTATTTGTAGTTTTTATTCTAAAGACATGAAAAGTTGTTGTCCAGTAAGTGCTTCCACTTTCTCTAACAAAGTTATAGACAGATAGTTGAACACAAGTATCCCATAACTTGCAGCTTGATTGATATAATTCTTTCAAATCATGGTCTAAACACACTCCAAAAGAATGGAAAAAGCAAGAGAAACAACCAAAATTTAGATCTTCCCAGTGAAATATACCCCATACATCTATCACATATATCTCTGGGTTATTTTGGCTGTTAGTTAGAAGAGCAGTAGGTGATAAGAACTCAAGGACAAAGCTTCTGTTTTTGGAGAGGATTATAGGTTGTCATGCCAATGATAGCAGGAACTGGACTAACCTTGGAAGCCCTTTCCACTCCTGTGTGCGAAGTACTAATTCACCTAATACTTGAAACAATATCTGATGATGATTTCTTTTGTTTGCTCCTCTGTATTTCTTACAATTTTCTTTTAATCATTTCAGTGTATTTTATAGGATTATTTCCTTTGTTATTGTTGTTATTTTCTGTTACTGTATTATTTTACAAGTTATGTGCAAACTAGGGACTAGCGGCTCCAATTTAGTTGCCTGCCTATAAAGTTACTCCATATCTTTTCAGACAACTTAGAGGACCTCAGACACCCTCAGGTAGCTGCCAAATGCAGTGTATGATTGTTCTCTTTTTATAGTGCTCATCTAGAAGCCTTGGGGGGCACACAGGAAGTGAGGACATCTCAAGTGGCATCACCAGGTGCCTATGTACAAGTATGTGAATCAAACCTTTGCAATGGACTTTAGTTTGCAAATTTATGTATATACATAGAGTGCAACATCCTACAGTCCTCTCAAAAAACACAATCAGCAAAACCCCTAAAGAATACGGGACTGAAAAACAGCTTAAATATCAATTATGATACTTTGCAGTATTTTTATTGTTGCTGTTGTTCTCATGTCATGTTAACAACCACATTTTCAAGACTTGCTTAGCTAAATGTGTAGATTTCTGCCTGGTGAGACTTTGAAAAACACCTAGGCAGGATAAATATGTCGCAAGAGGGCACATCTATATCTCACTGGTATTTCTGGAAATGAGACATTTACCCTTCTTAAGCATTTAGAAAAGAGCATGTCCTTTAGTACCTTTGGGAGCCTACGTACTTTGAAAAATTGCTGCAATTATTTAATTGAAAATCAGTAATTTCTGAGCCCTGCTCAGAAATTTAAGACACACCAGATTAGAAGTATTGGGAAATATGTAGAATATATAATCATTTCAAGGAGAGAGACTGACAAACACCATGGCCCTTCTAGTTTTGCATCATCTGGCAGCTTCCTCAACAAATCACAATAATTGAACTCTGTGTGGGAGAATGTGGGAGGCTGGAAGGTGTTTATGCATCAGTTCAGAAGGACTGGTCACGGCGTATGATTTGCCATTTAGATCTGCCAGCGCAGGCAGATCCCGGTGGCAGAATCTGACAAATGGGCAAGCAAATCCGCTGTGCTGTGGGGGGAGATAAGTGATGCTGTGATAGGACACAAAAAGACAGCAACATCAGAATTGTGGTCAGGGAATATCATAGCCAGTGTACTTTGTATATACTCATTTGAGGGGGGGATATGTATAACAGATGGCCTGAAAACAGCAGTTTTGAATTAATCAGGATGCAAGATTATGAGGATCTAGATGACAGATTTAGTGTAAAGATGCAGAAAAGCTAGATATGGGAAGTATTATGGTGGTAGGAGTAGCAACTCAGGCACATAGGCTTAGAAGTTAGTTGGAAAGGACTTCCAGAGGTCACCAAATCCAGCCCCTTGCTCAAAGCAGGACCAACTTTCAAGTTGCAGTGGACAGTCCAGATGAGTTATATATATCTTCAAGGATGGATTCCTACTCTGTCTAGGCAACTTGTTCCTGTCCTTAAGTATCCTGACAGAGGAATTTTTTTCTGTGTCCACTCAGAATTCCCTGTGTTGTAATCTGGCTGTTGTCTCTTGTCCTTTCCCTGTGCAACTCTGAGAAAAGTCTGGCTTCATCCTTTCAGTAAGCCCAGTTAGGCCGTTCAAAGCAGCAACTGCAACAGCAACTTAGCCATCTCTTCTCCATGCTGAGCAAACCCAGGTACCTCAGCTTCTCTTTGTCTGTTATGTTTCTGGTCCCTTAAACATCCTGGTGACTGTCTGCAGGACTTGGCCCAGTATGGCCACATCTTTCTTGTATTGGGGTTGCTAAAACTGGGCATGAGTGTCAATAGAGGGGACCACTCAATTCTACAGCTTCACGGCTATGCTGCTGCTAGTGCAGCCTGGTACAGCATTGGCATTGCTGCTGCACTGATATTCAGAGCCGAAGCAGAGAAGTGGTCTTTGGAACTCTAGCTTCTAGGAACCATTGAAAAATCCCAGATTGCATTAAGGTTCTTTTCTATCTATCATGATGTTGGATAACTCATCTAAACGGACAACGGAGAGTTCTCCTAGCATGGGTGAGTAGCCTAAATATATAAAGGAATGTGTAACTGCAGTGCTCAAGGATAATATGTGGTTGTTCATCAATTATTTTTTTTCCTAACAAAACCCCAAGATAATGAATTCAGTGAAGCATACAATGCAAGGACATTGTGAAATCTGCATAATAAAAATTATACAACCCCAACAAAAAAAAGTGCATTAATTTCATACACAGTGCACAAATAAAAAGCTGTATGTATTTTAAATCCAGTTTATCTCAGGTTTAGTATGTGAAAATTCAGTAGGTCCATCCATGACTAGAAAGAATCAAAGACTTTGTTTTTATAAAGTTCTCCACATAGCTGTATAACAGAAATATATCAGTGAATATTATGACTGAAGGTTATTCTTTTTAAGTTATAGGATATGCATGTAAAATATGTGAGTAGTGCAGTATAAGTAATGGTGATTGTTTTTACAAGATACAGGCAAGAATCATATATATTAGGCTTGTTTTTCATTTACAGTGCTATCATGAAATTGTTGAATGTCTCTTGAAAGATGCCAAGGACCCTCAGTTTCCACTGTAGGACTTTGTCTTTAATTTCAATATATATTTTAAAGGAGTATGTGAGTTCCTAAGACTCTTAATATATTGTAATAAATGTGCCTTAAAATATTATTCTTTTTCAATACAAAACAGATGGTACAGATCCATGATGTATACAGAGAACTTAATCTAAAGCAGCCTTGATCTGTGTCTGTAGTCCTGCAACAATTTATTTTCTTTTGTAGGTTAATTCTGTTGCAGACTGAAATCACGAGCCAGAAGTCAGATATGTGGAAACCTTCATTTCCACCTTTTAAATTATGACCAATAATCCTTGATCAAATCTTTTGTGTCCCTTTTTACCAAGGACCATGAAGGATATGTCCTTGGGCTTTGCATGAGATTAATTTTAGGCTCTATCATTATTTCCTCTTTACTGTAGTACTTACAACATGCAACAGCAGAAGTTGCTATGCTGTTAGAGGATGACCTTCTGATACTATCTATCAAGTGCATCAGTATATACCCTGGAAGTATATGGCTCTGATTTTTTTCAGTTGTTTTAGTTCTGATTAATGCTAGCATGAAATCAGAATCAGACCAGCAGAATTATGGCGGATTTGAGTTCATTTATGTATTGACTTATATTCCAGTGACTCTACTTTTAATGCTAGGTGATATACAGAGATAAAAGAAATACACAAAACTTAATCGGATATAGAGCACATTAATAAAATAAAACTGCATTTGCAGGATTTAAATAAACCATCAGCAAAAGCCGTATGATGGAATTTAAGTCTTACCAAGCAGAGCTATGAAACTGACAGCTCTTCTCAGCCCATTTTAAGGTCTCCATAGTGGCACATCTCCTACCTCTCCTTACTTGTGGCCTCACCACCAGTAATGCTATAGATTTAAAGCAACAGAGAGATGAAAATAAGTGTTCAGATGCAAAAAATGTGATGAAACTGGATGTATTTTTATAAAGGGCTACAATACCTGTCCTCTGGTTATCATGACTAAGCATCAGAGGCCAATATCTAATGAATGGCAAGGAGTGCCCTGCTATGTCCACATTAGTAAGTAATTTGGTGCCATAAAAGGAGCAGTTATGAAGTAACCAGTACTGAGGCCTGTACATCTACATTATGTGCAAATCAGGGGTTTTACTTTGGAGCAGTTTTAATGTGGTCCCCTGAACCATCACAATCTTCATCATCACACATGTGGTCTGCAGCTATCTGAGGTTGTGTTTAAGTTAGCAAGTAGTGTGCTGCAAGAAAAACAGGCCTGCAGAGTGAAGTAGCTGGTGCTGAGGACCACATTATATGTGTTTTAGAGGGTTTACTTCAAATTAGAGCTTAGGTCTTATGTACTGGATGTCCATTAGTAGCTGCGGCACATTAGGAGAAACACTGGAGCACATTTTCCAGTTTAGTTTCACAGGATTCAGTAAGGCTTAATGTTGGGTCCTGCACTTGGGTCACAACAACCCCATGCAATGCTGCAGGCTTGGGGAAGAGTGGCTGGAGAGCTGCCTGGCAGAAAGAACCTGGGGGTGTTGGCTGACAGCCGGCTGAACATGAGCCAGCGGTGTGCCCAGGTGGCCACGAAGGCCAACAGCATCCTGGCCTGTATCAGAAATAGTGTGGCCAGCAGGAGTAGGGAAGTGATTGCCCCCCTGTACTCGGCACTCGTAAGGCCGTACCTTGAATCCTGTGTTCAGTTTTTGGCCCCTCACTACAAGGACATTGAGCTGCTGGAGTGCGTCCAAAGATGGGCAACAAAACTAGTGAAGGGTCTACAAGGAGCAGCTGAAGGAACTGGGGTTGTTTAGCCTGGAGGAAAGGAGGTTGAGGGGAGACCTTATCGCTCTCTGCAACTATCTGAAAGGAGGTTGTAGCAAGGTGGGTGTTGGTCTCTTCTCACAAGTAACAA
>VZRW01011832.1:265284-285285 GCA_013398125.1 Aegotheles bennettii | reverse complement strand
GAGAGGGAGAGGGAGAGGAGAATCTTGGGGCAAGTGCTGAAGAGATATGAAGTTTATTTGCATTATTAAAAGCAATGGCATTTCTTTAAAATGTTATAATAGTAAGTGATATATTTAGCTTTCAACACTTTCAAAGGAACTAAGAAAATAGGTATATCTGAATAAACACATTCAAGAGCATAGATGTAACAACTTGTAAAGCCAATGTTAGCCATGCTATAACAAGAGAAAGAATGAGTGACAGCAATTCATTGCAGAGACATGTTTTAAGTTTGCAGATCAGGACATCCTTAAAATGATACTTGTAGAGTAAGTACTATATGAACTAATAACATTAATAGAAAATATGATTGAAATTATATATTTCTAGTTTTGAAATATGAAGTATGAAGTATGATATGTTTCCCTGAGCAATTATTTTCTATTTTCAACAAAAGGTAATAATGTAGAATAATTGGCATCATTTTCTGAATATAATGGAAAATTCTGAAATGCCATCAAAAGTTCCTGAAAGGAGAGCTTAAGTAATTGGTTTCACAATTCAAAGAAAAAAATTAAACCTTCTTTTTTGGTATTTTACTTTGGTACTATTTCATAATAGTTATCTTTTCCATTTCAACCAGTCTCTTGAAAATGGCAATTTACTGAATTTCTCATCCAATCTCAAGAAAGCACAATTTTGTTTGGGAGCAGAGAAACCGTTGAGCTTTATAACCTATTAAAAAATGCCCATAGTGTGAAGAACAAGATACCCTCATGCTGTAAGAAGTGAATGGTGAGCCCAGGGGCACAAATCCTACAATAATTTTATATTAATTTTCCTTTGTGATTTTTGATTTTGTGATATCAATTACCCAGTCAAGATTTAAACAGACCACAAAATTACTTAGAATCTTCAAACTTTTGTAGCAATTTGTAACACAAATGTAAGTGCTTCAGATGTTTGAGTTTGACCTCAGCTATCATCAGTTGATTATTCAGGTTCATTAGTTAGTCAAATTATGAAATGTCACTGAAGTTACCTTATAAATGTCAGGTGGAATGTAAGCTGACAGCTGAAACTGTGACATTACTAAAATGCTTCATAACAGGGTAATTTTTGTAACAATAAAAATATTTTCTGTCCACGGAGATGGCTGTGACTCAACAGTACCTAATTTTACATGTACAGAAGGACTGGAGGGATGGCTTCTGCTTTCAAAGGCTGCAAAGGAAACAGTTTTGTGAATCGCAGTGTGAAGATCTTATGTAGAACCTCTTCAACATTTCCAGTTGCACACTTAAAAATAAGTACTTCATATATAACTTAATATTATGTTTGTGACTGTTGATGATACGAGATCAATATATTTATGTTCCAAACTCAGTGTTTCTTTTTATGTATTAGTACAACCCCTAATTTGGGGATGAGGGGTTAATTCCACCCTAATTACCTAATTGTCTACCCACACTGAAACAAGCAGAGCATCCGCACTGCACTTGACTGTAAAGTGGTGGAGTTTTTGATTCTGCTGGCACATTAGAAGGCTTTTGGACCATTGTGCAAATTATAGTATAATGCAATACTCTAGAAGAAGTAATTATACTCAGCTTCTGCAAGCCAGGAATCACACACAGAAAACTTGGGCCTTTTAATTTGGTCACGTATAATGTATGAAAAGCAGTTCTTATGAAGCTAATGGAACCAGAGGGAGCATGATGATTATGACTCTCTTAATATATTTTCCCATTTTAAAACTAGGGTCAGACTTGAACAGAGCAAGAGGATGAAGTGTGATTTAAGTGCTAAATGCTGGCATACAGGATAATATGAAGTGAAAAACACAGTTAGCATATGAGTAACTCCTCAGTGCCATTGCATGTCTGAATATCTGCTCCATAAGCTGCCGTTTCAATAGCAATATAATCATTGCTGGTATGGCAGGTAATACTGAATCGTTCCCTGTTTTTTTACAAAGCCTTCAGAAAGAACAAAGCATAATATCATTGTGTGTGTGGTGGGGGAGGAGGTCTTTGTGGTTCTTTTTACCATTTCTTTAAACTAAGACATGAAAAAGCTGCTTTGTTTTGTTGTGGCTAAGGGGGATTCTGATTAATTATGTACCAGTGTGGTTCTTGGGTTTTTTTAGTATCTTTTCTTTTGACGTCTTTGTAGCCAGCACTGTAGCAGGTTCCTATATTGCAAGAGGTGGATGATATATTCTCATTCATTTAGTAATACTGAGTTGTACCTTATTTAGCTATTAGCACTTTTTGAATTTAATAGCAATACTTGGAGAATGAGGTGTCCCAGTCTGACCCTTTGCAAGAGAGGGATGCAGTCAAGCCTCTGAAAGTACAAAAAAGCAGCAGTTTCAAGAAGTACAAATGGTACATGGAGGCAACATGACACACTGGTCTCTGAAACTAAAACTGTGATATTATCATGGCATGCATTATATATATAAAATGCGAGTAATCCCAAAAGGCAGCTGAAATTTCCACATAGAACATTTTTATGATATGTGATTCTCAAAATCAGAGAAATTACAGTGAAATATGTCTGAATTTGAATTCCTAAGACAAAGTAGGGAAAGAAACAGAACTCTGCACTTCACAGAAGAGACAGTCATAATCAAATTTCAGGTTATTCCATTTCATTCTCACAGATGCTAAGCAATTAATACATAAATTTAATCATAGTATAATGAGAGAGATCACGAGATAGAGAAATACAGTGTTCCTGAAGGAAGCAGAGGGTTCTTAAAAGATTCATTGATGTTCTCTGCATATCCAATGGCAACCAGAAAACCTCCAACTTGAATATAGGTTTACTAAAATGAAACCCACTCCTAAAGATGGAATTTTAGAGATATAATGCTGATGAGTTGGCTCCTGGATACTGTGGCCAAAAGACACCCCAGAGCATGCCTAAGGCTGTGATTCCCAGATAAATTAACTCTGCCTGCCTCCTCTCCTCTCTCTTATGCTGGTGTTGGTGCTCATCTGATCCATAGCATACCAGTTCATGGACTTAAACAAGCAGAAAAATTGTTGTTTTCTTGAACTGGATCACCCCAGGTTAAAACATGCACCAGTGGTAGCTCAAGGGAGGGAAAGAGGAACAGGCAGGTAGGGGTGAAGTGTGAAGAGTTGCTAAATAGTGATGAAACTGCAGCATAAGTGAAAGTTAAAACATAAGATTGGTTGTGACATATTTTATACTTGCAATTATAGAATCATAGAATGATTGAGGTTGGAAGGGACCTCTGGAGGTTATCTGGTCCAACCCTTCTGCGCAAGCAGGGCCACCTAGAGCCAGTTGCACAGAAACATGTCCAGAAGGCTTCTGAGTATTTCCAAGGAGGCTTTTCTTCTGTAATTATATCAAGAATAAAATTTTTATTTCCATATTAATCTTTCTAAGGGTAAAGTGAGCTCATATGAAGCTGACAGATAGATAGTATGTTGCTTCCCTGAAAGGAATGAGTATGATCAAGTGGTCTTTAAGAGAAATGCTTTGTACAGCTCCAAAACCAGTGCAGATTTGTGACTTTCAGAAGTTGGGTTTCCCCTCACATGGGAATGTACTGACAACTGAGTACTCCAATTTCAGTTCACGAAAGCTGTTTCCAAGGATCTAGATTTTAATCCAGACAGGAACCCCAAAACAAGTCCTTCTCTACCACCAGCAATTTTCTATGTAGGTACAATTAGTCCTGCTGCTGGTTGAGCAGAAATCAAGCCCAAGGGGCTTACCTTGCAAAATGACATCCCTCCTAGTAGGTATGGTAAGTGTTGGTGTAGGCATGCACAGGCATCGATGAAGTGAGCCTCCTCTACAGAGGAGGGAAGTGCATCAGAGAGATTTTTTTAAACTGCCTTTAAAGATTGTGTGTCATTCAGAGACATTCAAAATTGATTGTCTGATTCCAGCCTGAAAGGGGGAGACTGTCAAGCTTTTAACAGCTTTTAACAAAGTGATGGCAGACCAAGTCATAGATTATCATTTGTTTAGGATGGTTGTATTGAACAGTTGTTCATCATACCTGAGATACCTTGGCTGAAACACAGACATCTCAAAAAATTAATAATTTGAATCATGTAATTCATCTCATAAGCTACGTCACTTTTTAGAAGGTGACTGAAAGGGTTGAGGATTAAAATACATTAGTAAACCTAATTGCTGTGGATCAGGTCTGCAACACTTTTGGCAATTATGTGAAAAAGAAGGTTGAAGTTAAGCCCAAAAAAGTCAAGAGTCTGGCTTTTCTATACGTGAGAAATAGAGTCCTTCACTGAGTAAAGAGGGCCGGTGTAGGGCATTGACTACGGCCAGACTATACCACGTGCCTGGATGAGGAGGACCCTCCTGGCAGGCATGGTGCAGCGCCTCTTAGCAGAAGTTAAACATGGAAAGAGCGAGCACATGATACCAGATAAGCCCATATTGTCACAGTGGCACAGTTGGCAAAGACTTGTGTCCTGTTTGCCAGAAGATACTGATTCATGTTCCTGACTGCCATTAACTTGTATGGCAAATTTATTCTAAGCTCTCAATGTCTGTTTTCCCCATCTGCTGAAAATCAGTTAATTAACAAGTCAACTATAATTTTTTCCATGCTTTAAAAAGCTACTATGATATAAAAATGTCAAATAATACTAGTAACTTCCTTTGGGATATCTTATAAATCTTTTCCTAAATAACTGGTTCTGCCTAGGAAAGGACATGTGTGTCCCAATAGCTAAAACTTCAGGTTTCTCTCAGCAGAACAAGGCCCAGCAGGCAAAATCTCCATTTTGGAAAGGGTCCAAATATTGGAAATTTCTCCCTATCAGGAAGCTAAGAATGCCACAAATAGTAATTTCTAGCATTAAAGGTAGGAGGCACAGCATTTTGTTTCATTTCAGACATTAAGGCTGCCTGCAGTTTGCTCCCTTTTTTCCCTCTTCCCATTGCAGCAGATTCCATTGGTGTGGTCATCTGCTGCGCACCAAGGTCAGGCTGTACCTGTCTCCATACCATTTCCAGAGCTCCCTTCCTCTTGGGCCATGGCCTTTCCTTTAAACCATTCATTTTCATGTAGTTCTTTTTATATGAATGTTTTCCAAGTGCACTTCTACTCTGGTGATAAATAATCACCAATGACACTTTCCTTCTCCTCAATTCCTTCCTTTGTGTACATTTGGCACAACGACTCTCTACTAAAGTGGTTAAAATATTGTTACAGTGCTTCACTACTACATGCAGCACAGAGCTGATCTTCCTGAAAGGACGCTGTGTGTGACCAGAACTCTTCACTGAGGTCCAGCTCAGTTGGTTGACCAGATGAAATCAATGAGGGTATAATTTATGCTGCTGAACTTTTAGTACCAGAGATGATAACAACAAACAAAGCAAACGAAAAACACCCAAAAAAACCCCAAAAAACAAAAAAGAAGAAAAATCCTCAAATTGTAGGCTGAATTCTGAGATTGATCATTACTTGTAAACTTGACAAATTTCACCTGGAAATAATGGAAAATATGTCTGCATATTTATGGGTAATTTTCAGGATGGAACTTTAAAGAACAGAATTTTCTGCTCCTGTGGGAACTGGTTATGAAACTCTCCAGGACAGTGGTAGTTTTAGAAACTGGAGTTTTAACTGGTTTAGCCACCAACTTTAATCCCATACGTCCATGTTATTTACATGGCTGTAAATTTTCACCTATAGCCTATATTAATCTTAGATCTAATGTACCTATCCACTTTGTTAGACTGCTGCATAAAATTGTTAAAGCACAGTTCTTAAAGCACTTAGATGTGGGAATAATCTCAGAGCCACAGTACAGAGAAATTACTTACTTTCTCCTATAAATTGCTAACTGCTGTTGTAGTGATTTTTTTCTCTTTTCAATTCTTAATATTGCTATGTTAATAATTACTACTTAAGCATTACTACTATTATTAACTAACAAGTGGTGTGGTACTTGGAAGAACATGAAGGATAATTTCCTTGTGTACCAGCTGGGATACTCTTAAGAGTAGACAGCAGGTACTGTCAGGGAACAGTGCCTTGAGGATGGTATCTGTGATAGTCCTAAAATGTAATGAAGAGCTGACCAGCGTAGCTCTCTGTGTGTGAAAGAGAGGGGATTGAATTTCACTCTCAAGCTTGTTAGGGCTAACCACAGGATGGACCATTCCTTTACCATACCCTATGCTCTCTGACGTGCAAATACTATTTTCTTTATAGAAACCAAAGTAATATACAAAAGATTACATGTATTTTAAAATAGTTCCTTATACAAAAGATATTTAGACTTGGCTTTCTTCCAGCAGGAAAGAGACTGTTAGAAGCAAGAATATTTCAAACTTATTGAAATGCCTAGAGAAATACATCTTTCTCCTTGAAAGATTTGTTTCAAGCTAATACTACTTTCTGCCATGAACATGACGAAGGACAGAGCCAAGAGGAACCTGGTAACTGATAGAAAAAAGCCCAGTAATGGATGAGAAAGCAAATTAATAAAATACTGACGTGATAAGTCATACAAATTGTTCCCTTGCTCTGAGCAAAATGGAAACATGACTCGCTATCTGACACAGTAGGTGACTTTGATGGCATACTTCATGAGACCTGCTGTCCCAGCAGAAGCTATTTGATTTCATTTATAAGGTAATGCTTGTTTCAAAAGATCAGTCTCATTCATGCTTTCTCTGCTATTCCTTTTTAAATATCTAATCTAATGCCTAAACCTCCAAAGTAATTTTCTTGTCACAAGAACATGCAGAAGAGGAAAGAAAACACCCACTGCTTACTCCCTCCTTCCCTTTTCATTGCATTATTCGTCTCTCCTTCATTTCCCTTTTTGTCAGCTCTTTCCTGCAACAGTCCTTCTCTCTGGCTGGTGTATTTGTGTATGTGTGTCTGCATAATTGTGCAAGCAATAAATGACCAGGAATAATATTTTCTTGTAATTTTTTTTAGTAGTGTCTTCACACTATTCTTTGGTAGTCAGATAACAATCCCCCCAAAAAATATTCTCCCTGCAAATTAGTGAAAAGGACTGACCTGTTTGCCATGTGCAAGAATGGCTAAAGCCCCTCCTTTGCAATATTCAACAGCCAAAATAATAGGGAAGAGGATACGCAAATATCAGGTTACATGGTTATGTTTACTGGAGTTTTCTCTGCTTTGAAAATAGAAGAGACCCCACAATCTGCCACAGGTTTTCTTTCCTCCTCCACTTCCCTGCGGGAACCTGAACAGAAACCATGTGGTCTGCAAACTGTGAGCAGCATGGAAACTTTTTCCTTCCCCATCACAAATATTTAAGCATGTCTGATTTTATTTTTGTTTTGGCAATTTTCTGCCAGTAAATATGGGTTTTAAACTGAAAAGTAGGGTCTGCAACAGTAACTGTTGATCCAGTGTCACCCATACTCTGCTTCTTGTATTCAGCATAGCCTTTTGGACTTGGAGCCCTTCCCTACCATGGGCAGTAGTTCAAGGCATTTCTTAAGCTTGAGCTCAAATCAAAATACTGTTGTTCGAGGAACTGAAAAAGCACACTGGAGCACATGAATATTTCATTCGTAGACAGTCTTTATTCATCTTGCTTTAAAGCAAAGCAAAGCCTCTTGGCTTCCTTGTTGTGTTCTTCAACATAGGATGCCTCTGCCTTAATTTCTGTAGGACCGTTGAGTACCTAACATCAAAGAGCTCCTGTTTATATCAATATGAAAACTCCTGCAGTGCTGCAGTTCCTCTGCAGTTTGCAAGCTTCTCAGCTGCCCTTTCTGCCTGCCTTGCAGCGGAAATGTGGCTGCAGCTTCATCTGCAACTGTAGAAGCAGTGACAGTGTAAGAATGTTGAAGGACAAATCAGTTGTGGTTTGCAGTACGTCTTCTTTTGCTTCCATTTTGTGCCACTCTAATCCTAACCACCTTGCACATGTAAAATGGTATGGTTCAGAGAGAACTTTGAGCATATATCAGTAGTATATATACCTGTGATTTCAGTCCTTTTTTGCCCCACTAATGAATTAATCACCATGCCTACTTTGTAATAACAGAGAAGATGCTCTCCTGGTATTGATCATTGTAATTTCTTTGATTTTAAAAGAACTATGTTCATCACCAGCAAAAAATGGGGGAAGTCCACTTTCATTTACTTATAAAATCATAGAATCAAAGAACATGCCAAGTTGGAAGGGTCCCATCAGGATCATTGAGTCCAACTCCTGTCCCTGTGTAGGACACCCCAAGAGTCACACCATGTGCCTGAGAGCATTCTCCAAACACTTCTTGAACTCAGGCAGGCTTGGTGCTGTGACCACTGCCCTGGGGAGCCTGTGCCAGTGCTCAACCATTCTCTGAGTAAAAAACCTTTTCCTGATATCCAACCTAAACCTCCCCTGATTCAGCTTCCTGCTGTTGCCCCGAGTCCTGTCATGGTCACAGGAGTGAAGAGATCGGTACCTGCCCGCAGTACTTGTCAAAACAGTATCTGCAATGTAAATGGTGCTGGCCCTAGCCCTGGCCATATCAGCCTTCCCAAGTCCTCCACTACATATTGAATAATTTTTGGTAGTGATGTAACACAAGCAATTTGGACCAAACAAACTCATCAGGCTCCCAACTAGAATGGCTCTTTTTTCACTATGGGACCACTGGCTTTCTCCAAAGCTGAATTCCTAGAACTTATCATGCTCCTGAGTGAAACAGAGAATTTAAAACCTTTTAGCCCTGATAACAAACCTGGGAGATGTGCTGCTGAAGACTGCTATGAAGTTTTCTGTGGCACTGTGTAATGACCAAAGCTTTGTCTGCACACAGGTCATGTTTTTTGAACAACACTAATAATCCCTACTAATTAATCTCATACCAGGACTCTGGTTACTGACACCAAGCCACGTGTGCAGACTGAGCAGCATCTTATCATTCCCGTGATCACCAGGAAGCACCACCTCCACTGCTAAAGCTCACCAAGGAAGAAACCTTGGGCAAAGAGTCAGCTCCTCAGCTCTAGAACAGCTGCCATTAACCTACTTTTAAAAACCTGAACAGGCAAAGCAGTAAAATCTCTTACGGTAGAGGATGTCACATGTAAAAATGAGCTTTTATGGTGCAGCAGCTTTGCCTAAGAACAGGAAATAACCTACCTTTGCTAGCTAAACTCTTTAGTGCAAGCATCTGCAGTCACTTCTCCACTTGTATAACTATTTACATTAAAAGTTACACCGCTTATGTAACTACAAAACATGAACAAAAAAGAATTGCATAGATCAGGCCCCATACATGTGTATTTTCAAACAAGTACAAGAGGGAAGAGTTTTAATAAATTAAACCATTACCACTGCCTCACAAAAAGCAGTGGTAGTCTTGTGGCTTGCAGCTGCTTAATCATATCAAAGATGAGTCCAGTCCCAGGTTTGTGACACATTACTATATACTCAAAAACCTTTCTTCTTATTCAAGTCTAGAACGTTTTATGCAGTTCCTTGAAAATGTCACTAGAATCTCTTTCAGTCTTGTGCCTAAGCAGCTCTTATACCATTCTTCCTTCTGCTCTCATGATAAACAAGTTTCATTTTCTTTGAAGTCCTCTGAGTTTTATGTAGTAATTACAAAATAGTTTAAGATGTACAAGTTGTTCTTCATATAATTTCTATTTTCTGCTTTCTTATTCTGATGTTTATCAAGCTGATTACTCACATTTATTTTATATAAAATAATATTTTAAATGTCTATTGGCATTAAGAAAGTTTTTTAATAGTTAAAATAGATTTAGGGAAGTGACTGTCTAATTTCCATTTTTGTACAGGGTATTTCTTGGAAAACATGTGTTTGTTGTGGAAATCAGAAGTATTTGAGACAATACTGTAATCTAAGGTAAAAATGTCTCTAGCAGAACTCTATCACAGTTTACTGAAACCAAAATATTGCAAGATTTTTACATTAGAATATAAAATTTCCTTAAAAGGAAAGACCTCATAGATTCAAACCATCTAATAGCGTATGAGGGTCGCATTGTCATTTTTTTATTGATAGAAATAATAATATATTTTACTAACAAGTGATAAGGAAGAAAGAATGCAAAGTCACATCCATCTTGGAGAAGGACAAGAAGGAGAATCTGAGGAAGTACAGGCCACTCAGCTGAACTGCACTCCCTGGGAACTTTACAGACTGAATTCTACTACAAACTGTTTCCAAGAGCAGAAAAGATAAGAAGGTGATTTGCAACAGCCAGCACAGAATTATCAAGGGCAAATTATGCCTGAACAACCTGATTGCCTTCTGTGATGAGATGACTTGTTCTGGGGTGAAGGGAGGAGCACTGAATGTTGTTTACTTTGATTCTAGCAAGGCCTTTGATACTGTCTCCCATTATCTCCTTACAGATGAATTAGTGAGGTATGTACTCTGTAAGTGGATGATAACAATGGGTAGAAAATCAACTGGACCACTGTGCTCGAAGAGTTTTAATCAACAATATGAAGCAGAACTGGCGACTGGTTGTACAAGTGGCATCCCTCAAGGATTCATAGTGGGGATAATACTATTTAATATCTTTATTCATGACCTGGGTGGTGGGTTGTAATGCAATCTCAGCAATTTTGTAGGCAATACAACACTGGAGAGAGCAGCTGTTACGCTGGGAGGACAGGGCTGTTGTTCAAAGGGATCTGGATAGACTGGAGAATGATCTGACAGAAACTCGGAGAGAACATGCTGAGAGATCTAGATTTGTTCAACAGTGTGAAACGATGGCAAAGGGAAGGTCTTACTGCTTACTGCAACAGAAAAAGCTGCAACAGACACAAGTTGGAGCATTAGAAATTCTTACTAGATATATGGAAAAATGTGCGGATGGCCAAATACTGGAATCAGAGTGGTTTGGGTTGGAAGGGACCATTAAAGGTCATCTAGTCCAACCCCCTTGCAATGATCAGGGACATCTTCAACTAGATCAGGTTGCTTGGAGACCCGTCTAATCTGACCTTAAATGTTTCCAGTGATGAGGCATCTACCACCTATCTGGGCAACCTGTTCCAGTATTTCATCACCCTCATTGTAAAAAATTCCTTCCTTATATCTAGTCTGAATCTATCCTCTTTTAGTTTAAAACCATTACCCCTTTTCCTATCGCAACAGGCCCTACTAAAGATTGTTCCCATCTTTCTTATAAGTAGTGAAAGGCCACAATAAGGTCTCCCCAGAGCCTTCTCTTCTCCAGGCTGAACAACCCCAAAAAGGGGAAGGTTGCAGGGTTTCCTTCTTCGTAGATTTCAGAACTGGAATGGATGAAGTCTGGAGCAAATTGATGGGGGTGAAATGCTGACCATGTGAATTCTTTAAATGTACGTAGGGCCAGGTGTTTTAAACGTACTTCATTTAGATACCATATGGATACATGTGGGACCTGGTTTTCACAAAGACTAGAGCTTTGCTAGAGCTTCAAGATTCACTTCCTGTTGTCACTGCTCACGGCCTTGGTATGTGGTATTTTCTGTCCAAATTGGAGGCATCCAAAATAAAAGGATGGTTTTGTAAATTGAGCTTTGAAAACTCTGTACCTTACTTTCCCATGATTTTCATGAGAAAAAGTGAGAAGACCAACCTAATTGGCATTAGTGTATCTTTTCAATGTCTCCAGAAGAAAAATGCTAGAAAGTACTATGACAGCATTGAAAGAGAGCACAAACATAACCTACCCTTAAAACAAAACCCTCAGTAACAGTGGCAAGGGTCTAAATTAGAACATGTGGGAACAAGTGTAGTTCTCTAACAGTTCTTCAGCTATTGTAGTTCCTGTGATTAACCACAGTAAGCAAAGAAATGCTAACATGGCATAAGCTAAGAAAGCTGTATTTCTGGGCTACAAATTGAAAAGTGCTGTAGCAGGAAAGAAAGTTATTCTGAAATTTTACAAATAATAAAAACAACAGTTAGAGGAAAATGGAACTGAGTGTGTTTTACCAAATAAGATAAGCCCTGCACCAAGCATTTTTTATTCAAGGATGTGTAATCAAAGAAATCAAATACTACATTTTATTTCTTAATCTATTATTAAAATGGTGTCTTTTTATGTTTTAAAGGCTTTTAAAACCAAATACAGGGAGCTTGAAATCTTTTCAGTAAGAAAAAGAACATATTTTGAAAAAAGATCAGCTTTTAGACAGGCACAAGTATAATTAATAGATTATTCAAAGTGGCATTTATTACCTGATGTTGAGTAAAATACCTTTCAAGTTGAAAAATAAACAAGAAGATGTATATGCAGAATATCCTTATTAAGCTTACATGTATTTGATAGCATTCATAAAATATCGCCATTTTAATGGAGAAAGCTATTAATTTGGATCTATTTGTTAAAAAAAAAAAAGTTTATATATTGTTTTATATACTGCCCTCTGACCCCCCAGCTGGAGCAACAGTTCTGCAATTTCCTAGCTGGCTACATCTGATAAAACAGGAGATTGGATCAACAGAGAGACATTAGCAAATGCCAGCTACTGGAGAAAGCTGCACACAAACAAATCAGAAGTTTGAGCTGTAGAAACTATGAACCTAGAAAGGGTTAATGCCTTCACTAGAGAAAAAGGAAGAGGTTAGCCCTTAAAGACTATATAAGCTGCAAAACCTGGCAGTTGTGGCTTGTTAAACTGCTGGGAGGTGGAACTGACAGCTGTGCTGCCTAAGTGGAGGAAGTCATAAAAGGGAAGCAGAGGGCCCTGGGGGGCGTGGGGTGTCTGGGCTTCAGGGTTTCTCTGTATGGGGAGAATTGGCTGTGTTTGAACTGAAATGGACACTGCTACTGCTGGATGCTGATTGCAGGGAGACTTTAGGTGGCTTGTTTATGGAGAGCTGAACAAGGTGAAAAGAAGCTGTCCTGGCTTCCACTGCTTTTTGAGTTGTGACTAAAGGATCTATGGCTGGCTATACTGATTTCCCAAGCCTAGGCTGGAGTGGGCTGTCTGGTTTTTCCATCTTTAAAAAAAAAAAACAAACAAAAAAAGACAGCATCGTTTAGGTTAAATGCCTAATCTCTAATTGGGGCTGATAAGTCTCATAACCTTTGGTGATGTGCTGTGCTTCTTCTTGAGGAATGAAAGGAAATTAATAGTGCTTAAAATGAAATGTCAGAATCCTTTCTGCTTAAGAAATTATGACATTGATCTTTGTAAATTAACTTTAATTATGATTTTGTATTTTAAATTTTGTTGTGTAATCTGTTTTGAATCTTCTGTAATAATGTGAAATTCTGTGAATTCTGTAGCTCTTGATGACACATCTGAAAACCGGCAGGCGATGCTTTTGGCCTGTAAACACATGTAGCCAGTAACCATTCCCACATACAGATTGTATTTCTTCCTCTGAATACAGAGCAATTAAGGAGTCTGCATTTTAAATAGTTTACAGATACTGGTTATCTATTTCTCCTTTTCTGTTTCACAAATGAAGAAAAGGCTTTGTCTTCAAAATATTTGGCCTGGTCTTTATGTATTTCCAATAAAATGATTAATTATTTGACGTCCTTGTATTCTTCATGCTCTTGTAGAAATTAACTCACAGACATGAAAATAATATCTGAAGACATGTTCCTTACAAAGGGGCAGTATTTTAGAACTACAGGCTAGATTTAAAGTAACCCAGCTTGGCTTTAAGTGACATGTGCCCAGACCAATTTATAGAGTAATGGAACAATTTATGAGTCTGCCTTAGCTGAAATTAGTTTCTATGGCAGTTGGCCCAGGGAAGCTGTGTGGGACTTCTGTTCTTTGCAGCTGCAGAAAATAATTGTAAAGGGAAATATTACCTTCCAGTAGCTAGGCAAAGCCTTGCTTACAAACTATGTGATATCCCTTTCCTTAAAATAGACCCTAGCTCACCAGTGTAATTGCCCTTGATGACCAGTGAAACAAAAAGCAAGTGATTCATATACTTTTTTCACACAGGAATAAAGTAACAAATCAGAAAGTGTTACGTTTAAACAATAATGCTAAACAAAACTTTGTGGCAAGCACCAATAAGAGGAAATAGATTTTAGAAGTCAGCTTGCTAGTCATGGTTTATCCCAGGCTTTTCGTAAAATTCAAGGTGAGAGCTCACACACTTGTTTTAATTTATTTTGACTGTTGATGAAGTCAGTCAAGGACGGCCACACATTAGCACAGTCTTGCTAGATCATTCTCTCTTCCTCTCTGTCCAACAAATTCCAGCTGAGAGCATCTTGCACCAGAAGTGAGATGAAGCAGAAATTTTAGTATCCATGGCAGAATAAAATCTGAAGCAGACAGGACAAAACCAAATAAATAGTGTTCCCCAAGCCTATCTTGCAAATTGTTACAAGCCCAGAGGATCTTCCTTTCAGTCTCCATGGAAGCTTCCAAATACGCTCTCTTCTATTAAGGATAGTAAACTACTTCATCAGAGGCAGAGCATGTTCTGTGCTTGCAAAAAGATTGGCTTAGTCCACTGGTGATACCGCACCTATTTAAAGGTTTCCAAGCACTGTGAATTGACCCTGACTGAGCTTCCCTATTCAGTCCTTGTGAGTGCAAAAGCTTTGCATTCCATTATCAAAAAACTCTGGACATACTGAAGGAGTCTCAAACACTTGTACATCCGTGGGGAGTGGATTTCTTTAAAGTTGAGTAGGAAATGCCAGTCAGGATTTGAAATGCACAGTAACTCAGAGAATTAATCTCCTCTTCTATTTTCATGGTCCAACCCTGGAAACTACAGATTCTGAGTAGACATCCAGCTAAAGACACACGGCAACCTCAGAAGAGGTTGTACTGTCATAATTTGGCCCTTGAGTCTCCTGTCAGTGCCTGAATCATCACCACAGCATCTAAGTTAGTTTGCTCATAGGTTGTCTGTGAAGTGAAACAAGCCATGCAGCATGAATGCAGCTGTGGAGACACATTGCCCAGTGGATATCACTCTGTAGACATTACAGGCAACACTACACCAGGTTTGATCTTAGCTCTGAAGTTTTTTAATACTGTCCCAGAAAGTGTTTCATCTCCCAATTATGCATATGCACTGTGAAATGCTGACTGCAACTTACAGTCACAGTGTCGTGCTATAAAAACCAGTTAATGGACTGAAATAGTACAACTTTCATGTAATGCCAGGCTGTATGAACAAAAAACTCCCTCACAAAAATGTCCATGAGGTGTAAAGGAACAAAGAGAAGACCTGGGCCGTGTGCTCTCTCTCTGAGGAGAGCCTGTATCCAAGGCTCAGCCTCTGGGAGGGATTAGGGCTACAGTTAGGATTAGGGTTGAGGGAAGGCCAGCCTACTGCTGCAGCTGGATTTGGGTTACAAAGGAGCTTCAGAGAAAAACAGTGGTGAGACGGAATTCAGAAAGCGAATGTTATGGTGTGGGCACCATCATGAGATGTCCTGGTCTAAGGCTCACC
The DNA here is from genome assembly GCA_013398125.1 of Aegotheles bennettii. Taxonomy (NCBI): domain Eukaryota; kingdom Metazoa; phylum Chordata; class Aves; order Caprimulgiformes; family Aegothelidae; genus Aegotheles; species Aegotheles bennettii. Next base: position 269,882 of record VZRW01011832.1, on the reverse strand, counting down.
CTGTGGTCATGGTTAGGACTGAGAAAAAGAGAAAGCCAAAAGAAGGGCTAGAGATGTGGTTGGAGGGGGCTAGGAGAGGGCCATCAAAGTGAAAGGTGGGCTGCAAAGAGAAACTAGCTTCAGGAACCATTTGCTGTGGGCACTGGCTGAGGGACATGTCTGAGGCTCAGTATCTGGTTGGGCTTAAAGTCAGAGTTAGACTTGAAAGACAGAGCCAAGAGCTTCAGCTGCAGAGGGACTGGGAAGGAATTGATAACTGGAGGTGTAGGCTACAAGGAGAATTTGGTTGCCAGAAGTTTTTGGTTTGGCCTGGTGAGTCTGAGTCCAAGTCTCGACCTTTGGTTGGGTTTATTGATACAGCTGTGTGGTGAGTTGACCTTGGCTGGACAGCAGGTGCCCATCAAGTGATGCTACCACTCCCCATCCTCAACTGGACAGGGGAGAAAAATATCACAAGAAGCTCATGGGTCAAGATAAGGACAGGGAAATCACTCAACAATTGCTGTCATGGGCAAAACAGACTCAGCTTGGGGAAATTAGTTTAATTTATTGCCAATCAAACCAGAGCAGGATAATGAAACATAAGAACAAATATAAAAACACCTTCCCCTCCCATCCCGTCCATTCTTCCCAGGCTCAGCTTCACTCGCAGCTTCTCAACTTCCCCCCCCTGAGCAGTGCAGGGGAACAGGGAATGGGGGTTGTGGTCAATTCATCACACGTTATCTCTGCTGCTACTTCCTCCTCACAATCTTCCCCTGCTCCAACGTGGGGTCCCACCCACAAGAAGCAGTCCTCCACAAACTTCTTCAGTGTGGGTCCTTTCTGCAAGGTACAATCCTTCAGGAACAGACTGCTCCAACATGGGTCCCCCATGGGGTCACAAGTCCTGCCAGCAAACCTGCTGCAGTGTGGGCTACTCTCTTCACAGGTCCTGCCAGGAGCCTGCTCCAGTGTGGGCTTCCCACAGGGTCACAGCCTCCTTCAGGCACCCACCTGCTCTGGCATGGGGTCCTCCACAGGTTGCAGGTGGATATCTGCTCCATCATGGACCTCCATGGCTGCAGAGGGACAGCCTGCCTCACCAGTCTTCACCACAGGCTGCAGAGGCATCTCTGCTCTGGCACCTGGAGCACCTCCTCCCCCTTCTTCTTCACTGACCTTGGTGTCTGCAGAGTTGTTTCTCTCATGTATTCTCACTCCTCTCTTCCAGCTGCTGTTTTTACAGCAGTTTTTTTCTCATCCTAACAATGCTGTCCCAGGGGCACTATCACTGTCGCTGATGGCCTTGGCCTTGGCCAGTGGGGGGTCCGTGTTGGAGCCGGCTGTCATTGGCTCTGTTGAACACAGGAGAAGCTTCTGATACTTCCTCACAGAAGCCACCCCTGTAACCCACCAACCCCTCCCCACACTCACCTTGCCATGCAAAACCCACACAGGCTAGTCTTAGGATCAGGGTTGAGAGAAAGAGAGCCTAGAGCTGCAGTGAGAGTGGGGTTAGAAGGGAGGTGGGCTGCAAGGAGAACTTGGCTGGGAGAATGTTTTGGCATGAGCATTAAAAGGAGGGCTGCAGCTTATGATTAATGTTGGGGTCAGAGGTAGGCCTGGGAGAATCAGAAAGCCTAGCATTCCAGCTGGAAGGAAGTTAGAAAGGGGCTTTGAAGAGGAAGTCTAAGCTCAAGAAGAACTTGGCAGGGCTGCCTGGTCTGAGGCTCAGCCTACTGTTATGGATGGAGTTACAGCTGGGGTTAAATTTGACAAGAGAGAGCCTAGTGCTGCAATTAGAATGGGCCTAGAAAGCCAGGGGTGCAAGAAGAACTTTTTGTTGTGGATGCTGCTTGGCAGTCCTGGTGTGAAACTTAGCATACAGCTAGTGTGAGGAGTAGGGTTAGCACTGGGAGAAAAAGAGCCTAGAGCTCCGGCTGGAGGGAGGCTTGAAAGCAGCTGCTAGTGAAGAGGCTGGGCCACAAAGATAACTTGGCTGCAAACATTTGCAGGGGGAAGCACTGGCTGAGGGACCTGGTCTAAGGCTCAACGTAACTGTTAGGTTTAAGGTGAGGTTTGAGGTTTATGGTTGAATGAAAGAGACAAGAGCTGCAGCTGGCTTGGGGCTCGAAAGTGACCGTCACAGGGAAGTGTAGGCTGCAAGGAGAACTTGACTGCAAGAACTTCCTGGTGTGGGCACTGGCTGGAGGCCATGGCTGAAGCTCAGCGTATGGTTTGTGTGAGGGTTAAGGTCAGGGTTGAGAGAGAGAGAGAGCCTGGAGCTGCAGCTGGAGTGGAGCTACAAAAGAGCTTTGAAAAGGGAGAGTGTGGGATAGAGAAAACGTGGCAGAGAGAACATTTTATTGAGGGCAGTGGTTGGGGGTCCTGGTCTAAAGATCTGTGTTAGTGTTAAGGTGGGCATTTGGACAGAGACTGCCTAGAGCTGCAGCTGATGGGGAGCCTCAAAGGGAACATGCCAAAGGAAAAGGTGGACTGTGAAGAGAATATGGCCATGAGAATGTTTTGGTGTGGGCACTGGCTGGGGACCCCAGGCTGTGCCTTAGTATAAGGTCAGGTTTGCTCTCAGGATTAGTGTTAGAACTGGGAGAGCCCTAGAGCAGGAAAGGGGTTTGATAAGGAAGTATAGGCTGCAAGAACTCATCTGGAAATTTTTGCTGTGGGCTGGATGGGGGGCCTGGTTCCAGACTCAGCCTCTGGTTTGTTTTATTTTACAAGGTAGGGTTACTGTTGAGGGAAAGAAAGAGCCTGGAGTTCCAGTTGAAGCACAGCCAGAAAAAGACTTCCCAAGGGGAGTGTAGGCTGCAGGTGTAATCAGGTTTTGTCTCTTCAAATGACCCCTGTGTCCAGCTGCATGTATATCAGGGATTCAGTGGAAAACCTGTGCCCACAGTGGTCCCTACAGGGTAGACAGGTACAGGCAACCATCCTGTCCTTGGTGCTTAAAAACGGAGAGTACAAATCTTTGCCCCAGACCTTGTCATGGAGATAGTTCAGGCCCTTGATTTGATTTAATTTAATTCTGCTGTAAAACTTATGGTCAACATCTTTTGTTCCTCTGACAAAACAACTTTCCTTGGTAAGGATTCGTATTTGCAGGGAAGAGGTCTTCAGAATCTAGGCCAAGATGACAAGAACCTCTCCCGGAAAAAAAAGAGCAGCTTCCTTCCTCAGCCTTGCCTTCATTGTATGATGCTCAGATGTCATGTTCTAAGCATAATGTAAGAAATAGAATGGGTACTGAACTCTTGTGAAAGTCTGACTTCAAATCTATATTTAGGCATCTGACTGACCTGCTTTTATTCAAAGATGCTGACTATTCAGCTGCTCCCATTGACTGCAGTAGAAATATAGGGGATTTGTTGTTGTTGTTGAATCTATTTTCAAGAACAAAAATTACAGTTTAGTCTCTTTGTAACTCCTAAGTAACCCCTTGCTCAAAAAAAAAAAGAATGACAGAAAAGGAAATACAGCATCCCCATTGTCTCCTACTCTCTGTAAGATGCAGAAAAGGGACCGTACAATAAATCACAGTGAATCACAGGGCTCAGGGGTTTGCCTGAGCTATGTTGTAGGTAGGCATACCTGCCTCCAGCACCGTGTTCTGGCTATACCTCGGGCCTGTATTGCAGGTAGCTTCCCTGCAGGCCTGTTTCTGACCCTGTCTCCTGGGTGGACCCTGTGCCTATGTTGTGCCTTCCTGGATGGGGCTGGTTATAACCTCAGCTTCCCTGAGACTTCTGGTGTGTGCTGTTGCCAGCACCTGGCCCTGCACACTGTGCATGGATCCTATGGGACTGGGCCCTGCTGCTGAGGGCACTGGTTGGTCTGGGGTGACCCTCGGCTGCTGGTTTGCCCATCCTCACGGAGCAGCCCTGCTCTTGCTTCTCCCTGAGGACCTGGTCACCTTGCTGAATGCCTATCCAACGAACAAAGCAAGACCTACAGCGGGCAGGTCTGTTTGTATGATTCAGCAGGTGATGGATGACTTACTGCCAAGGCACAGGAGCTGCCGTGTGCGCTGACCCTGCGCGGTGCCTGCTGTTGTCGTTACGGTTCCTCATTACCCGGCGGAGGAACGGGCGCTGTGTACCATGCTTCTGGGCTGGGCAGATGTGCCCTTGCAGGATGTCTCTCACTGACCACATCCTCTGCGGCCATGGAGGCAGCTCAGAAACGTTTTGTGTCACTTTTCCGTGGGTATGAACCGAGCCGGTGCAGTTTTTGGGGGTGCAATTCTCCTGCAGGAGTTTGGGGTGTTGGCTGTGCGCCAGCTGGGGACCCATCGCTCTGCCCAGGCTGGAGCCAGGTCAGGAGCTGCTGGCAAAGCCCTGCCTCGGAGTCCTTCTCGCTCCCGGTCCCTTTGCAGGGAGGGCGACGTGAGCAAACGTTGCGGGAACGGCACGGAGGAAGGATGGGTACGGTCAGTCAGACGGAGATGCGGGCGATGGCGGGTTTGTCCCGCAGAGGACCTGGAGAGGAGCGTGAGGGGGGGCAGCGGGGCAGCGGGCAGGGCACGGTAACCACCCCCTGCCCCGGCGGACCTGGGGCTCGCCTCCAAAAGCCCCTCTCCCTTCGGCAAGGGCACCGAGCGC